>OZ007593.1:314343902-314798902 GCA_963931845.1 Maratus michaelseni | reverse complement strand
ATAGTTTCGGAACTAAAGTTTAATAAAATTTTGCATTTTTATAACTGAATAAAATAAATCAAAGAATCTACGTGCCTCTGATTTGAGTCGGGTGATAGATTCCATCCCTAAATTTCAATCTCCATTTATTGAACAGAATATAATAATGAAATATCACATAGGGAATGCTGAATGCTGAGTAATCATTGAATTTTATGTATAATCAGATAGCTGATATTTTGTTTAGAGCTTATGAATCACTGAATAATCAGAAAAAATGATAAATGATTTTACTTGATCAGCACTTAAATTTTAAGTCCAATCACGTCCCATTCAGAACAGAAGAAATTTTTTTCTGCGCAAACCAGAAGCATTTTTTTATAAATAACGATGTGTATTAAATTTGAAGAATTGAGGCATAATTTCACACTGATAAAAACTTGAGAATTTGATCCTTTTCACATTTTTAATAAGTAGAATGTGACTTCGAATGATAATTTAGAATTTTACAAACAATCAGAATTCAGACTTAAAGACAGCAGCATTTTTACGTTCAGAATAACACCGAATGATAACAGAATGAATTTGTTACATTTACTGTCCCGCAGAAAAAGAAGCAGGCTCGCAGATTTTCACAAATTCTAATAAAAATGAATGAAAGAAAATTAATAACACATCATATAGTAAAATAATAACAGAATATTTTAAACATAATGAGACTTAGAGTTTTATGAATAGTTTATAGTTTTATAGAATGTTTTTTATTTTAATTTCTGATGTCAACTGGAATTCAAAGAAGTCTCTTTCAACCGTTCTTTGGTGCTGCCATCTAGCGCAAAAAATTACAGTTAAAATCGTACATCCTGTGCCTCCGGCAGTAGAGGGGACACTTTTGATATAGGACGCTTGATATCACCGTCAACTGTCTTAATCAGGAAAACCCGCGCAAGATTATCTGTTACAGGATAAGTCTTTAGAATTCGACCCAATTTCCATTTCATGAGTTTTAATCGTTCATGAACTATTACCAAATCGCCTTCTCGAAGATTTGCACGTGGAGTAGTCCATTTTGGACGCTGCAAATATTCGCTGGACCACCTGCCCCAAAATTGATTTTTTGCCTTTTCTATTAAACGCCAGCGAACATTTAACGATATTTTAGGATGCTTTGATGATTCTGAAATGTCAAGAAGAGGTGCTCCTGTTAGAAAATGACCCTGCGTTAAGGCACGAGGATCAGAAGGATCTGAAGACATCGGAGTTAACGGTCTGGAATTTATGCAACTTTCTATTTGACAGAGTAAAGTAGTGAGCTCTTCAAAATTGAGTACGCTTGATTTACAAGCTCTCACAAGATGTGTTTTTGTGAGTTTCACAGCTGCTTCCCATAGACCGCCAAAGTGTGGTGCATATGGAGGAATGAAATTCCAATTAATTTTTTGGGTTGAAAGAAATTCTTGAAAGTCTCTTTCTTTCAAATATTTGAATAATTGCTTCAATTGATTGGACATACCAATAAAATTTTTTGCGTTATCAGAAAAGACATCAGAGGGCAAACCTCTGCGTGCGATGAAGCGTTTGAAAGCTGCTAGCAAGGCTTGTACAGATAAATCAGATACAAGTTCGATATGAACCGCTTTCGTGCACATGCAAATGAAAACTGCGGTATAAGATTTGAGCTTGATTTTTGTTCTTGGCATATTTGGTTTTGTCAAAAAGGGACCAGCAAAGTCTAAGTCCACCTTGAGAAATGAACGAATTGGTGTGATTTTTTCAACCGGAAGTTTTCCCATCATTTGTTGGCAGGCTTGTGCCTTAAGGCGTTTAAAAAGCACACATTTATGCAGCTCTTGTCGGACTGTTGAACGACCATCTACAAACCAGTAATTCTGGCGAATTGTAGAAAGCACTAACTGTAAGCCTGCATGTAAATTTCTTTCGTGTACATCCTTTATTAACAATTTAGTAAAAACACTGTTTTTAGGAAGAAGAATAGGATACTTTCTGTCGAAACTGAATGATTCATGTTGCGATAGACGACCCCCCACTCTTAATATATCAGCTGAATCTAAGAAGATATTCAACAATAGCAATTTGCTATTGCTTGGCAAAGATTTGTTTTCTTTTAATAATTTAATTTCTGCATGAAATTCATAATTTTGAATTATTCTGACTATAGAAATGGTAGAACTAGATATTTCTTGTGCACTTAGATTTCCGATCTTTCTTGTAGAATTATGCCTAGAATTATGAATAAATCGGAAACACCATCCCATTACGCGTACTAATCTATTAATGCTTGAAAATTTTTAAATAAAGTCTAGTAAGACATTTATTTTTGTTATGTTACTGACAGATTTAGCTTCTTGAACTAATTCAGCGATAGGACTGTATAAGGGGATTGGAATTGGTTCTTTTTACGACAGCCATGAAGGCCCATGCCACCACATTCGATTATTGAGGAGTTTTCGCGGTGGAATACCCCTGGAGGCTACATCTGCAGGATTTTGCGTTCCTGGAACATGGTTCCATTCGGCTGAAGGCAATTATGTTTGCATTTGACGTACTCTATTTAATACAAATTGATTTCCCTTTAAAGGGGGCGATTTTAGCCAGCAGAGAACTATTTGGGAATCTGACCATAAAAATACAGTATTTATGCTCGTGGATAAAGTATCGACGATAGTTGAGCAAAGTTTTGCTAATAATAGAGCGACGCAAAGTTCAATGCGTGGCAAAGTTTGTGGCTTTATGGAATTTACCTTTGTTTTTGCAGCAAGTAAATTGACGAATATTTCGTTAGGAGTTATCACTCGTAAATAAGCGACAACAGCGTAAGCTTTTCCGGAACCGTCACAAAAACCATGTAACTGAATTTCGCAATCCTTTTTATGGTATGAATACCGGGGAATTTCAATTGTTTCTAATAAATGAATTTCTGCCAAAAATTGATTCCAAATAATTAAAATTGAATTTTGGATTTCCTCATCCCAAGAGACCTTCTGAACCAATTGCGGATGCATCGAATACTACCCGAAGTCGAGTTGTACAACTATCCTCTCTTATTACCCCGTGGTGCGAGAGATAAAAATGATCTGGATTTGAAATTTCTGCGGCTGGTACGAGTTTCATGTGTCCCAAATCTATATACTCTTTCATGAATGTCGAATATTGTTCCTTAAGTACGAGATTTCCTTGAAGTTTATTTTCTAAGGAATTGAAGCCCTTTAAAGCTTGAGATTTAGAATTTCCGAGAACAGGTTTTGATTTAAATGGAAGATACACGATATATCTTCCTCATTCCGTGCGTGATACTGTTTTTACATAATTATCTTCTACTAGCGAAACTGGATCATAACTAGGAACTGATTCGAGTTTCCAAAATTTTTGCAATTGAGAATTTATTTGCGTCGTAACATGACAACTAACAGAAGAATTTTGATTTGAATGATTCGAATAAATTATTCCAGATAAGACCCAACCCGGTTTTGTATTAACAGCAATCGGTGTTCCCTCAGGTCCTAGAATAGACTCTCCGATTATTATTTAGCAAACAAATCCGCACCTATGAGTATATCACTGGAATCGGACACATGGAAATTGCGATCTGCCAGATTTAATCCTTCAATATGAGGCCAATACTTATTAGTAATCAGAAAGTTCGGTAAATTTGTTGTGATCTGATTAACAACTAAAGCATCTAACTGAAAAGTTTCGTTATTAACATGCGGAGAAAATGTTAAAGAAACTTCCTGAAGAGCTGTCTCTGCGACTAAATTGTTGATTCCTGATATTTTATGAATTGTAGTTCTCAAGGGAAGACCTAGGTTTCTACAACACGATTTTGAAATCAAACTCCTTTGAGAAGCATTGTCAACAAGTGCTCTACACTGAACGACATTACCTGCGCTAGATTTCACATTAATCAGAGCGGTAGATAATAAGACGTTATAATTTTGCATAGATGACTGACACTGCGCGCTATTAGACACAGAAGTGCCTGGTACATTATTATTCACAACCTCCTGACTGGTTTGAACAGTTGTATACAAATGTAATAATGTATGATGTTTTTCAGAACAATTTTTACAGTTCACATTTATTCTACAATTTTCCACTTTGTGATTTTGCCTTAAACAATTTTGACATAATTTGTTTAATTCAACAATTTTCCACCTCTCCTTTACTGGTTTAGAATTAAAAACAGAACATTTGAATACCGCATGATTTTGATTGCATACTACACAATTATTACTATTCCTAACGAATGCGCTGTTTACTAGGTTAGTTTTAGTGGTTCCTCTGTTAGACTCTGGAGGCCTTTTTACAAAATTGGATTTATTTTCTACTTTACTGAACTTTGATTCTTCTACACTCCTAGCTTCACGTTCGATAAATTTTCGAAATGAATCTAGGTCTGGTAATTTATTATTGTCTAACATCAATTCCCATCGCTGTTGAATCAGCTGCTCTAATTTAGTTAACATGAAATTTATAACCATCAAATCACTCAACACATTAGACTCTAACCCCAATGTTTTTAAATTACGAATTGCCTCATTACAGGTATCTAGTAATTCTAATAAAGATTTTGAATTATTAGCTTTGAGAATTTTAACAGAAAATATTTTATTTATTTGGCTCAATGCCAGTTCTCTTTTGTTGTCGAATCTCTCACATAACAACTCCCAACATTGATCCAAATTTTCGTCCTTTAACGCAAATCCGCGAATTAATTTTGCTGCAGTTCCACGGACTGAAGAATGTAAATATTGCAATTTCTCAATATTTGACAAATTTTCATTCTCTAATATCGTCGACTTAAATAATTCTTTGAATGAAATCCAATGTTCTTTCTCGCCATAAAAATGCGGAAGATCAAACTTCGGTAATTTTACCAAGGAAGTCTATTTAACTTGAGAATTCAAATGAATTTCTGGCTGAGAATTGACCTTAGTTTTTTCTTCTAAGTCAACTAACAAGTCACATATTATTTCTTGATACTTCAAATACGCATCTAAATTATTATCATTTTCTTTCGGCGACAATTTTTCAAAAGCTTGCGCGAGAATATTTTCATACGGTATTACTTTCGATTTCAAAATCCTAATTTTTGCCTGCTCATCACAATTAGATTCGTTCACTTTATTTTTAAATAAATCTATTTCTTTACATATTCTTTCAAAATAAAGTTCTTGTTTTGATTGCTTAGTCATATTTAATATTTACAAATAAACACTATAAAACTGAATCAGATTATGAAAATTCGTAATCAAAATACTACATATAAAATATATTATAATACCACATTCAATAAAATATAAAAGCATAAACCCATTTTTTTTTTTATCTAGCACAGATAGAAACTACGGTTTAAGAACAGATTCCACGTAGAAGCTCAGGCTACGACTCGACCGGACTAAACACTTATGTATAGTTTCGAAACTAAAGTTTAATAAAATTTTGCATTTTTATTACTGAATAAAATAAATCAAAGAATCTACATAACTCTGATTTGAGTCGGGTGATCGATTCCATCCCTAAATTTTGATCTCCATTTATTGAACAGAATATAATAATGAAATATCACATAGGGGATGCTGAATGCTGAGTAATCATTGAATTTTATGTATAATCAGATAGCTGATATTCTTTGTAGAGCTTATGAATCACTGAATGATCAGAAAAAATTATAAATGATTTTACTTGATCAGCACTTAAATTTTAAGTCCAATCACGTCCCATTCAGAACAGAAGAAATTTTGTTCTGCGCAAACCAGAAGCATTTTTTTTATAAATAACGATGTGTATTAAATTTGAAGAATTGAGGCATAATTTCACACTGATAAAAACTTCAGAATTTGATCCTTTTCACATTTTTTATAAGTAGACTGTGACTTCGAATGATAATTTAGAATTTTACAAACAATCAGAATTCAGACTTAAAGACAGCAGCATTTTTTACGTTCAGAATAACACCGAATGATAACAGAATGAATTTGTTACATTTACTGTCCCGCAGAAAAAGAAGCAAGCTCGCAGATTTTCACAAATTCTAAAAAAAAAAAAAGAATGAAAGAAAATTAATAACATATCATATATTAAAATAATAACAGAATATTTTAAACATAATGAGACTTAGAGTTTTATGAATAGTTTATAGTTTTATAGAATGTTTTTTATTTATTTTAATTTCTGTTGTCAACTGGAATTCAAAGCAGTCTCTGTCAACCGTTCTTTGGTGCTGTCATCTAGCGCAAAGAATTACAGTTAAAATCGTACAACCTGGCCACACTTTAAAAACGACTTTTTCAAAACTGAGAAAAAAGTACTCAAATCTGAACATGTCGCATTGTCAAAATGGCTCCGAATCAAAATTACTCAAATTTGAAACATGTATTTACTCCTTTCTGAAATATGAAACATCACGTGCTCATATGTGAGTATGTCCATGTTTCAAAAAAGAGTATGAACTAACTTGTATGTGCTCATTTTTGAGTATTCCCATGTTTCAAAAATGAGTTTCTACTGATTCTAATAATTTTTTGTATGTCCCTGTTTCAAAAATGAGTATAGACGGACCTCTATGTGCTCAGGAAATTTGAATGATAAATTTAGATTTTTATTTTCGAATCATTTTTACACGCATTTTTTAAATGTTTCTTAATCAATAAGAAAGTAAATATTAAAAATTAAGCAAAAAGAAAAAAATAATAATAATTTCATCTAATTTCAATTATTTTGAAAAAGCTATTTAAATTTTGAGGTATATCAGTGTACTATATTTAGAAAAAATAAATAAATTAGTTACAAAATATCACACATGTGATAAAATTAGTTTTGAAAATGTAATACTTATTATTTTTTGAACTTTATAAAAGAAGACCCTGCTACGATTTTTGGAAATATTTGTTTCTTCTTCGTTTTACCTTCTTTGAATAAAATGTTATTCAGGCCTCCATATTCTTCAATGTTTTGTTTCATACAGAAGGCTGATATTTCATTCCATTAAATATTCCACTGTAATTTTGTCAAGATAAAATTTATTTATCAAACATTAAAGTACTGCTTTATTTGCCTTATTAAAGGGTACAAACATCAATGATAAATTTCATGCGGGTGCAGTTGAGAAATATTCCCATTAGATTACAAATGTTAGAAGTAACTAATATAATGAAAGACTGAAAAAAAAAGTTTTTAAACTGTGTAAAAAAAAAAAAAAATAACAGAGGAAGGTAGCTTTAACTAATACTCAATAACCTGGTTTAAAAAAAAATCAAGTACCCTTATTTATAATAACTAATATTACATTGTTTCAGTATTTATTTCTTTATAAAAAAGACAACGTTTCCATGAGATGTATACAGACAATTTCTTGTAGATTTTTTAAACATATTTTCATTAATTCTGTTACTATAAACATAAATTGTGACATATTAATTGATGTTGGAGAATTTAAACAACAAAACTTAGCAATAACATACAAGAGAAAATAAGTATGTATATATTTTATTTCTGAAAAAAAAGATACTCAATATCTTACTTAGAATATTTAAAAATATTTATATTATTATAATATTTGTTAGCAGGCATGTTATGCACATTAAAATGTTAAAATCCTTTTAAAATCGATTTTATAAAATTCGGAATCACTCTTAACCCGGGAGGGGACGCGCATACCAATGTTATGAATAGTTTTTACTTTGTCACCAGTAAATACAAATAATAATCGTAGCTTTATTTAGTCGGAGACAATTGTTACAAATTCTGCGATAAAGTAAGTTGAAGATTACTTTTCGAAAAAAATGTGGTGACAGTTGTAAAAATTGTACCCACCCTGGGTATGTCATACCCCGTGCGACTGTTCCCTGGTTAAGTAACTGTGTAATTTATAATATATCTCCATGATCAATATTTAAGAAATAAAAGTCGAAGTCAATATTTTTTGGACACCTTGTATGTTTTCCTTTTTGTAATCTTGTCCTTGAGAGATACTTTAAATAACTTTACTTCGTTTGTGTCTAGAAACAAAGTAAAATAAGATTTTTTGTTGAAAACTAAGGTCGATTGTTCTCCATTTAGTTAAAGAAATTCCTAATAATACAAAAAAAAAAAAAACTCTTCGTCAAGAACGATACAATTAAGTATTTAAAGAATGTCTTTTTTATTTTTGAAAAATAGCTAATTTCTAAACTGGTAGTTATAGACATATGCTGTGTCTCACAGAAAATAAAACCTATCTAAAAACTAAGCCTGTCTCACTTTCTTAAAACAGTCATGTTAAGACAGTTCTCTGATTTTATACGTGCATGCAATAAAGATAAAAGTTTCAAACACGGTTTACATTAAGGGTGAAAAAGTAACCAAATTGGATGTGAAATAGGCATGGTAAAAACATATAAACCCCCTTCACAAACACACATTTTTTTTCAGTTTTATGAATGGAAGTTTTCATTAAACATGCTATTATTTTCCCTGCTGGGATCATTTCAATGATTAGAATATTAGTCTCAGTACCAGCGAAAAAAAAAAAAAACATTGTAAATGAAATCATTTTTCAAATGTGTTATTGGAGGTTTTGTGATCCAAATTTCAGAAAGGTAGAACGCGTTCATCACTAATATATGTAAGGTACAGGCAGATGTACAGTTACATCCCGAACCGAGTTACTCAGGTACATATAAGCCAGATGGGTCATAAATTTACATTTTACAAAACTGAAAAAGTTTTTCTAACTGCATTAAAATACTTTAACATAAAAACTTAACTTTTTTTAAACTATAATTAAAGTTAAAAAATATATGTAAGTGTAATTATGTATTATTATGTAGTTCGTACATGATAGTTATGTAGTTAGTATATTACGAGCAGGGTCGGTCAAAATTAAATTTGAGTTCAAATATCATGACCCATGACCAAAATGACCCACTAATTGAATTTTCTCGAACATGTGACTTAGCCCAACAGCCTTCTTGTGCCGGAAAACCATAGGATGCAAAATTTAGTGTAAATTGAGCCGCTTTTTAGATATTGACCCACAATGACCCAGAAATGACCCACTAATCGAATTTTCTCGAACATGTGACATAGTCTAATGATTTTCGCGTGCCCGAAACTCGTAAAATAGAAAATTTAATCAAAATCGTTAGAGCCGTTTTTTAGATAAAATTAATTTGACCCGCTTTGACCCAAAAATGACCCCCTAATCGAAAGTTCTCGAACATGTGACCCAGCCCAATAGTCTTCTCGTGCCCGAAAATAGTCGGATACAAAATTTCGTCAAAATCGTTTGGACCGTTTTTTAGATACAATTAGCTTGACCATGACCCAAAATGACCCAAAATGAACCACTAATTTAATTTTCTCGAACATGTGACCTAGCCCAACAGTCTTCTCGTGTCCGAAAACCATTGCATGCAAAATTTAGTGTAAATTGAGCCGCTTTTTAGATCTTGACCCACAATGACCCAGAAATGACCCACTAATCGAATTTTCTCGGACATGCGACCTAGCCCAATGCTTTTATCGTGCTCGAAACTCGTAGGACACAAAATTTAATCAAAATCGTTAGAGCCGTTTTTAGATAAAACTAATTTGACCCGCGTTGACCCAAAAATGACCCACTAATCGAAAGTTCTCGAACATGTGACCCAGCCCAATTGACTTCTCATGCCCGAAAATGGTCGGATACAAAATTTCGTCAAAATCGTTTGAACCGTTTTTTAGATACAATTAGCTAGACCATGACCCAAAATGACCCAAAATGACCCACTAATCGAATTTTCTCGAGCATGTGACCTAGCCCAATGGTTTTCTGGTGCCCCAAAACGGTAGGATACGAAATTTCGTCAAAATCGTTAGAGCCGTTTTTAAGATAATTTTTGCATATATATATATATAACCACCCACAAGATTTGCTCGTATTAGAATATATGATCTACAAAAACAACTTTTCAAAAGTTAAAAAAAAAAAAAAAAAAAAAAAAAAAAGAGTTGTGGCTAAAAAATGGTATGATATCAAATTTCCAAGCTATTATATTACTTTTTTAACTTTTTTCCATTAAATAAGTTATCATATATATAAGTCGAGTACCTACGTATATGTTAATAGAAATCGTTTTCTCCGGTACTAAATACATCCTAACGAGTTTCTGAAAATTCAATTTTTTTCAAATTATGCATGATGGGCTTGGCGGCCATCTTTTCATATTATTCACAAAATTCTAAGCATCCAAATCCGTAGTTAAAATCCGAAGTTCAAAATTGTTATTTAAGCAAATATTTTAAGCGTTTCATTTATAGATTTGTATGATCTGAAAATTGTGTCTTAAGATAATGATGACTTATCTTAAAGATTCATCTTATGATTTATTTTTTACAGTAATTAATAATTTCAAACTAGTAAAAATCAATTTCTCAAAATATAAGTCTTATCTAATTTATCTGTCCGTAGTTAAAATCTGAAGTTCGAAATTGTTATAAACATATTACATTGCAAACATATTACGCTTTTACTTTAGAAATTTGGGTGCTTAGAAATATGAAAAGATGGCCGCCAAGCCCATCATGCATAATTTGAAAAAAATTGAATTTTCAGAAACTCGTTAGGATGTATTTAGTACGGGAGAAAACGATTTCTATTAACATATACGTAGGCACTCGACTTATATATATGATAACTTATTTAATGGAAAAAAGTTAAAAAAGTAATATAATAGCTTGGAAATTTGATATCACACCATTTTTTAGCCGCAACTTTTTTTTTTTTTTTTTTTTTTTTTTTTTTACGCTTGGCTTTTTTTTTACTTTTGAAAAGTTGTTTTTGTAGATATCATTTCTTTTTTTTAAAACAGAATAAACATAATTTAAATAATCTAAACATGAGAAATAATTTAAAATTACATTTTACTTTCAGTCATTGTTTAAAAGGTTAACTAGAAATACCAGTAGATTTTTAAATTAAACTAATAACAACATACTAAATGTGGCTTGTTATAATACTTGTTATCACCCGTTAAAAAATATCACTGACTTATCGATGAAATGAATAAAAATGCAATACGTACATAGCGTGCCAGCGCTGCATTTGAAATCAAACGTGATATCACGCTCTTTTATTATTAGCACTAGCTGGCTTCGCCCGCTAGCGGACCCCTAATTTATATCGGGGCCTCGAATCTTGTAAAACCTCGAATAAGATAAACCTCGAACCGAACGAACCTCCGACCTGGTTCTCCGCTGCCTTCGGCACCGGATAATCCCTTAATTTGCACATCGAATAGTATAAACCTCTAACCAAACTAACTTCCGACACGGGTCCCCGCTGCCTTCGGCACCGTATAGCAGTCGTGTTGCGCACGCTCAAGTTCCATCTTCCACCACCAGGTAGAGCAATCTGTTCTCTATGAACTTCGGGCACTGAAATCGTTAAGGCTATAGATGTCGAGTCGAATGAACTGTACCCCGTCGTGATCTAGCCCATAGAACCAGAGATAGAAAAGTGCCCCTGGTGGTGAAAAAACAAACTAAAATCGGAAAGCTCTATTGATGTCGAGTCGAATGAGCCATATCCCGTCGTGATCCGACTCGTAAGAACAGATATAGGAAAGCGTCCCCTGGTGGTGAAAGCTAATCGCGCTTGGGGGGCAAAAGGGGGGATGAACACCGGAGATGCATAATAGGATTAAGCGGTCACAGACCTTTCCAACGATGTATCACATGAGGGGTATGTGCAAAATTTAGAAAATACCCCCCCCCTCCTGCATATTATGATTAAGCGTTCACAGACTTTTCCAACGATATATCACATGAGAGGTGTCGGCAAAATTTAGAAAAGTGCCCCCTTTGGGTGGGAGGGCTGAAAGTGGGAGGATGGACCCCGAAGATACATAATATGAATAGCGGAACAATTTTTAGAATTTCTGAAAGCTGATTTTTATTTATTTATTTATTTATTTATCTATTTTTTATTTTTTGTTTATTATTATTTTATTTTTTTTGCGTTGCCCTGTGCATGTTTGGAATTTCTTAGCAATTTCTTAGATTTACCTTATTTTATTCAATTAAACATTGTACTGTTACAATAAATTTAAATGGAAACTTCACTTCTAAAACAAAAATAATTTAACAACTGGATTTCATTAATTTATAGGAAAACTAGCAAGCTACGCCCGCTGCGCTGGTCGGTTTCTACAAATGAACCCTGAATCAAACGAAATATATCGTTTAATTTGACCTTGTATTTGAAAGCAATCTGTATATTTACGTGGAATATCCTTCCACATTACTGAAAAATGACGCGATTGCGCTATTATATTTTCTAATGTGCAGTCAAAATTTTAGCTGTTAAGGACCAACTCTTTTATTTGGTCATTTACAGTTAGGGCTTGCTAAAGAATGACAAAACTATATGCAATATACTAAAACCATCACTAAAAATTATCGAAATAACAATGCAAACAAATTAACTAACAAAATCCATTCAGAAGAAGTTTTTATAAAGGCTAATCTTTGATAATCTGATTATTGAGCTTTTCCACATAATTCTAAAACAACAAAACGATATAAAATATACTAAAACAATCCTTACAAATTATCTACTTAACAATGCAAGTCGCAAAAAATACGCCCAGTAAAAACTATCAAAAAGGCTAATATTTCGGAATCGGGTTCACTTGAATATATAACGTTCACACATAACTGTTGGACTAAGCAACGCAGGACAATATATAGTACATTAACACCATTTCTGAAATAGCATCTAACTAACAATACAATTCTCATCAAAATCCGTTCAGTAGAACTTTTTTAGAAGGCTAATCTTTCATAATCGGAATCAAATATTGAAAAGGCTAATATTTGATAAAAAAAATGGTCACCCGATTTTCGAATTTCCCCCTATAATTCTAGAACTAAGCAACGTTATATAATAAAACGTTCCCTAGAAAAATAATTAACAGTATAGGTTCCATCGAAATACATTCGGCAAATTCTTTTAAAAAGGCTAATCTTTCATAATCGGATTGATCTGATTATAGAACTTCCCAGAAAAATTATATAACTAAGCTACGTAGAACGATATGTTATACATTAAAACCTTCCCATAAAAATTATCTTAGTTTAAGTTCTACGAAAATGCATTCAGCAGAACTCGAGTTATAAGCAGCCGGAACGAAATTTCATATATGTAGAAGTAAATAGAAGTATATTGCCCCTAATATAGTTTGCATTTGAATAAACAAAGGTACTTTTCGGTTAGCCGGGCACCAGTGATATATGAACACACACACACACACACACACACACACACACACACACACACATATATATATATATATATATATATATATATATGTATGTATATACATGTATTTGTGTAGATATATGTGTATATATGTGTATCACTGGCGCCCGGCTAACCAAAAAGTACCAAAAAAAAATACTGCGAAAATGCAGTCGTACACTTGAAAAAAAAACACCTTTTGGCCTAAAATCTCTCATCAAAACTGTTTTTCTTTTTTTTCTTTTCTTTCTTTTTAAAAAAAATAAAATTAGTAACAGTTTTTCTTTTATTTTTCCAGATGTATAGCCATTTCAATCCTTTCTGCAACAAAAAAAGACACTTTTTGGCTTAAAATCAAATTGTTTGGGGTCAAAAGTAAAATCAAAATCGCCAAAAACAAAAGATAAATCGCCAAATTTGTTTCAATAGAAATCTTGCCCCTTGAATAATGTTTTAAGCATTATGAACATTTCTAATCATGTTTAAATTAAATATTTTCGTTTTATAATATTCTCTCATCAAAACTCTTTTTTTTTTCTTTCTTTCTTTCTTTTTTTTTTTTTTTTAATAAAATTAGTAACAGTTTTTCTTTTATTTTTCGAGATGTATAGCCTTTTCATTTCTTTCTGCAACAGTAATGATCGCCAAAAAATTAGCAATGGTAAACTTTTCGGCCAAAATAACAGAACTTTCTGTCATAATTCGATAGCTATTATACGTAGAACGTTGCGTTACATACTAAAACCTTCCCTGAAAAATTATCTCTCGAACCAAGTTCCATCAAATTCCATTCAGCAGATCTCGAGTTATAAAGGAACGGAACGAAATTTCCGTTTGTGTTTTATATATATAGTGAGGCTAACGAAAAAGACAGGCTACCGCGGTGCGTTCCACTTATCTTTTTTTACAGACCGCTAGAGTGACGTGATGCTCTTTTCGTACACCTGCATTGGTGGATTCGAGCCTCACGTGATTCCCGCGGTCTGTAAAAAAAGATACGCGTAAAGCACCGCGGTAGCCTTTCTTTTCGCTAGCCTCGTATATATAGTAGATGACGTGAAAGGTATTCCTGCGAACGAAATGTCTGTCCTTTACCGTGTTTTTTTTATTTTTAGAAATAAATGAATCACATTTAATTCATTTCAAAATTTTTGTTTACGTTTGGAAAGAAATTTTAAATGGCGATAACTCTTAATGTATACATTTTAGAAGGTACATCTTCCCTCAAAAACTAATTTATTTTTAAAGATCTTTCCAAAAACGTAAATTATATATTTAAAATATTTTTAAAGCATAAACACTACGTCTGATTACCTTATTTATAAGAACACGCATTTTATCAGACAATTAAATACACTAAACAACATGAGTGAAAAATTGACCTGGGCCTGGACTCGAACCTGGGACCTTATGCGTACCATGCCGACGCTCTGCGACTGAGCTACCCAGATCCATATCCGTAACGGGCAATTTCTCATAGTTATTCATGTTAGAAACAATCATCTGCCACAGTTTGCAGTCATATTTAATTATTTGAAAAAATATGTGTTTTTATAATTGTGAAGTTTTATTTAAAAAAAAAATATCTTCAGAAGAAAATGGCTGACTTGCAGATGAAATTTGATGTGGTTATATTATAACCTGTAACTGATTTGTGCTATTTTAATACAGATGGTGCATGGTCGTTGGCGGGTTTTATCTCTGTTTTGGCATAATTTTTTAATCGCCAAGTTAATTAACAGTTTTTTGCTAATTAAGGATAGAAAATATTTTTTTTTTACACTGAATTTTATAAAAGCACATAGATTACGTAATTACTTGTCCAAAAATGCAATCCTTTTTTTATTCTGCCCAATATTAAGGCCTGTAGCTTGTTTGAAAAAAAAAAAGGTTGACGAAGAAAATAGTGATCATTTTAAGTAACTCGACGTTTTTTAAAAAAAGCTATATCTCTGTTTATAAATCACTTATGAAGATGAGTTTGGTCTTAAATTGAAGAAATTCTTCCTTAGATTCTTCTAGTTTTCGTTTTTTTTTTTCTACGACGCTTGGTTTGTTTGATATCTGATATTTTAATCTGGCATGTTTTGTCGATTTAACATTGCGAAGTTGCTTTCTGTATATAAGCATTAGCGGTCTTTATTCCAGTTCTTGGCGTTGTTTGTGTGGCGTTTTTTTTTTTTAAGCTTGGCTTGGCAGAGCGACCGCCCTGCTTGATTATGTAGATATGTATTATTATGTAGTTATGTATAGTAACTTTTTTTACATATAAGCCAGATGGGTCATAAATTTACATTTTATCATAAAACTGAAAAACTTTTTCTAACTGCATTAAAATACGTTACGTTTTCACTGACGTGTTACTCTGCCAGAATTGAAACTCAGACTTCTGACACTTTTACTTTCGAAAGTGGTTCTACAACTATATTTTTTGCAAGAAACAAAATGCAAAAAAATAAAATAAAATAAAATAAAGTAAAAAAGTACCAACTAAAACATATATATCAGATATTCTAAGTAAAGCAAATCATCATTTAAAAATATTCCAAGAAACACAAGAAAATTGAAAGAACGCTGCCATTGGTTTCAAATTAGCTTGCGAGTGTTACAGAAGTAGGTCTTAAGTCTCATTAAATGTTTCAGGGGTAATTATTTTTTTTTTCAATGTGGGATTTAAGCCAGAATTTTCGAAAAGTTTAATTTTAACATAAAAAAATGCAGTTTTGCAGCTTTTTTCTTTTCACCAAATTTAAAAATGAATCATTTTATACAAACATTCTCGAATAAGTTGAATTACAATGTAATTGGTACAAGCTAAAATTTATAAATATTTGTACTAATTAAGTAATTAAAAAATATATATAGTGTTTTTATTATTTTTATTTTTAAGTGCACAATTAATCATTTGCAAACTTTTCCGCTACCATCTAACAGTTTTCATGGTTGTTTCCAATTAACTACAGTTTAAGATTATCAAGAAATGTTGAAGCGCAATTTAAGCACCGCTTAAACAAAGGTAGAAATTTGCGATTTTGTAGGCAGGAAAAACAACCATTTCATCATAAGAAATTTTAAACTAATTGCAGACTAGTTTTGTTAGATTACACACATATTTAACGTCTGCAGTCATCGTTATTTTAAACATAAATAATTAATTAATAAACAGACATACATACATACATTCAATACAATAATCCAACATGGAATGAAAAACTAGTCAGAGCCAGGAATCGAACCTGGGTACACAGCGTTCCGGGGTGTTGCTCTAACCACTGAACTACTTCGGCCGACCCCTGAGTCTGCAATTTCCCACTAATAAACCATGTTGGAGAGAAGGTCACAAGCCATCTACCAGACAGCCAAGACGACCGGACCACGGTGAATAGATTTTACTATTCCACCGATCTACGAATATATATATTAAATTACACACATATTTAACGTCTGCAGTCTTCGTTATTTTAAACATATATGTTTAAAATAGTTTTGTTAGCTTTCAAGGTACCGTCAATGGTGCAAATAATGAAGCACTTTTGTCCATATATATGGAACAAAAGTGGATTCAGGGAATAGGTTTCTTGTCCGTTAAACCTAGAATCCGCTTCTCCTCCATATATATGGCAAAAATTCTATCATTCTTTTCAGTAATGACGGTATGCTGAATGCTACCAAAACTAGTCTGTAATTAGTTAAAAACTTATGGTGCTTAAAACGGTGTTTACTCTGTCTATTTTGTACTGCGCCATGTATCATCTTAGTTTTCTATTACAAGTTTCCTAACCATCAATATATAAATTAAACTAATTAAACTTTAAGTTTCACTGCTTTCTTTAAAAAAGTCTACTGGTGTTGATGTAAAAAAATTAAGTATTTAATGATCACTTTTTTTTTCAACTAATTTTTTTGGAACAACCCATACAATTCTTAACGGGATTTCAGTACTACCAAATTAGATTAAAGCTCCTTAATATATATGTTTTAGTATTATCTCACAAAGTTTAGCTTAAAAGTTAACATTTAAAAAAGACGTTCTAGATATTAAAAATTATATCTAGATATTCTCTAGATATTAAATTTTTTTCTCTTTCTCGTATTAATAACGTAATAATAAACAAAAAAAATATCTTTATGTCGTATGAAAAAAGCAATCTTTAGTATTATTTATGTACCATGTGCGCCATACGTTAGTTAAAATTTTAAAAAATCATTAAAAAGAAACAAATAACGCCACTAAATTGCGGTTTGTAGAATAGGATTAAAGGGAGTTCGGATTTTTTATTTATTTTTTATTTTTTTGTATTTTTTTTTTATGACAAAAAGATTGTGGTTAAACAATTTACGTGTATATGGCGCTTGCTTGCATGATATGAAGCAGATGTATCCAAATTAGGCTTATAGTAAAAGACCCAATTCTCCAAAGCGTCTAATGATAGCATACTTCTGGTATCGAATGAAGAATCTGAGTGCATTGAGCGGTTTAATTGTCGGCCTGATTTGATGAAATTGGCTTCACATTAAGCAAACTGCGCCATCTATCGATAAATTTTGAACCATTTTTTTAATTTAAAAAAATGTGATATCTTTCTAATCTCATTCCTGCAAACTGCAATTTTGTTTCTTTTTAATGATTTTTTAAAATGTTAACGAACTTAGGGCGCACACCGTACTTGTACAAAGAAGAAAGGAAGCGTTAATTATTATAAAACGTAGGTGATAATAATAAGGCGCTTTATGATGTTTTTATTAAAAAAAACAGCAATGGGTTTATAAATTTTACAAAAATTGAAAAAAAGCATTCAAAAAGACAAAAATGGTTTTACTCCTTAATGTATTTTATAATTTGTCTTAGAGAAAGATAAAAAAAAATTAAAATATCTCATATGTACAGATGACATTGCGTTATATTTTAGGATATTTTAGGATAATATATTATCTTCAGATTTCATTTGTTATTCTTAATACTAGGATTATATTTCTGAGTGAAATCTGAATATATATATAAAATATAATAATAGTGATATGTTACGATAAATATATAAATTTAAGAACAAGAATACGATATAATAGTTTTTTATCTGGAAGAATATGAGGTCAGTGAATAAGGAATTTACAGTTGACTTCACTAAGTAAAATTTATGGCTTTTAGTAAATTTTTCAAAAACTTTATACTTTTCGAAGACAACTATTTTATTTTTCGTATAAAATATATATTCCAAGTATTTATTCCAAATAATATATTAAAGAAATTATATCACATATTTAACAATATTCTAACAAAAGTAATAATCATTGTAATAGATTTTATAGAAATTAATGAAGTAAGCATGTCACGTTTAAACTAACTGAATTTGAACTTCATCATTAAAAATTATTCTGTGATATTTAATGTTAAATAAATTGTGTCTATTATTTCTTGATTTTATTCGTAATTGTGAAATTTATTCTCATATATGTCTTTTACGCATAAATGTATATAAATTATGTAACTTTGTGATCGTGTCGGAATTGCCTTAAATTATCCAGCTATTTCGGTGAGATTCAAAGCAACTTATTTTTGACTTTTATTTTGCCGTCTGATGTCATCCTGATTGGAATGTTTCGAATTCATATAGTAAGGAAAATAATGCTTCCAGTTTCTAGAAAAAACTATAATGTTTTATTTGTCCAAAATTAATGGGGATTACTGTTGGAGCATTTGAGGGTTTTCTAAAATGTATTTGCTCTACAAATATCCAAGTAAATAAGATCACATAATACACTTTTGTTTCTTGATATAGGTTATTTATTCATATTTATAAAAATGTATACAATCAAATATTTGTACATACCGAAAGATTCAAGAAGAGTGAATAGCAGTACATTTGCTTTTCACTTTATGCTTCCACGAATTTATTTTTGTCGCCCCATTTTTTAATATTCTCCAACATATTTGACAAATGTTTATTAATTTGGTTTATCGATCGGTCTGTCCGTCTGTTCGTTTGACCGTCTGTCCGTTTGCCGTCTGTCCGTTTGACCCTCTGTCGATGGTTTAACTTGCGTAAATATACTCGGATTACCATGTAATTACTATACTTTATTGAGATTTATCATGACTTGTTCGCTATTGAAAATGAAGTGATGGGCAGTATTTTTACTTTGTTTACAGGGTCACTCAAAAGAATTTTATTACATTACGGCGTATGGGGAAAAATCGTATGCAGTGTCTTTTAATTAGGTTACAATACTTCAAACGAACAGAAATTGATATATATCACTGGAGTGTATTAAAAGATGCTTACTATAGAATATGGTATTTTGCGTCAGTTATAGGTCTTTTACAGGGAAACATAAAAATAATTTTTAATATTATGGTCTGTGGAGCAGACCGTTAATTGTTTGCAGTTATTTTAATGATATTAATAGCCGAAACGTTAGTTAAGGCTCACTGTGGAGATCCGAAAAGTTTTTGGTTTCCGTCTGTTTGTCTGTCTCTTTTCCGCGGTAACTGCCGTAAAAAAAATTCCGTTTAGGTTGATTTTTGGTGGGTATGTAGGTGAGGCACCCGGAATGAGCTGCATAGTTTTTGGTTACATTTGGTTAATTCGTATAATATAGAATATTTCTTTTTAGGTCATAGTGCTTTCCTATGGGAATGCAGACGATTTTCAAATTTCATTTTTAACTGAAAGGAAATCGAATATTTGAATAATGGATGTAAACGTAAAATTATGGATAGTAAATTTTCGATATGGAGGTCGTAGATACATGGAATAGCTTTGAAAATTTGCTGATATATCTATTAGAAATTAGAAATTAATTGTTTAAATTACTGGATTTTTTTTTTTTTTTTTTTTTTTTTTTTTTAGCATCTGTTCGGGAAATATAAAACATTTTAATTTTCTATTTTGTACGAATTTTAAAATGCATTTCTTTTTATTTCCCCTTTATTTAATTCGTTGCTTAGCAACCATATTTCAAAGAATATGAAAATAAAAAATTCAGTTTTTTATCAAAAAAATTACAAAAATAAGAATTTTATAAGAATTTCAGAATAGTATTGCATAAATCGTGTTTAATTTAACGCTTCTAATTTCTGAAACCCTCGAAGTATTTTATATACCTATAAATAAGTAGGTAATATAAAAAAAAATACGGATTGTAAGATGTTGAATAATATGAAAAGTGAGATTAAAAAACTATGAGTTTCAGATCTGACGTTGAGGTGCCTGATCTGCAGATTTACTAGTCTATTACAAACATAATGCGATTAATAAGAATTTCTATGGTGTGCTAAATCAGACTTTCTGCAGCATATGGTGTGCAAAGTATTTATCATTCATTTACAGTGTTACACAAATTAGGTTACACAATTTCAAATAGAATAAAATTGTATACATTACTCAGGTTTAATACAAGATGCTTGCTGTAGAATATGATGTGCATTTATCGCTCATTTACAGGGACAAAGAAAATATTTCGGATACAGTACTTTATCCGAAGTATCGTCTGTTAGCGATAATTGCTGGAAGCGTTTTTAAATATAACTATATTTTTACATACTACATGGTGTGCATACATTTTATAGACCATATATATACAGGGCTACACAAAAGAATCCGTAATCATTACTGAGTATGATCGTGAAATGTTTAAAGAGGGGTTTTAATTGAATTATGTATTTTCAAATTGAACTATGTATATTTAGTATACTAATATATGTTTGTATGGTACAAATAAAATCTTGCACAGGGATACACAAAAAACTGGATATATGGCGGTATTCGGATGGTTATTTCTGGAATTATGATTTCAGTTGTTTTAAGGGTGTAAGAATTACATTTTAGCTAAATATGTGGCGGGTATAAAACCTGTAAGTGACAGTGGTGTGAAAATGAACTAAAGTATAAGAATCTTTCCAATTATTGGTACAATTTGCTAAAGGTAAATTTTCAACTGTTTTACGCGTTTTCTTACTAAACTAAATTTTTGTATACTATGTCTAATATATGCAAAACTATACTTCACATAAACAGTTGCACAAAAGAATTGGAATAGATTTCTGACAATGGAGGTTAATTGCTCAAATATTGTTTTAAATGTGTTATGCGTTTTCTAAATTGTATACTTCTTGACCTTAAGCGGCGGAGTTTTGTTAAATTATTCTGTAATTATTGGAATGTGTTTCATAATTTATGCTTGATGGATGCTTTTTATATTTTCCCTTCTTCGTCGTAGTAGTTTAAATACGTGGAGCTTTCTTTCGAAGTTAATAAAAACAAGTTTGGAATATGCGTAAATATATATTTCGAATGACATGTAGATCATTTTAAGTAAAAGTGTTTCACTCTTCAAATAGAGATAGGTAAATCAAATACTTATAACTGGATAAAGAGTTGTGTAATGTAAGCACGAAATTTTGTATTTTTCAAATGTACAATTATAAGAAATATTTGGAACTTTTTTTTTTTTTTTTGCTATTGTTCATAGCAAAATTACTGCAAAATATTTTTTTATTTTAATGTTGATATCTGAAATGAATTGATTTGTTCCACATTTGTTTATTTTTTTTTATTTAGAAGCATTTATTCCTATTAAAATAAATTTGATAAAACAAAATAGCAAGCAAACATTACCAAGTACAATATCAGATTGTATTTAACATACCTTCAAATTAACCTACTGTTGTAAAATCTCAGCAATCGTTTTTCAGACTCCAAACGGCTTTAATTATCAACATTATTTTTTCCTCGACGAATCCCGTGTTTCTAAGATAATGCTTATATGTTTTCATCCATGCGCCTATATGTCAATTACAATTTTATAACAGATACATAAGAGAAAAAGCTTTTCCCAAATAGCTGTATTTATGTTGCTATATTAACGGTTGAACCAAAAGCTAGGAAAATAGATTTTTAACAAGCATGAAATATAGAAACGTCAATAAAGACAGATTACCTGATCAATTATAGTGGAAACGGAGTGATCAATAACCTCCTTCGCAAAACTAGATTTCGGCAAAATTGCTTTCAAAAAAGAGCTTTGCATAAGGCTTTGAAATATTATCTTGTAAATAATTTCACCGCTTTGAGTCAAAACTAAATTTGCAGTATGATTTATAAACAATACAAATTGCGCTTGTGGTCTATGATTAGGTATGATAAATGATAAAGAAATTGTATTCTATTCTAAAAGCAGGAAACACAGTGCATTTTTTATAAGTAGCAGAAAAAATTTCGTAATATATTTCGTGTAAAATACTGTACTTCTTAAAATAAATGCAAAACATATTTTATAATGGGAAAATGCATGTTTTATTAAAATATGTTATACACTTTCATTTTGATAATCTTTTAGTTTCGAGAAATATAAAATAATATAAATATAAAATCTCTAATTTATAAAGAAAGAAAGACTTCTTATTTAAAACGGTTATTTTTTAAAATACTGGAATAATTTAAATTTTTGGTTATAAAACAAAAAATGAATTTACAGAATATGAGACGTTAAATAATTAGATAAAGTTGCAGTATTGTAATGAAAAGGATATCCCTAAATATATAAATTATGAGTATGTGTCATGTAATTATAAATATAACTATAATTATAATAACTAATATAATTATAATTATAAATATAACTTTGAATTTTCGGTTATAAAAAAAAATGAATTTAGAGAATATGAGACGTTAAATAATTAGATAAAGTTGCAGTATTGTAATGAAAAGGATATCCCTAAATATATAAATTATGAGTATGTGTCATATAATTATAAATATAACTATAATTATAATAACTAATATAATTATAATTATAAATATAACTTTGAATTTTTGGTTATAAAAAAAATGAATTTAGAGAATATGAGACGTTAAATAATTAGATAAAGTTGCAGTATTGTAATGAAAAGGATATCCCTAAATATATAAATTATGAGTATGTGTCATATAATTATAAATATAACTATAATTATAATAACTAATATAATTATAATTATAAATATAACTTTGAATTTTTGGTTATAAAAAAAATGAATTTAGAGAATATGAGACGTTAAATAATTAGATAAAGTTGCAGTATTGTAATGAAAAGGATATCCCTAAATATATAAATTATGAGTATGTGTCATATAATTATAATAACTAATATAATTATAATTATAAATATAACTTTGAATTTTTGGTTATAAAAAAATGAATTTAGAGAATATGAGACGTTAAATAATTAGATAAAGTTGCAGTATTGTAATGAAAACGATATCCCTAAATATATAAATTATGAGTATGTGTCATATAATTATAAATATAACTATAATTATAATAACTAATATAATTATAATTATAAATATAACTTTGAATTTTTGGCTATAAAAAAAATGAATTTAGAGAATATGAGACGTTAAATAAATAGATAAAGTTGCAGTATTGTAATGAAAAGGATATCCCTAAATATATAAATTATGAGTATGTGTCATATAATTATAAATATAACTATAATTATAATAACTAATATAATTATAATTATAAATATAACTTTGAATTTTTGGTTATTAAAAAAAATGAATTTACAGAATATGAGACGTTAAATAATTAGATAAAGTTGCAGTATTATAATGAAAAGTATATCCCTAAATATATAAATTATGAGTATGTGTCATATAATTATAAATATAACTATTTATTTCAAGTGTCTGAAATTCAATATTCCTGTTCTGTAATTATCTGAAGGAGAATACATATGTTTATTTCCTATTCAACGATTCAATGAATTTTGTCACAGAAAAGTATTTAATTTTGGAGTCACGTACATGATAAAGCCTGTTTATATATTTAACACATGGAAGCGTTTTATTCAGCTCGCAATTTACGCTGTGAATATCGTTAATATTTTAATCTTTACGCAGGCGCTTTCGATTCAACAACAGTTTACTACTTATTTACTTATTATTAGAAAAGTATATAAATAGATCTTTAGAAAAAAAGTACATAGCGGAAACAAGAACAACAACAGCAAAAAAAAAAAAAAAAAAAAAAAAAAAAAAAAAAAAAAAAAATACTGCCTCGAAATATGTTGCACTTTGTAGTATTTGTTTAAAAGGGTACTTTATATATTTTCATTCAGGAGTGGTGATGGTAGGATTTCATATTTTGTTTGTTCGCAATTTGTAAAAGTGTAATTAATCTAAGCATTTTTTTTTGGCTATGCTGAAATTTGTTTTTTCCTATGTTTTATTGCACTTTGGGAACACTGCGTGCTATTGTCTTCTGGTACATCGTTCTTTGAAATTAGTAGCATATACAGTCCTGTCACAGGGGTTAATAGGCTGAAGGGAGATAAATATAGGGATGTGTGATCCCCCCCCCCCTCTCTTGTTAATGATCAAAGTTCAAGAGAAACTTATGAATAAATCAAATTACAACAAACCGGATAAATTCACAGTTCAATTACGTTTAATTTTCTGTATTGCTGAGTTTTTTTTTTGTTTTAATCAATGCTGTAAAGAATCCATGGTATTAATTTCTTTAATATTATTAATATTATTTTGCATGTCTAATTTTACGTTTTGAACGGAGGCAACCTTTTACGCAGTTGGTTTCTAAATTTAGAAAACGGTATATATTTTCATTTTTTTTTTTTTGATTTAATAAGGAAGAAGGGCGTCATTTTTCCTTGCTTTTTCAAAAAATATCACGAGATGAAATTTTCACGTTTACATTTTAAAGTAACACCATTAAACTTTGATGTATGAGATATTACCTTCTTATATGAGAGCTCTGACAATTTCTATCAGTATACAGTGAAAGTTTTGCGCTTTTTAAAACTCTGGACAATCTTTGGATATTCAACTTTTTTTGCTGTGGAAGTAAACACATTTTCAGAAAAAAACAATTTAAGTTTTTTTTTCTTTAGCCGAATGAAAAAAGAAACCTAAGCCTTGGGATTATGTCACAGTCTGATATATTTTACAATTAAAATTAGAAACTACGAAAAATATGCGATGGACTTCAGAAAATAAATACAAATGCAATCCATTCTATTGGAATAGCTATTAACGATATCAACTAAAAAACTCACTATTAAATAAATTAACATTACGGAAACTAAATCAAGTGCAACTCATTCTGAATGTGGCTTATTTTAATATCCTTAAGTTAGTTATCCAAAAGCAAAATAAAACAAAGATATATTTTCGAAAAAAGTATTTATTTCAAATATATTGTTAAACCTTTCAGATCCGTTTATTTTCATTATTTATGTTTTTTTTACTGAAATAAAAGTTTACATTTTTCCTTCGATTAACTCGACACGTTAATCACGGAGTGGAAAATGATATTTTTTTTCAACTCTACCTTTTTCTTTATCTTTTATATTTTTTCTTTAACACCTATTAAACAATGAAGTGTTGGGAAAGACCTTCTTTGTAATAGTTAGCCCAAAAGAATTGGATCCACTAATGTGAAACTACAATAATGGCATTCACCGATTGAAAATAAAAATGTCAGCGCTATTCCATTTTGAATTTATTCTACGGAACAAAACAAAGTCGAATACCCGAAAAGAGTACCTGGGGATCAGCTAAACATTTAGAATGTGAAGAATACCACACCTGTTTATTATAAAACTAGCGGCCCTCCCTCGCTTTGCTTCGGGTTAACCTTGAAAACCTTCATCTCTTTATGTTTTCTGTAGACCTTTTTAATGTATACAATAATTAGTACATTATTTTGATAAATCTTGTAGGGTTCAGCCTGTGTTTGCAATGTATAAGCAGAAAAAATGAAATTATTTACGACATCACATTAAAAACCTCAAAAATAACAGTATTTCTCCACTATTTAATGGATGTTATTATACATATAAATCTTCCTCTTGAATCACTCTATCTATTAAAAAAAACCGCATCAAAATCCGCTGCGTAGTTTTAAAGATTTAAGCATACATAGGGATATAGGGACAGAAAAAGCGACTTAAACCTAAAAAATAACAGTATTTCTCCACTATTTAATGGATGTTATTATACATATAAACCTTCCTCTTGAATCACTCTATCTATTAAAAAAAACCGCATCAAAATCCGTTGCGTAGTTTTAAAGATTTAAGCGTACATAGGGATATAGGGACAGAAAAAGCGACTTTGTTTTATACCATGTTAAGATAAGATACCGTGACGATGCAAATATGAGATTTAGAAATTTATTAAAATGGCTCGTGATCGATTTTATTGATAGAGGAATCGTTGTTAGAAAAATGTTTCGCCTGAAAAGATGGACCAATTGACCTCCAAAAAGATGATAATTCATAATTTATTTTCCTTATAATAGTTTATTAGATAAAATTCTTGAATGAAATTTATCAATATATATATATATATATAATAATAAGAGATACATTAATTCAAGTGTGCATGAGATTACCCTTTCTTTTTGCTGAAAAATAAGACAAAGTTTGTAGATTAAAATATAGCATTTGCATAAACAACAAATAGAATTTCCACGGCAAACTAAAAATTAACTTTTTTATATTGTGGAAGTTTGATGTAGTACAAATTATAAAATAATAATAATAATCTTTTTTAAAGGAATCATATCTTCAATCGGTGGAACGTTCCTTTGAATATTAAAGATAAACATAGAATTTTTTAAAGATTTATTTTAACATTTAAAGACACGAGTAGCGTACTGAGTGCGCCACTGAGTGACTAACCAGTAGAGAATTCTAAACAAATTTCCTGATTAACATTTTACCGTCTTCCTAAAGTCCTTTTACTGTTCAAACTGCGTTTAAAGCTGAAGTTCGCATTTTGTTTCTTCTCTGTTTCATTATTTTCATTTGTAAGTCACCACTGGTGGACGGAATATGCCATCCGTGTATTTGTGTAATATATTATATTTTCTTTCTTAATTAAACTTTTTTTTATAAGTGTGATGTCTGATACTTTTATACTATTACTAAGCACTAGACGCTATTCGTTTAGTCTCAAAATTTTATATTTAGGCATTAGCAGTCATTGCCGCATGAGTACGCCGTCCATCTCTTTATGTAACTACAAACCGTCCGTGTTGTACAAATTCTAATTAATTTTTTTTTTGTTGTTACAGAGTAATGCTTATTACTTTCTACTAAAACTTAACATTGAATTAAACAATGGTGTCATTAAAAAGTTGTTATTTGAGCTTTTTAAACGATGGCGCATAGCTTACGCTACCCTAGTCTTTATATTAATACGAACCGCCTTTGTCTTTATAGGTTATCGAAAACAATCCATAAGGCCATGAATATGAACATATGTATATATGTACACGTGTCTATTTTGTGTATATGAATATTTTAACCCATTTACATTTGAATCGGTCACTTAAAAAATCACACAAGTCAAGTTTTTTTCCAAATATACATTCTGTCGCAAATGCTTCTTTAAAGGTAGAGCCATGATATGAGTAATAACCACATAAGTAAGTGTATTCCTTCCTCTTCAAACAATACCTTCTAATTTTCGTTCATTACTTAAACGACATAAAGTCAGCGACTTAAGTTGTTTTTTCATGCAATACCAGATTACATGAGAATACCATATTACATTAACATATTACCATTTGCATGCAATACCATATTAATACCTGTATAGGTGCTATTTTCCTGAATTTTGATTACAAATATGTTTAATATCTGTTTTGTTCAAATTAAATATCACCTAACCTTGTTTCTTACTAAAACAACATGAGTCAGAGATAGTTTTAATGTTATTCTTCTTTTTATTCTTCATAAATTATAACAGTTATTCGATATTTACAAACTTTAAAATCCAAGCTCTATAATCAGCCCAAAATACCACATACAAATGGATTTACTTGTGAATAATACAGTTTTTTTAATTTTTGAAAAGTTCTGTTTCTGTGATTTATGTGGTTTTTGAAATGATCGATTCATTTGTATAACTCCCAATCGTATCTATGTATGAATGTATTTGTCTTTGATTACGATAATCTCTGTGTCTAAGCCACTGTATATCTATCTACTTATTTATCTAAGCGTCTAAAACATATTTATTAAAAATAATTTTATGATAGTTGATTTTATTCAGAAATTAATCGTATTTAGGAACCTCTTTCGCCTCAAGAGATTAAATTAATGTCCCCCACAAAATGAAGGTAAGTTAATGTTTAATTCAATTATAATAGTTTATTGGAAGAAAGTGTCATAAAAAGCTAAATATTTAACAGAAAATGTTTCAAGAAAAGTAATTCAAATATGCATGTAATTATCTTTTATTTTATTTCCAATGAAAAATACGACAAAGAATGTAGATTATTTTTAATATCAGCATAAAAAACGGTTAAAATCCTGCACTGTAAATTAGAATACACATTATTATTTAATTTCTTTAGAATTTTGAAGTGGCGAAAATTATCCATATTTTCTTTTATTCACGAATTTATGTAAGAGAACATACTTTGACTACTTTTCAGGTGTATATATTAAATAGACTATACTATAAAAAGTATCGAACTGTTTTTTACACATGCATATTTTTCATATTTGTATATATGTTTATATGTATATGTGTATATTTGAAATCATTACCACATTAATTTCGCCTGTTCCTATGTGTGTAAGTATATATCTATGTACATATCATCATATGTTCATATTTGAGTATGTCCATGTTTCAAAAATGAGTATGAACTGACTTCTATGTGCTCATTTTTGAGTATTTCCATGTTTCAAAAAAGAGTTTGAACTGATTCTAATCATTTGTAAGTAAGTCCATTTTTCAGAAATGAGTATGAACTGACCTCTATGAACTCAGTTTTGAGTATGTCCCTGTTTCAATAGTCTGAGTATTTCTGCTATTTCAGAATTGAAATCATTGTGTCGTCATATTTAAAAAAAAAAGTTTCATAACAAAATGAAAACATCGATTTACTCAGATATGAAAGTGTAGTTTTTCTCAGTGTTTAATGTAAACTGTTATATTGACAGATTTCGAAAATAAATAGAATAAATATAAATTTTCTTTATACTTTATAGACTACTTCAGGATTGAATCATTTTTTACAGTTACTTCTTTAAATATTTAATTTTAATATTTTGAAAAAAGGGAACTAAATTGATTTAATGGTGAAATATACAACGAATAATTATATATATATATCTATTTATGAAAGAGAACAATACATATTTCAAGATAATGAAACTTTAAAAATACTTAAAAGGGATTTTTTTCATTGTTAAAGCTATAGCAGAAACAGTAACGTCTTAGCTTAAATTTGCCCAAAAATTCTCTTTCATACGCATGTAGACTACTTTTTTCATATTCGACCATATATATATATAACCAAATCCTCTAAGAGTAAAGAAACTGGATATTTACTCGAACGTTAAAAGTAAACTTAAAAATAGATTAATGATATTTATTTACAGTAGATGTAACAATTAGCAAGAAGCCTTTAATCTACACTACTATGACGCATTTCTGCTTAATAGAATGAAATATGTTTCAGGCTTTCTTCATAAAATTTCATATAAAAATAAAAAATCGTTTAATTTTAAAAACTTTACTTGAAGGGTTTTTGTTAAAAGTACATTTGTGTCTAATTCTGGAGACTATTTTAAAAATGGAAACTAAATGGAAATCGAATAATTATGTAGTGTCAGGTTTTACGGTTTAAAACAAAATTAAAATAAGTTAACTTTTAAGTGGAATGTCTAGTTTCAGATTCTTTCACAATTGACTTTAAAAGAAGGACGTTACTCCGACTGACAATATGCTGAGTATAATAAAAAATATAGTTATCATATGAAAGAGTGGTAATTTAAAGGGTGCTCAAAGTTAAAATAAAGGTGTTTAGAGCTAGCTCCATTATAAAGAAATGTACTGTGGAAAATACAACATAATTTTCAATCCATATTATGTAGACCATGATTAATCGAACTATATAACAAATAGTTCACATTTTGTTGTGCAGGTAGTAACAGTGACGCTTCATGCTGATTTCTTATGTTCTAAACTCAGGAAGTGAATTGCAAATGTGTAAAAATTCAGTTAAATGATGAAAATATTAGTATAACTAAAAAAAAAACATTTAAAAGTCAGCTAAAAAGAACATTTATGAAACAGAATGCCCATTAAATGTTATTCAATGACTTAAATGCTTCCTCTTTTTAGTTTGTATGCAGATATTGCTGCCCAAAATAAGGCTTCAGTTTATTTGTACCTCTTGTGCTTGAAACATAAACTATTTTTCTTTCTTTTTAAATCGTTTCCCTGTGATTTAAATAGTATGTATACGAAATATTATCGCGTTCTTTATATGGTACTTTATAAATATATTAAGTATAATAGAAAAACCACAGCCCAGGCAATATTATATCAAGAAGAAATCATCCGATTAAATTTCAATGAAAGTAAAATAATTTTTTCCACCCGTCTATACAATCCATCCCTAATAAGAAAAACCATAGAGATACTAACACCCAAAAATACAAAGTGTAACAATGCAGCAACTTTTAACTGAAATTGTGGCTCGAGTTACTCCATGGTTACAGATATGAAAATAAACAACCAAGTAAAAATAAAAGATAACGTGCGTATTTTTTTTAAAGTACGTGAAAATTAAATGTTAGCATTTTAAACAATAACTTCAAAGACCGTGTAATTATGTAATATTCTCATTTGTTTTCGAAAATGCCTCGGCGTGAGCCGAAACATGTCAAACAACTTAATAAAATTTATTTTACTGCGTATTTATTGTGTTGTTAATTTGCACCTTTTAGCACTTAAAAGAAATATAACAATACTGTAATTTTAGACACAATGTATGCCACATGACGAGTTTTTGAGAAGATATACAATTCACAAATCTCTAATTCAGTTGAAGATCTAGAGTTTTGTTATTCTAAGCCGAACCTGCATAACCACTCATAAATGTATCAAAATTGTAGTTATTTTTGCAAAACCGTTAAAGAGTTTAACTAAGTTTTGTGTATAAAATTATGACAACACGTAAATGACTGGAAGTGATATGCAATTCAATCAGTGAAACAATATGTATTGCCAGATACTTTCCTAGGTTATAGTGTCTAGCTCAGCAGTGTTTGAACGTACTTGATAATCTCTTTTTTAAAAAATTGTAAGGTTATCGAATATACAGAAAACAAATTGCGTCATTTCTCTTTATCACATATTCATAATTCTTAAACGTATGAACGAAAATGAAGGTGCTACTTAAAGTGTAATTTCCTATTTTATTGTGGCTTCTTTCTTCAATTAAAGGGTTATACCAATCTGCAAAGTCGAACAAAGCGTGTGTTTATGGAACCTTTTTTCTAGAAATGAAACAAGATATTTGAAAAACCATTTTTGTATTTTGTTTATTAGTCTTTTAAGAAATAAAATAACGATTTTTGTAATGCCGAAATAAAATTATGTGTCTCCAGCAGATCCCCTTCTCCGAGATGGTACCGTTCTACTAGCCGTCACTACGACGATCACCGTAACTCTGTCAAATGTTATCTGGAATTATAAAAAATCATAATGTCAATAAAATCATCTCTATTACTCCGAACACTTAAATAAAGAGAGTTCATTTTCTCCTTTTTGAAAGAAAAATTATTTTTACAGTTTGTGATACTTCTAGCGTTATTTCTACATTTGAATAATAATGATTGTGTAGAGAAAAAAAATGGAAGTATTATTTTTATATTTATATGTGCAACTGCGCGTTGTTACTGATTAAATAAGATTACAGTGCATAAAATTTTAAGTTATTCGTTAGTTCAACAAAACATATTACAAAAGATAACTATGGTGATTGCATATAAGATCATGGCAGTAATATAGACTCGGAACAGATATTTTGTTCTTAACAAAATAATAAATAAAAATAAAAGAGCTCTGTTAAACTGATGGAATTGAGCTCACAGGCTATTCACACTAATTGTATATTATACTCTTATTTCAAAGAATAATCCCCTCGAAAAATAAAGAAATCAACAATAAATTAATAATGGGAGGATTAGCCTCCCGTTCCACCCACTGTATATTGAACCAACGAACCCCCATAACCAATCAGGGAAGCGCCTTATCAGAATAAACCTATATACAAAATTTGAAGCAAATCGGATATTTCTATCAAGAGTTATCGCGTTACGTACATACATACGGAACCTGTGGGTACATTAGCTCTCTGGCTTTGATAGCCTGTGAGCTAAAAATGGGATAAATTTACAAATAAAACTTGATAATTACTGTCTTTTAGTTGTAAGGCGAAAGCTTAAGAGGCTACTTCACTCAGACGAAAACACCCGCTCGCTACTGTTAATCCTATGGAGGACATATTTTAAGATATCTCGTTCGCATTTCAATATTTTTAAATGATTTTTTTTTTTGCATTGGATAGCTGAGGTCAATCTCTATGCACGCTCCTTCGTACTTTTTTTTTATTTTTGTTGCATTTATTTTTTTTAAATTGGGGATACTTTCACTTTCAAAACCGGTTCCGAAAGTGAAAGTAACTTTAAAAAAAACTTCTAATCAAAATCGAAAAAGTACAAAGGAGCGTGCATAGAGATTGACCTCAGCTATCCAATGCAAAAGAAAAGAAAACATTTAAAATTATTGAAATGCGAACGAGATATCTTAAAATATTTCCTCCATAGGATTAACATTAGCGAGCGGGTGTTTTCGTCTGAGTGAAGTAGCCTCTGAACTGTAGGCCTTCCTGCTCAGTCGAACCTGCACTTGGGGTGTTACAGAAAATGAAGAGAACGAAAAAAAATATTTTACAAAAATATAATGAAGATCTCAATAAATTAAATTTTCCTCTCCTTTGTGTTAAAATAATGTTTAAAAAAGCAGTTTCAAAGGACTAAAAGAGTTCAGGGAGAGAAATTGTGGATATTTTTGCTGATTTCAAGTACTTTTTATATTTATCGCAATCTTTACTTTTCATAGAAAAAATTGAAATACTTTATCGGAACATTTCTGGCTTTGGCATGAAACAATTCAGAGAACATTTATCGGTAATCTGTAAGTGCAATTCATAGATTTAAATCTTATGTAACTGAATGAATAAAATAGATGAATTTTTGGAAGCAATTTCATTTACATAGATTTTTCAATATCTAGTTGAAAATATTGAAAGGAATATCTTACTCGAATTCTTAAGAAATAAACTTTTATATATGTTATTCTTGATTTATTAATCTATGTAGAAGAAGAATGTTTAAAATATTTTAGCTGATTTCACTATGTAAATATATTTTATAAAGCGATTCATTTATTTATAAAACACTATTGTTTCTTTATGTTTTTTATTTTTTATTTTTTATTTTTTTACAATCTAAATATTAATTTTAAAACAAATTCACATAATTGTTTTAGATATTGTGATTTTCATATATTTTATTTTGCTTTTTATTATTTCTTCTAATAAAAATATCGAAGTATTATTGTTATCCAATTAATTAATGTTGAGAAACACATTACTTATTACAGACAGATTGTTCATACAAAAACGTTCATTATCTTCCTTTTATTTTACTACGAAACATTAAAAAAAAAATAAGTATAATGATTGTATCTGACCAGATGTTAAATATGAGACATTACGTTTGTCGAAACAGATATTTTGCTTTTGTTAAAATAATTATTAAATGAATATGTTTCAATTTAGAATCCTAAGATTGCGTTCGTGTTCTCGTGTTGTTCAGAAAAAGGAAGAGAGCTAAAATATAATTTAAACAAGTTGGAAATTGTACATTAAACGTGACAAATGAAGTACGTTTGTATTATAACTATTTTAAATTGTAAAAAAAAAAAATATATCCTTATTATTTCAGTGAAATGAATTTTATAGTCTGCTATGAGCGAAATGAACATGCCTTTTTTTTTTTCTTATTACGTATGTCACGTTTACAGATGCGAACTTTTTTTCGACACCAGACACGCTGCCAAATTCACCATGGAGATCTTGCTTTGCGAATGACTACTTTCATAGTTTAATGTTTGTAGGACTCATAATGAACAAATCTACTGTTTTTGTTTACTTAAAGGATTGAGATATTTGGCTTTCAACCTAATTTTAACTGATGTTATCTCAGAATCTATACATATTTGAATGTAACTCATTTCTCACTCAAACAATTTTTTTTCGAAAGATCTTTCTGAAAATGTAAATTTTGGAAATTTTATTCGAAAAAATAGTTTTTAATAAACATTTTCTCCTGGCATATAAAAAAAGAAATATCCAAGCCCGTATTTGCGTTTTTATTATTACATAGATTACGTATGATAGGATTTAATAGAATGAAGAAAACTTTTATTAATATATTTTTAAGTTTTGATTCGATTTTCATAAAATTTGAAATCACTCAACAAAATTCTGCAACTATTATATATATTAAATTTCAAACAATTCGGTTGGGTAGTTATTTGCGGAAGACGGACGGAGGACGGACCAAACGACGACTACAGGTGCAGAGCATTCATATAATTACGAACGCACCTAAAAATGGTTCAGGAAATTAAAAAAGTTTGGAGAACTCAATTTTTCTGTCATTTGTGTTAGAGGTATGGTTAAAAGAATCATTATGAACTAAAAGAATGATGTGATATTTTTGTCGATTTCAAGTGCCTTACATATTTCTCATATTATTTTCTAAAGAAAAAAATACATTAAAAATAATCTTTTAAAGCTTTGGTAACCAAATATTGGGAAACATTTATGAGTAATCAATAAGTGTCGTTTATATATTTACTACAAGACTGGCGTTGCATGTGTTAACCAGGGGGAGTCTCCAAGGGAGAACCATGAGATGACCGTACAATGAACAAAAGACCACCTATTTGATAGTGGAATCCAAAAGCGAAGCACATACGAAATGCATGCATGGCAACCAGACAGAACAGACATATCATCAGTCGGAAGTATAGCTCTAAGGGAGAAAATGAAAAAGAACCGGCAATCGACAACGGGAAGAAAATACCGCTGCAACAATCTACCGCAAACGCAGGCCGCATCTGTAGTCTACTTCTACAGCAACCAACAACCACGCTGCTGAACAAAGATTCCCTTCCGGAAGGACTATAAAAAATACACTGATTTTTGTTACATACAAGAAAAAACACTGCGCTGTCATCTCGCATGAAGCACGTCGCGACGACTGCCTTGGACTATTCATGTAGCGATCAACAAGACGCAGCATCGCCCTGTATCTTGAGAAACACTCTTTTAACACATTACAACATAGTTGAAAAGTGTTTATGAATTCGGTTTCTCTGTCTCTCTGTCTTGATATCTGTTTGTCTGACCATCTGACCGTGCTCGAACTCTCGTAAATATACTCAGATTGTCATGAACGTTTTATACATTATTGAATTATACTGTAGATTGCTCGGTATTGAAAATGAAGTGTGTAGATTAATAGGTCATTTATAGGGACACACAAAAGAATGTCATAACATTATGGTGTATGGAGAAAAATCGTTTGTGACGCACTTTCTTGATGTTGCTATGTTTCAAACAAAATGAAAATAATATGCATTACTGAGGTGAACTAAAGCATGCTTTTACCGGAGTATACAATTAGTAGCATTTATAGTTAAATAACAGGGACGTACAAAATTATTCCTATATATTATGGTCTATGGGGGTAAATCGTTTCTGGTGCATTTTAAACATGCTATGATACTTGAAACATAATTAAATTTAAAAAGATCAGTAAGGTTCAATTAAACTTGTTTTTTATAGACTATGAATTGCCTACGATTTATCGTTCATATACAGAGACGCAGAAGATAATTCGGTTGAAGGACTGTCTATGATCGGTAACTGTTAAAAGTGCTCTTTCGTCTGTGATATGCAATTTTAGCAATTTTTAGTGTATTAAGTGTTGTTTACAATTTCTGTATATTATATACAGGGCAGCACGAAATACTTCGAATATGGAGAACAGTTGCTGGAAATGGATTTTTACTCAGTTATGTATTGTTTTAATTAATTATTTAGGTATCTCATTTCCTCGTATAAAGAAATAAAATTACTTAATAATATTCTGTTAGTGTTGGAAAGTGTTTCATAATCTATGCCAGATGTATGTTTTTTTTGTTCTCTTTTTTACTGCTGTAGTTTCAAATGAAATTACGCAAGATTAAAATTATTTTGATATTAATACATTAGCATATCATGTATGATTTTTATTTGTGAATGTAGAGCAATACTCTCAAAATTTCTTGTGAATTTGCCTTTATAAATCATTAACTTTAAAGTTTCCGCTGATGAAAATATCGTCATATTTTAAATGAAACGTCCAATTTTTTCTTCTTTCTTTTTTTATTTCCAGACAACTTTTGAATATTTTGATACGTTTGCAAAACCTGGCGCAATCTCCGCAAACGTTTACGTTCATAATTCTTTTTTAGCGCATTTTTTTACTTCAAATTACATTTTCTTGGCGGAAGGTCAGCAAGCAATCATATTTTATTGAATTAAAAACTCATTTAATTCTTGTTTTACTCATTGAAGCTATTTCTTGAAATAATATTTATCTTCAAAGGACTTTTTTCAAAGGCATTTCCATGCAATTTCTTTCACCTAAAAAAAAAAAAAAAAAAAAAAAAAAAAAAAAAAAAAAAAAAAAAAAAAAACTTAGTAAATTTACATGTTTTAGAGACCATAGGATCTCAACGGCGGTTAGCGAAGGTATCTATTAAGAGACAGAGCTCCATAGATAAAATAAATTTTTGTAAATTATTAAAATCGGTACTTTCGTATTAGCCGTATGACATAGGTTAATAGCCAAAGAAATCGCAAACGATTTCACTATTTATAGAATTTTTTTTTATTAGTATTTCAGTGTTGAAGCGCGTTGTTTGATTACATGACTGTTAAATTCGTGTCTTATTTATTTATTTATTTACTTACTTACTTATTGGTACACATTTAATTGCGTTATGGAATATTAGCTGGAAACAGATATTGAACTATTTATACTTTATAAGTGTATTCGGGCTGCATGCAACAGATATAGATTTAAAAAAAATAATTTTAAAAATTATTTATTGATCATATCATATAAAAAATGCAATTGCGATGTTTAGAAATTATATATATATATACTAATAAATATAAAATGATTGCTCAATTGTTGCCAACGTCATTTTTAAAACGTAGTAAATTAGCATGTTTTAGAGACCATAGAATCTGAACGGCGCGGCGGTTAGCGAAGGTATCTATTAAGAGACAGAGCCCCATAGATAAAATAAAGTTTTGTAAATTTATTAAAATCGGTACTTTCGTATTGGCCGCATGACAGAGGTTAATAGCCAAAGAAATCGCAAACGATTTCCCTATTTATAGCAATTGTTTTTATTGTTATTTCAGTGTTTAAGCGCATAGTTTGATTACATGACTGTTAAATTCATATTTTATTTATTTATTTACTTATTTACTTACTTACTAATTGGTTCACATTTAATTACGTTATGGAATACTATCTCGAAACAGATATTGAACTCAATAAAAAGTTAAAATTTCAGTGCAAATTCACCTTGTTTAATAATTAAAATTCATAAAGATGCAAATAAATGTAAATATATTGCTTGAAGGTGCGTAAAAACATACATAAAAACATTTAAAAGCACATTAAAGTCCTTTTAAAATCAAAACGTTTTCAACCGAAATTACTCGGTCATCATCAGTGAAAAAAAAATCTTTTTTTTTTCTTTTTCACTGATGATGACCGAGTAAGTTCGGTTGAAAATGTTTTGATTTTAAAAGGACTTTAATGTGCTTTTAAATATTTTTAGGTATGTTTTTATGCACCTTCAAGCAATATACTTACATTTATTTGTATCTTTATGAATTTTAATTAGATATTGAACTATTTATATTTTTTAAGTGTAAAAGGGTTGCATGCACAAGATAAAGATTAAAAAAATCATTTAAAAAATATTTATTGATCATATCATATCATAAAAATTGCAATTGCAATGTTTAGAAATTAACATATATATATTAATAAATCTAAAATGCTTGCTCAGCTTGTTGCCAACGTCTCTATGATATCAGCATTCCAGACAGATATGTGTTTTCCTTTATATGAAGTATGTTTTAATTTCAAATACTTTAAAATGAAGGTATTATTTTATTTTAAAACATTTATAGTAACATTTTAAAATTTTATGTATGAAAAATGTAGATTCTCTGCTCAGAATGTCCCCACCTTCGGATGCGAACATTAGAGATTGAGTCTTAATAATTATTGTCTCATAAAAACGAAGTTTCAAATGAATATCTAAAAGACACGTTTTCAATTATTGCCCGTATGTTACTATAATTTTTTAATTTCTTGCGCAGTTTTATTTTTAATGTATGGTAACAAAAAATAAATAATTGCGTTAGAAATTTAAAAAAAAAAAAAGCGTGAAGAAAAATTATGGCAGGGCGTTAAAAAATTAGGAATTGGACGTTCTGGAAAATGTGTAAAGTAGACATTAATTTTTGCTGGGTACTAAAAGGTATAAATGCCACTTTTTGTGTAAATCGGTCAAAAATTGTAGATTTGGATACGGATTACACAAATTTTGAAATTTATATGCATAAATATCTCATTTAACAGAGGAAACAAAGAAGACAGATTTTCGAGACCAATTGATATTGATGCTGGCACATATGTTTGCAAATCGTGAAAGGCGGATATCTTATTAAAATTATTTACATATCAACTTATGTACTATAAATCACTCTGGATTTGTTAAAAAACATCATATAGTTCTTCGTTTTTTAGATTACATTTATTTAATTAATACTTTAAAAAACACTAGCTGATGCACCCAGCGTTGTTCCGTCAAAAAATAGTACAAAACGCGAAAACACTCTAAAAATCGCTGCACAAAACCTTGTCTTTGGTAACACTTTCGTCGGTCGGAAAGTAAATATAAAGACGGACCCCGAAGTGGAAGTAAATTCAATGCGACCCTCTGAAATTTGTAAGTCATTTGGTTCATGGTGGATCTGTTTTTGGCCAAATTTAAGAAAAATTACCGTCCGATTTTCACTAAAATTGCATTTTCGGAATAATAAAAAAATAAACTACGTGTAAGCTGTAAGTTTCGAATTGATACCTGCAATAGTTTTCTTAATACAACAAATAACGAATCAAGCTAAAATTGGGTTCAGTATGTTGATTTTTTAAACAAGTCACTGTTGCCATTGACAAAAGAAAAATGACCGTTTTTACGCTGTCAGGTACTTTAGAGTTATATATATATATATATATATATATATATATATATATAGTATGTGGTTTAACACAATTTTGTTTCTGTAACCTGTTGAGGTTATTCAAATGATGACATACATTAACTGTATATTTATAAATGCACTATGCCAATATTTATTTTTAATCGTTTTGTTTAAAATATGGATTATTTGTTTGCAGTACATAATATATATATATATATATATATATATATATATATATATATATATATGCACGATAAACTGTGTATTTTCTTTTGTTTACACTTCCACGTGCAAGATTCCCGTTGATTGTTAAAGTAACATTTGTTGTCATTGTTTCATGCAATTATGTCTTTATATAAAACGCTAAGGTACTTGGCGGCGAAACAGGATATATATATATATATATATATATAATTTTTTCTTATGCTCACTGAATTTATTTTAATAACACATTTTTTGCAATGACCATTTGCGGTTGTTTTCTAATTAAAAAATTTATTTTATCAGTTCGTGAGTCATTTCTGATCTACGCATTTCTAATAATGTTTCTGTAATATATACATCAAAATATTTATTTCTATTTAATATATATAGCTTGTACACATTACTCAATAAAGGTGAATATTTAAAAATCAAATTTCATTGCCTTCTCTAAAGTTAAAATATATTTATCCATTAAGTATACATTTTGTAATTTACTGATGTTGATTTTATCTATTTAAACTTTAATTAATAACAATATATATATTCCATATAGATTTGAAATAGATTATTTGTTGTTACCAAAATAATCATCAATTGAATAGCTTTAGAACTTTGAAAAGTAAAAATGAATGGCTTCGGGTTGTAAAATAATAAATAAAAATGCATGTGGGAAAATAATTAAAAAAAGAAAAAAAAGTGTTAAGAAAAGAATGATTTCAATAAAGTTCATTTCCTTGTCTTTTGTGTTAAAGGAATGCTTAAATGAATCGACATGAACTAAAAGAGTACATATAGATGGATAGCCGATATTTTTGCTGATTTAAAGTACATTTCTATATTTATCAAAGACTTTTTTTTTAAAGGAAAATCCTGGAAGGGCTTTATCAGATCTTTTGAAGCTTCGTCAAGCAAAGATTGGGAGAACATTTATCAGTAACGAGTAAGTGTCATTTATAGATTTAAATCTCATGTAGGAGGATAAAAGTGAAAGGTGGATTTTCGGGATCAGTTTCATTGATATCGATTCTCCCTTATCTGATTATAAAACATGAAAGATGAATATATTTTGTGAATTCTTAAAATATGAACTTATAAGCATGAGACTCTTGATATTTCATTTTATTTTAAGTGATGATGAATGTTCTAATTTACGCTTTAAATTCTCAGTTCATTGCGTATGAATTAATTATTATACTTTAATTAATTAATTAATTTATTTTATTTACTTTATGTAGGGGAAAATAACTTTAAAACATATTTCTTCTATTATTTCAAAATATCCGTAAGTAAAATACCAGCCATATTAGTTTGAGCTTAAACCAGTGTGTCCAACTTTTTCTCAAGCCGCATTTAAGCGGAAAATATTTTTCTGGAGCTGCAGATGTACTGCATTAATACTAACAACATTTATTAAGCAAAATATTAGAAAATGTGAAATTTCTATGGCGATAAAAATGCAAAAAGAAGGAAGAACACAAATGTTTGACTTCATTACTTTTATAAATACTTTTAAATTTATTGATCACATCAGGCATAACATTATGAGGATTTACCAAACATACTATTGGTCAAAGATACGACAATATCGAAGCTTGAAATAAATTCATTCTAAACTAATAGGAACTGGTCTTTATCAAAAATATTAAAATCAAAATACTATCACATAAATCTTTAATTATTCGAGAACATTATAGCTTGTTATTCAGACCATCTCTTAAAAATGTTTCTTAGCTTGTTATGCGTATTTATTAAGGAAGACGCGGTCATTTGGATACCAAGACGATATCACTGAAGAGGATATCTCTGATCACCAAGACGATATCACTGATAAGTGCAATATAAGAAGTACACAGAACACATTCATTAAACAGTAAATTTATACTTGTGACAACTTGAAACAATATACAATATATACACCATCATCTCATACCATGTATCAAAGATGTATAATATAAACATATTATACAAAAAAGGGCAAATAATACCTAAATAAAAAATTTAGCCCCGACTCTTAGCCCCTCCCCCCTTCCCGACCACGCGAATTAAAAATACTTTAAATTCAGAGTGTTATGTCAATTAGAATGTTACATTATATAAAAACAGTCAATTTTTAGTCAATGCGAAAACTGAACAGATCTTAAAACCAATTACTTATTTTCGACTAATATCGCAATATGCAATGTCTAACGTCAAATTATTTGTTCTCACAAAATCACAAAGAATTGCAATAGATCGCTGGGGATAAGTTTTATTCTACATTTTGTACTATAAAAGTTCAAAGGACTCGGAAGGACTTTTTTTAGATCACTTTTTATGAACAAAATGCCTTAAAACTGTGTAATTATTATTATTATTATTATTATTATTTTCTTTTAATTCTCGAGATATTTCATAAATCAAAAATCAAATTAAAGATGTAATTTAATGTTGTTTTAGAGACGAAAACTGAAACAAACAACAAACCATGTGAAAAGTGCTTAAGTAGCGTTTAAATGTAGGGAATTTGCTTGAAATTTACACCACAACAAGAATCCTTCAAAACTTCCAAATTCATACAGACAATGCGAATTTATATGTGCTTATAAAACCAAAATAGTTAAGAGTATAAATCTTCAGATAATTCTTAATACTGTGGAATATATTTCACTTTGAAATTCGAAACTTCGATTTTTCAATTTCTGGCAACATAATCGCGATTTGGGACCACTGTGATCGTCTAGAAACGTGTATTTTCATTGGAATACTAGCATTGTCCATAGACCAGTGAAAATTGCTGATTTTTTGTAACATTAATAGTTATTAAGATTGGCTATATTAACTATTACTTTCATGATACTAGATACGTTAAATCTAAATTAAAAACATAATTTTACAATATGCCTAATTTGAATGTTGTTTTCATGACGTCTACCCATAGACTATCCATTACTTGGAAATGCATGTGACGTTCTTAAAAATGACTTTAAAAATGTACTATCCTTCGTGAATGCAGGTATATATTTTCATTATTTTATAAGTTATATATATATTTAACAGCTGTTTATTTGTATGATGCGTTTTTTTTTTCACAACATAACTTTTATGTTTCCTGCTCTTATCATATCAATTTAGTATCTATACATGAATGATATGTTAAACACAAATACTGCATGTAAAAAAGTAATACTATGAGGTTTCATGAAAATCAAATTCCTCTCATTGATTTTATCACATTTTGAATTCTTTAAACTTTGAAAAATACTTTGTGAGATATTCAATATTATTTTGATGTTGTACATAATAAAGATGGATGTTAAAACAAATTTAATTGTTCTACCTAAAGCATTTACTTAATTAAACATGTTTGCGAAGAAAAACAATATGATTTTTTCTGAGTATGTGTGCGTTGCGATGTAGAGTATACAAAAAAAATTGAATGATGGCGATAATTTATTTTCTAATTCAAAAAGTACAAGGAAGATTCAATTTATAACTAAAAAAATATATGAACATTTTTATTATAAAATAATCTTTCCAAGTTTGTTTTTCTTCGGACGCAAAATATAATGTAAGGCTTTCGCCTAAGACAATCGAAATTTATATTTCTGTATATCTCGAAAGAACTAATTTCAGAAATGTGCTGTAGAAGCGCGTGTGTTTGATACTGATTTTTGTTTCTTAAAAACAAAAGTCATATTTTTTTTATCTCAAATTATTAATGGTTTTTTTAAAAAAAACGTATGTTTTTGAATGAACAAAAAATGTCTAGGTCGTGTTGATGTTCCTTTACTGTATCTTATTATCTACAAAAAAGTCGTATTTTCAGTAATTTCGGTGTAATTTTCAGTATGATGTCAATCCCTTATTCGTAAATAAGCAACAAATGATTATATGTTTCAAACAAACTTATCATCCCATAACAAAAAAAAAACAAAAAAAAAACAAAAAAAAAACCCTGCAAATTTCTGATTTCTAGTTTCTACTTTTAATACAAATCTGGCGTAATATTTCAAAAATTTTTGTTTTCTTTTATGTTAGTTTGTGAATGATTTCGGTCTTTTATGATGATTTCTTAGATATGTTACCTTTTGAAATATTTTAACTTAAAATACATTTCTAGAATTCATTAAAAACTTTATAAGGGAAGTAATTCTTCGATATAAAATATTGTTTCAGAAAATACTTTTATTCTCTTCGGAAATTGTATTGATTATAGATATCAAAGTAACAGTAAGTTATAAAAATATTGCATAATTTGAAAGCCAATTAGAAGTCATTTTTACCTCTGATCTTTACATATTTTTAAAATTTTAAATGATCTTAAAATGTTTAGTGAAATCTATAATCAATTAGAAAGACATAAAAGGTTTTATGTTTTTTTAAAAATTGTTCCTTTCAATTAAAAGTATAAAGACAAGTAAATATAGGAGTAAAAGCAATTTATGTCATTAAGTTTAGTTTAACGGCTTCCGTTTATTAGAAATACATTAGTAATAATGGACTTATTGAATTAAAGATTTGTATTTACGCATTTTTTCTCTCAATTCAGTCGATTATTCTACAAATTTAACCATGTAGATATATGTAATGTATTTTCTAATTAATTGAAACGCTTTGATAAATTTTGAAACTTGATAATTTAAAAAAAAAAGAAATACTTTAAAAGCAAACAATTTTAAACAGAGAAAAATATTCAAAATTTTACTGCGTCGTAAAATGTGTAAATATACTTCCTGAAAGGTAATAGAAACATTAATGTTTAAAAACCTTAATTGTAATATTTTGTAAATAATTAAGTATCCGTTTGTAATTTAACTGATTTTTGGAAGCAAGCAATTTTCAAAAGGTTATTCACTTATTTTTCAAATTTGAGGCACATAAATTTTTCTATTTTTATGTTAAATCCAGCACATCTAAACAGTTTTAACCAAGTTAAATTTGGAGTATTCTGGTTAAAATAAATAAGAATGCATTATCCTAAAATACAGAGAGCACAATAACTGAATTCTATACATTTTCGCGAATTAAATAATATAATCCAACCAAATAGCGTAGCATATAGTGCAATTCTATTTCATATGTCTTGATAGTAAAGTTTGTGTAATCATGATACCTTTGAAATTTCACCAGTATAATTTTAAAAGACGTAGTTATACTTTGAGCCAATAATACAAAAATCAATATTGTGACTATTTCCAAGATACTTTGTCCCCTTAAAGTATCTTATATTAAGATTTAAAAATATATGTATTGCATGTAACAGTGATGAATTATATTGAAAGTCTGCGTGAGCCAGATTTAATGTGATTCATTAAATAACTTTTTATTTTTATTTTATTTTATTTTATTTCATTTTTTGTCACAAATATAAATGTTCTGCCCATCAGTATTATCATTATATTTTTTTACACGAAAGTTTTGAAACAATTTTCTGAATGATAAATAGCGCGATTAATGCGTTTAACTGTAACAATTTTTTAAATAAAAAGAAAAAAAATAAGGGAAATTACTGATTACGTTTCCTAATCACTTAGTACACTATCAAATAACTTACAGCTTAGTAAAAAGAAAACAGATGGATGTCTTTTTTAAAGTTGATTTGTTCTTGGAAAGAGATTGAGAGTGGAAATTTTTATATCTTTAGTACAAAAACGTTGTATATCTTGATATTCTTTTCTTATGAATTTCTTAAAAATAATTGTATTTAAAATAGAAAGACTATATGGGTTTTATCTATGATACATTATGTTGCAAATGATTGCAAATTAAATTTATTATCATTCCTATTTTGAAATAGAAATTATTTTCCACTCTATGTTTTTTCCCCCTCAGACATAAAATAATTCTCAACATGAATATTATTCTTAGATTTATTATATTAACGTTTTTCTGAATGTTAAATAATGTTTTTTATAATGTTTGATGCATTTTTTTATTTTTTTCTTCAAAATTGCTTTTTGCATCTCCAAATCGCTTAGCACAATGGCGATTAGTTTAGAGCATTAGTATTAGAATTCCTAACAATTTACCATTCTATTTTACTTTACTTAAAGTAATTTGTTATTGCAAAGTGATCGAGAATATACCTAGTTAAAGCAGGATTTCAGGAGGAGGAAATTTATTGGATATAATCAAGATATAAAATATGTGAGTTTATTATATTTATTTTTAGATTATTTTTCAGTTGCTTCGATCTAATATTAAAACTTCAATTAATTTTTTTTTGTGTTTTTGGTTGTAGTAATTTCAGCTTTGTAGAAAATGGTCTCCGACTAGGCAATGTTATATATCATACTAGCTGACCCACCCGGCGTTGCCCGAGCCCTTGTAATAAACTTAAATCTCTTAAAAATTGGAACTCTGGCCACGGTCTACGATGGCTTCGGAACCGTATACCCGGCACTCTCGTACACTCTAGAAAATCTTTTATTTCCCACTACCACCGCCAGGGGAGCATTCTGTTCTAAACAATCCTCTTTCCGAACGAACTTCTGAGATAGGTCCCCGCTGCCTACGTTACTGTATAGTAGGCGCACTACAAAATTGAGCTGGTTTCGAGAAGATTGGAACATTATTAGCCCAGTTATTGCAATAAGGCACAGTTAGAGAAAATAACCTTGAGTGAGGTGCCGAGAGGAGGGGATGTTCGAGCGAGTGTCCTTCAGAAAATGACTAATTAGGAGGCCCACTATGCATGCATAAAAATTCGTTCGTTTTGTTAAGCTAGGAACTTAATTACAAAGTTGGCTTACACTCTTATTTGTAAATAGTGGTAACCGCTACTCATAAATTTAATTTAATGTTATAAAAGGTGACTATTAAGTTAAATATAATGTTTGGAATCACTTGCGTTGAAATCGGAAAGATAGTTGCTGAGATATAGAAACGGGGCATCGTTAGAGAAAAACCTTGAAGGAGGAGCCGGGGGTGGAGGGTTGTTCAAGTACCCTTCAGCAAATGACTAATTAAGAGGAGCACTACGCATCTTTTAAAATTCGTTCGCTTGCTTAAGCTAGGAACTTAATTACAAATTTGGCTTACACAATTATTCCGAAATAGTGGCAACCGCTACTCATAAATTTAGTTTAATGTTATAAAGTGTGACAATTAAATTAATTATAATGTTTGGAATCGCTTGCGTTGAAATCGGAAAAATAGTTGCTGAGATATGGAAACAGAGCATAATTAGAGAAAAAAACCTTGAAGGGAGGGCCGGGGGGGGAGGGGTTGTTCAAGTGCCCTTCAGCAAATGACTAATTAGGAGGACGACCACTATGCATCTTTCAAAATTCGTTCGTTTGCTTAAGCTAGGAACGTAATTACAAATTTGGCTTAAACTATTATTCGGAATTAGTGGTAACCGCTACCCATAAATTTAGTTTAATGTTATAAAGATTGACTATTAAGTTAATTATAATGTTTGGAACCACTTGCGTTGAAATCGGAAAAATAGTTGCTGAGATATGGAAACGGAGCATAGTTAGAGGAAAAACCTTGAAGGAGGTCCCGGGGGGAGGGGGATGTTCAAGAGCCTTAATGACTAATTAAGAGGACCACTATGAATCTTTCAAAATTCGATCGTTTCCTTAAGCTTTGAATTTAATTACAAATTTGGCTTAAACTGTTATTCGTTAATAGTGGTAACCGCTACTCATAAATTTAGTTTATTGTTATAAAGGGTGACTATTAAATTAATTATAATGTTTGAAATCACTTGCGTTGAAATCGGAAAGTTAGTTGCTGAGATATAGAAACGGGGCATCGTTAGAGAAAAACCTTGAAGGAGGAGCCGGGGGGGGGAGGGTTGTTCAAGTACCCTTCAGCAAATGACTAATTAAGAGGAACACTGCGCATCTTTTGAAATTCGTTCGCTTGCTTAAGCTAGGAGCTTAATTACAAATTTGGCTTACACAATTATTCGGAAATAGTGGCAACCGCTACTCATAAATTTAGTTTAATGTTATAAAGTGTGACAATTAAGTTAATTATAATGTTTGGAATCACTTGCGTTGAAATCGGAAAAATAGTTGCTGAGATATGGAAACGGAGCAGAGTTAGAGAAAAAACCTTGAAGGACGGGTCGGGAGGGGGGGGGGTGTTGTTTAAGTGGTCTTCAGCAAATAACTAATTAGGAGGATCACAATACATCTTTAAAGATTGATTCATTTGGTTAAGCTAGGAACTTAATTTGAAATTTGGCTTAGACTTTTATTGAGAAATTCTGGTAACTGCTTTCTAGAAATGCACCTTGAAGCTTAAATGTAATTAGACCCTTGCCCCTCTTCATTCCCGCAAATATAAAAAAGAATCTGTTAAATAAAATTTTCTGTATTAACAATCTCCATCATAATAATAAATACCATGTAAAAAAAAGAAAAAAAGAAAAAAAAATAATAAACGACTAATTGTCATGAAGAAAAATTTGCCTGGAAAATATTTCAATCAGGGGGACATATGTGTAATTTGTCATGTACAGGTAGCGCGGCAGTCGCATAGCTCTACGCTGATAACTTCCATCCATATTGACACTATTTAGTTAGAAATCCCTTTTTTATGCATCGCTATTCTGGTTTATTTAATTACTTCTGTGAAGAATCGATGCAATCAACCAGTGAACCAGCCAACCCAAGAGAATAAAAGCGTATTTTTTATGAGAGTTCTTTGTGGATATTAATTAATATTTCAGTAAATAATTAAAATATTATAATTCTGAAGTAATGGTGCACCAGGAGAGGATTTGGACTACCTAAATCTAAATTTGCAGCCTTCTAGGTGGGCTAGATGTTGCTAGCCATCGTCAACAGACACACACACAGATACACAGACACACACCCACACAGAGCGAAACTTTATTTTATTAGTATAGATAACGCAAACGGTATAAGGAAGTAAAAGAAATGCTTAATAGATAAATTTCTCCTTCTATTTGGCCTTATAGTAACAAATTAAATATGTGAAAACGTTAATAAATATTGAAACTTGAAAAAAAAAATTACATACAAGAAATAAATGAAGAATTATTGGCCAAATGAAAAATACAGGGTGTTTCATTTCCCTACCAGACTGACAAACTTGCAGGAGATGTAGAGGGCACAGAAACGACTCGGAATCAGATAGCAGTGCAGGGTCGAAAATGCTGTAGTTGCCAGCTATAGTTCAAAGAAGCAGAGAAAAAGAACAGAAACAACAACACATTAATGGGACAGAAACCGTTTTATAGAAAGGTTGTACTAGAGAAAATGTTCGATATTACGAATAGAAGTCATCAGACAGGATTGACTGCGCGCTGAGTTTTGTGGTAGTGGCGCTGAACGGAAGGCCGCTTGAATATCTGTAACTTCCGGGAAGATACGCGACACGCCAGGAATCTTCCAGAACGTAAGGGAAACCATGCGGCGCCGCTGTCAAACCTACCTGACGACTTCTGGTCGTAATTTCGAACAGAGTCTGTAGTACAAACTTTCAATAAAATATTTTTTGCCCTATTAATGTGTTTCTGTTTCTGTTATTTTTCTCTGCTTCTTTGAACCATAGCTCGCAACTACGGCATATTCGACCTTACATTGCTATGTGATTCCGAGTCGTTTCTGTGCCCCCTACACCTCCTGCAAGTTTGTCGGTCTGTTAGTGAAACACCCTGTATAACTTACATTCGTCTTAACTAAAATGAAGAATCCATGTCAAAAAAAAAAAAAAAAAAAAAAAAAAAAAAATAGAGGGCTCGTTGTGACATTACAATCAATGATAGAAAGTCTACAGACTGGACTGTAGAACGCGAATTACCGGACAGGAAAATCAAATTTTGATGCGTGTTCCAAAACTTCTTATAAGTCTGTGCAAAAAATTCTTTAATGTTTCACTCGCGGGAAAATGGCACTGTCAGAAAAGTTCTACGAACTGTTGTCATTCACATGTCTTGGAGTTCAAGGAGGCGCTACGTCTTGCATTTACTTTATTCCTTTAAATTTCTTTATTCCTTTAATTTTACTTTTCTTCAGTATATTCAAAGCAATTTTTTTCTTCCATTCTTAAAAATTTTAATAAAATATTTTTTTTCTATTAAAAAAAAATCAGTTTTTATATTTTATTCAGCTTGTTTTGAAATATTATTATTTTTATATTGCTTACACTTATGGAATACACAAACTATCTGCGTCCTGTGAAACGTGTGAGTCCCACCTTACTTTAATACATATATTGCTCATCCCATCTTATTTTAATACATATATTGCTCCTTCTCTCTTATCTTAATACATATATTGCTCCTTTCATCTTCCGACATGTTAGAAGCCATTTTTGTAGTGTCTCTCTAACACTTTATGACATAATTAAAAATTGTTTATGAATATAGTTTGTCTTTTTGTTCCAGGTTTCGTACCCTGGTTCTTTTTTATTATACTCGGATGGTCATGTAATTTTGTATGTTATTGAGGATTTATATTGATAATTTGGTATTGAAAAAGAAATGTGTAGAATTTAAATTTCGTTTACAGGGGCACACCATTACACCATGATCTATGAAGAAAAGAATCATTTGCGGTGAATTTTATTGGTGCGGCTCTATCTTAAATATAATGAAATTGATGAGCAGGGCTGAGGTCGCGTATAGCATGTGCTATTGGCATTAAAGAAACAAGTAGCAGCTGTAGTTCATTTAGAGGTACGCAGAAAAACTCCAGTACATTATGATGTATGGAGGGAAATCGTTTGCAGAGTATTTTATTGAATTCAAGATACTCGAAACATAATGAAAATAAAACAAGAATAGTAAAAGTGAATAAATAAATAAATGAGCATTTCAAAAAAATCAAGAAACTTGCTGAGTTAAATTAAGCTATACACATATGAATATTTTCCAAACAGCCGAAATCCGGGTACTGAAAATTGAACTGCGAGGTTTCTAAAATGCACAGAAGAGTAGATCAAATACAGATAAAATCAAAAGCCTATAAAAGTGGAACAAAATCAAAATTTATATTTTAAAAACAACGAAAGACCATGCGTCAACTATAGATTATGAAACACTTTCCAACACAGCCAGAAAACAGTAACGAAACTTCACCGTTAAATAAGGTGAAAGAAGATATGTAAATAAATAGTTTAGAAAACATATAACACATTGAAAAATACAGTTTACGAAATTACCTTCCAGTGTAAAAAAAATTAGTCGAATTATTTTGTGCAGACCTGTATATGATCCATAGATGTGGGTTTATAGTATGATAAAATTTAGTTCAGTTAGAATAGTCACTTTTAGCAAGTGTCGCCAATCGATGGAAATGCAGCCGAAATCTTTTGTACAGCCCTGTATATTATCTGAAGACTTTTGTATACACCACATTTTAAGCTAAAAGAAAACTTAAAACTCACTCGCAGCAATTACCAACCGTAAACGACAATGTATCTTTTTCTTTGCGTAGCCCTGTATTGGAATTTATTTATATTCCACAAACTTCTCTTTCTCTACTAAATATAGTTCAGCAGAAAAATGCGTAAACACAATTAAAAACTCCCCTTAAGCAATTCACTCCCATAGTTTGTAATACTTACGAATTCCCTTGTGTAGCCCTGTATATGATGAACAGAGTTTATAAACACACACATACTATGAAAAAAAAAGTTAAACTTAAAAACGCAAACCACTGGAAACGCACTTATCACACATAGACTGTCAATATCGCACATGTACTGTAACCAATATATTTTGTGTGTCCCTGTAAATAAACGCAATGCCTACAAGAGAGCAATTTATAGTGCACCTTAGTAATTTATATAATTTTCATTATGTTTGAAATTGTGAAATATCACTAAATTACACTGCAAACGTTTTTTTTCCATACAACGATGTGTAACAGAATTATTTTGTTCGACCCTGTAAATGAATATTAGATGCTTTGCACCGCATATTCTACGAAAAGCATGTTTTAATGCGCTTTATAATTTTATATCAATCTGATCATGTTTTAAATGACGTAACGTAATCAAAATGCACTTGAAACGATTATTTCCCATTGACTGTAATGTAACGGGACACTTTTAACTCTCCCTGTAAAAAACTATAAGTTCTACACACTTCAGTTGAAATAGGTAACTTGCTATAATAAACGACAATAACGTTCAAATATTTCAGTGCAATCCAAGCATATTTACGGAAGTTAGAGCACGAACAGAAGGCCAGATGGCCAAACGGAAGTCATAAACACTTTTCAACTAGGTTGGAAAGTGTTAAAAAGTGTTATCACAGAGATGCACTGCAACACATTTTCTATAAGGAAAGGGCATGTTTACAAACAGGCTCCCCCGTTAATCAATCTACCAATCAAGTTTCCGCCTGTGCAATCATTGCAGGAATATTTCATGGCGACATTTTTATGGTTACTTTCGGAAGTGATCTACATTTTGGCGATAATACCCATCCGGAAACCGGAAAAACTGAACTGTCAAATTAGCTATCTGCTTCGTCATCGTTACGTAAAGCTAAAAAAATCCGGCGTTTTTTGAGTAGTTAGTTTGTTTTAGTTTTTATTTTCTATTATTTTTAAGTAAGTATTTTTCTCTTATATAATTTCATGTTATCTTGAAAAAAGAAAAAAAAAAAAACCTAAGATACATTATTGTTGAAACATTAAGAGAAAGATTTTTATTTGTTAACACATTTTCTCGATAATTTTATGGAAAACCATTTAGATGTTTATTAAAGTAATGATTTATCATGTATCTACTAACATTATTTCTTTTTTAAAAACCACAATTTTTATAATGTAAATGGCTAATGTTTTCACATACAAGCATATATTTATTGTCGTTTGCTTGCACAAATATCTGTAACTTATTAGCTGCAGATTATTATTTCTTTTTTAATTTGCAGTACTTATGGCTTAATATAAATTTAATATGAGAAAAAAAAAAACTTTTGATTAAATTTCTTAACCATATCGTATGTCTATTTTTTGGTAGTATATTTATTATTATATACAACTGTATCTGTATGTTATTTAATTACTGGTTTGGCAGATTTTTGAGTGTAACTTTTTTTTTTTTTTTTTAAATGGTTCTAACTGCTATGTCAAAAGCCACCATTGCTTATGAAAATGTCATAGCAGTAATAAACATACTAAAAATTTTGACAATATACTCTTAATAATATCTTAATTTGCATAGTAAAAAGAAACCTATATATTTGTGTAAAACTCATATTGTTTGCTATATAATAAACTATCAATGATTTGTGTATTTAAACTGACCAGTGAACTTTCATACTAACTTTTTGTATGTAACTTATTTTTATATAGATACAGTGATCTATTTAGGAAAAATTTGGGCCCTTTAAAGTTTTTCATCTTAAAACAGAACCCTTCACGAAAATTTTCACCATAACAAAGGATCTTTCACAAAATTCTTTGCCTTAAATAAAGACTTTTCACGAAACGTTTCCATCTCTAAACTGAACTTTCCACAATTTTAATTATTTAAAAAATAAAATCTGGAACCTACGTATAACATTATTTTCAAATTTACAAAACTCTGACACAGGTTTTTCACAAATATAAAAACTTTTCACAAAAACAGGACCCTGGGAGAAGACTCTGGACAGAATCCTGATATATGTACTAGGATAAAGGTGCCAGTACACCTTTAAGGAATTTCTTTAAAAATCATTTTATAAATCCACTATTGCAGCAATGGATACCATTCAAAAGTAATAGATAAATGTTTTGTATTTAGAATCGGAACTTAATGAAACAAAATAAATTTATCAATATTCTCATATATATTTTATTAATTATTGATATCTTAATGAATATGAATAATTAATAAAATATATACGAGAATAATTAATTGTTCATATTAATTATTGCCATTATTACAAGGTCAATATTTTAATTATTTTAGATATATCTTAGTTAATCAAATTATTGAGACAATAGGGAATATTTTTTGATGTAAGCACATTTTTTTCTTTCAAAAATTAAAATGTTTGGGTAATGTACATGTTTAAAGATTAATTTGTGATTATGCTTTGATTATATAGTTTCATTTATACTTTATACAGTAATAATAGGAATAAGATAAAAATTGAAATTTGGGTACTTTTCGGCTAGCCGGGCACCAGTGATATATGTACATATATAAATACATACCGTATATACTCGTGTATAGGTCGAAGAATTTTAGACAAAATTTGGGAGCTGAAAACGGGGGGTCGACTTATACACGAGTAAGTAAAAAAAAATAATTAATAGCCGAGTGAAATACCGGAGTCATATTCTTTTTTTCAGATAATTGGTGAATGTGCAATTCTTTTAATTAATCACATATGAGTCTAGGTTGGACAGACAGATAAAAGCGGACAACGGTGATTGATAAAAAAAAAAGGTCAACAATAATGTCTCTGTAATTGTTCTGCACTCATTTTCTCTTGGGATAGAACTCCCTTCAATACAGGGGCATTCCTTTCAACATTTTAATCCCCTTTTTAAAAAGAGTTCAATTTGAGAATGCTTCTATATTTCCCTCCTAAAAGTCCTACAATACAAAGAAGTACTGTATTTTAGCAGTATAAGAAGTTGTTTACCCTTGTAAATAAGGCTTGAATAAATTTAAAAAAAAGGAATCATTTAAATTGATGTGAATAGCTTTCAAAATAGTTTAAGCTTCTTCAGTTTTACATAATTATACAATTTTAAAATGTTGAATTAAAAAAAATAAAGAAGTCTGATTAGAAACGTAAAAAAAAAAAAAAAAAAAAAAAAAAAAAAAAAAAAAAAAAAAAATGTTTACTAATTTAATGAAAATTTGATATTTTTTAAAATCCTCGATTACAAATCATTTTTCAACATACTACCAGAAATGTGGTTTGACTTATATACGAAAATTCAATTTTTTCCAAAATTTTACGTAAGAATTGGGGGGGTCGACTTATACACGAGTATATACAGTATCTATATATATATGTGTGTATGTATGTATATGTATACGTAGATATGTGTATATAAGTGTGTGTGTGTATATATACATGTATATACAGGCTGATTTTTTTAAAGTTGTGAAAGTAAAACACTATAATAAAAGAACCACTGATCCACATGACCTGAAATTTCACCAATATGCTCCCAAAGCAATGGGTATTTATTAGGCATGGTTAAAAAAAACTTAAAATTGCACCAACCTATGGCGCTGTAAGGTAGCAGAAACAAACAATATCGTCTGTGGGAGGAAAATTATGGACGGTACTTTGGGAAACCTTCTTCCGTAGGCCCTCTGTCATCATTGGACCTTTTCTTAAATTCTTAGGTGTCCTAAATATCCTAAGAGCAGTTGCTGCGCTGTCATTATTCTGATAATACAGTTTCACTAACAACGCACAGTCCGTCAATGGCGCAGTCATTGTGAGAATTTCCGTAGAATAATGAACAGGGGGTGTGCGTACTTCACGTTTTTATCGCCAATGTGCGTGTGCCGGGCACAAATTTGTCTTCCTACTTTACGGCATGTACAGCGCTCTCTGTTGGTGCGATTTAAATTTTGTTTTTTAACACAGCGAAAAAATTCCCATTGCTTTGGGAGCATACTGGTGAAATTTTACGTCATTTGGATCAGTGGTTCTTTTGTTATAGGGTTTTACTTTCACAACTTTAAAAAAAATCACCCTGTATATCACTGGCACCCGGTTAACCAAAAAGTATCGAAATTTGTATTATTTAATTATTGCTTTTACTTTTTTCTTTTTATAATCATTGCTTACTGTTTATTCAGATAGGTTTGATTACAGATTCTATTCTAAGATGGTAATGTCTTGTTGTATTATTGGGTGCAGCAGGGGGGGAAAACATATATATGTGTGTGTTTATGTGTACACAATCATAAAACTGAAAACAAAGTGTATGATTTTGAAAAATGTGGGCTCAAAATTCCTTCCATTCAGAGATTCTATGTAAATAATAAATCTGATAGAGCTTTGCATGAAAATAAGCTAATCTTGCTCTAAAAACCTTTTTTAGACAAGAAGACTGTGCATTTTAATTATCACTAAAAATTATTATTTTGATATTCTTTAAAATAGGGTTGCTAAGCAACTATAAGTAAAAGAGCAAAGTAAAAAGAAATGCATTTTAAAATTTGTAAAATATATGGAAATAAAATGTTTTATATTTCCAGAACAGATTGCAAAAATTTTTCCAATCATTTAAACAATTAAATTCTAAATTCTAATGAATGTATCAGCAAATTTTCAAAGTTATTGGATATCTATAAATCCTCTATATAAAAAATTTAGCATTAGTAATTTTACATTTAAATCCATTATTCAAATATGCGATTTTCATTTCAGTTAAAAATGAAGTTTGAAAATAGTCTGCATTCCCATAGGAAAGCATTATGACCGAAAACGATATGTTCTATAATTTTCGAACGAATGAATCAAATGTAACTAAAAACTATACAGCTAATTCTGGGTACCTCACCAACATATCCACTAAAAATCAACCTAATAGGACGATTTTTACAGCAGTTATTGTGGGACAGACGGACATCAAAAACTTTTCGTGTCTCTACAGTGAGCCTCAACTGACGTTTCGGCAATTAGGTTAAGTGTTAATTTTTTTTTTCAGCCTTGTTCAAGAAGCCAAGCTTTTTGACATTATTCATTGCAGAAGCTTTCTTATTTCTAAATTCTTTTGATTTAAACTTTTAAAAAATGCTTTCAGTAAAAAAAGGGGGGGGGGGGGGGAATCGCATGGAAAATTACAATGAAAGATGCCATATTTTATCGGCATAAAAACCAAATATGAGTTTCAGTTTATCTGCAGAATATTTCATTTTGTCATTGTTTTTCTGAGTTTAAAAAGTATATAAGTTTTCCATAAACACACACATTTTTTTTTTTTTTTCCCATCTTTATTGAAGGATGCCTGAAAAGAAAAAAAAAACAAAGGTTATTCAAATGCAATACAGAGAAGATAGTAGCCCCTTTTTTTTTTCACCTATATATTTAAAACAAAAAGCACATTCTGTCTAATTTTCCACGTGAATATCATCTCTTTGTGCATGCGCCAACAATTTTATTTTCCAAAGAAACTCTTGAAATGGAAGACTTGATGAAAAGTAGTGTCAGGATGATCTGCAAGAAGTTTTCATTCGTATGTTTCCTGTACCTGATTATATTTCCTGTACCTATTATTTAAACAAGTATTTACTTTACATTAATTTTTTTTCTTTTGACTCATCATCTTCATCTTCAGGAGAGAAAAATAAGACGCCAAACTGAGGAAACAAAGTGGTACTCGAGCGCTCATAAATGATTTAATTTTTCTTTTGACAAAGAGGATTCTTAAATTGAAATTATGCTTGATGAAAACATCTGAAACAGTGAAATATACATGAAAGTACGTAACCATGCAATTATTAAAATTGATCGAAAATCAATAATAACTGATTTTTTGATCCGAAAGAACTAACTGATTAAAATGCAATTGTTTAGGACATAGCAAAAGTGGGGAAAAAAATCTTTTTTTTTGCAAATTTTTATCCATCAGTGTCAGTATATTTGAGGATGAAATAGAAAAAAAAAATTAAATATATTATAAATTACATATAAATAAAACAGGAGCAAATATGTAAAAATAATCTAAAATGAAGAATCAACTGCCAAAATCAGGAAACTTGACGAGCATGGCTTGACTATTTTATGTGTAATTGTACTTGAGAATAATTTCTTTGAGCATATATTAAATAAATGTAATTTTACAATTTAATACATATGTACATACCTGCCAACTTTTGAAAATGGCAAAGTATAAATTGATGTGTAAAGAACATTTCACATATATATATATATTTTCATATTACTGTATTATCCATGTAATCTATTTTTAAAGTAAACAAACAGTTTTTTTACACTTTTAAAATACATACTAGAAGAATACTATTAAATAATACATTGATAACCATTACAAAGTGTTAGATAAGAAAAATATGAAAAACTAAAAACATTACAACATCCATTAATAAACTGATTTTAAAGAGATATACATAATTGTTTTCTAATTTAATTTTTGAAAAGAATGTCTGAGTAAATTTATTCAAAACATGACTTCTTTTTACATTGCAATGAAAAGTAAAAAATCCTCTAATGATTTATGACGATGAAACCTGAATTCATTCCTTTTACTATACTAAATATCTCTCTTGCATTCAGGATTTACTGTTATTGAACATAACTAAAAAGTAATTCATAATTTAAGGTGGATGGGATAAAACTTAGTAGAATGTTTGTAAAAAAGTATAAAAATAGTATCCTAAGTGTAAAAAATGGCAAAAAGTGTAAATTTTACACCTAAAGTGTAAAAGTTGGCAAGTATGCATGTATACAGAATATTAATTGATAAAAATCTAAAAGTCTGAAATGCAGTTTTTGGCTGACATTTAAGTCATATAAACAATAAATAATGCATTTTATGAATTTAAGTGTATCTTCACTGGCTACTAAATTGATAATTACAATGTGCTGATAAAAATCTTTAAAAGAAATGATGGTGTGATGTTATTCTGTCATTTATGTTACAAAGACAGTGAACAATGCATTTAAGAGCTGAATCATGATTAGCCAAATCATGAATCATGATTAGCCAAAAATAAGTAAATAAATTAAATTTTAACAGTAAAAAAAGAAAGAAAAATGCTGAATATGATGACATTATTGTTCAAAACGTTTTATTATGTAATCTGGGACATAAATTTATTTCCCTGAGGAATATAACACTAACAAAAATATTGTTGAAATAAATATGTGACTAGTATTAATTGCTATCATAAAGTTCATGGTTATTAAACAGAAAAAAAAAAAAAAAAAAAAAAAAAAGTTATCCAAGCTGACCTTTGTGACAAAGTTCACATCCAAAAAAGGTTTAATTAAGCAATCTGAGATAGAAATCTTAATCAGGGGTGGATATAATAAATATTTAAATTAGGAAAAATACATATGCTGGTATTAGTTATCAATCATACAATATAAGATTTAATACTTACGCTTGGCGGTGTGAACAATGAAATTTTTCTCCCTTCAGTTTTACCTCTTTTCCTATTGCTCCGGCATCCAGGAATGCAACAATACTTCTTTCCACCCATTGCTAATCAAAAAACATATACATATATCAATATATAATTAAGAAAATTAACGATAAAATTCTTATATCGGATACTCACCAGACCAATGTTCATGCACCCGACGATGGCTGTCTCTGTTAAGTAATCATATCAGGCATTTGAAAATTTCTGTAAAAATGTTACAATTTAAAAAATAGGTTTAAAAACAAATATATAAAATATGCAAAAAATCTCTTCTAAGCAAAGTTTAAGTATAGCATTAATTAGACAACATTCCTAATTAGTACCAGTCACATTTTTACATGATGATTTGCAGTGGAATTAAGAGTGGTGACAATTTTTTTTTTCAGGACTGTACCTGTAGCCTAAAAAGATTTTTTTTTATAAAAGCAAAATATTCAGTAAAACACACGGAATGTGCTACGTGTTGTTAATCAAAACCAGGAATACAATCCATTATCAAATTTATTGATTAATATATTTTTATTGTTTTAGCAAGTCTTAAGATCATAACTTAAATTTCTATGATGATAATTTCATTTCAATGATTATTCACTTGTTAAGTCTTATGAACTTTCTTTGAAATAAAAGTTTAAATTTCATAAATTCAACAAAAATTTACTATTAAGTAAAAATATAAAATAGTTTAACTATATCAGGTGAGAAATTATCTTTAGTATTCTTATATGAAGTTTTAATTACCTGTATAGCTGGAACCATAATTGAATAAAAAAGATTCTCCAATGCCAACTTGTGTTGATCGCAAAAATCTGATTGAAGATAAATCCTCTGGACATGCAAATCAACAGTTGTCCATACAACAAAATCGCAAAACTCTTTTTGCGTAATTGCCAACTGCCCTTGAACCTAAAACGGGAAAATATGCAAAGAAATGAGAAATATAGACATACATAGGCTGATGATTTTGAAAGAATACATGATGATAGGGATAAAATAATTGCTAACAGGTATAAAAGGTAAAAAAAAAAATCATTATTAAATGAAAAACTACATTTTGCTTTTTTCTAGCAGTAATTATCACTTTAACAATAAAATTTATCTAATCATAACATTTCTCAGCAGTTTTAAATTTTCTTTACATTTCTTTGAATTTATTTACATTATACTCAAACATATTAGGATATTTAAATTAATAGCTGAAATTTTTTTTAGACTTTTGCAGTAGATACTAGTTTAATTATTAGGAATTTTTAAAAATGCTATTTAAAGAAACAAGTAAGCATACCCAAAAGAAAGAAAAAAAAAACACCTTAACAATGTAACGTACATAATATATAAAAAAATACATAATATATAAAAAAAGAAAAACATTTAGCCTTTTTAAAAACATTCTAATATAACAGAAGTTTATTCTTACATGGTTCATTATCAGTGATAAGCAATGGCTTTACAAATTTGATTAAACTTGGTAGCCAGCAAAAAATTCTAGTAACCAGTAAAATACATTTTAAATAAAAAATTATGAAAATTTTAATTTTAATTTAACATTGTGACTAGATGATTAACAGATGCTGCTCTTAATAAAAATTGTAGCAAAGTAAGTTTCTTTCAAAGTAATTGGAAAGAAAGAGGGGGGGGGGGATGTATGATTGACTTATTCATTTTTAAACACAAATAACTAATAGGGCAGAAAACAATTTAAAATATTTTAATTTTAAAAGATTTAAAACTTTGTGTGTTGAGAGGAAGAAGAAATTTTTGAAGTTAGGTGGATAATGTACTGTATTTGCTCGTGTATAATGTACACTTTTACCGCAAAAATTTTAGAGCTTAACCCATCAGGGTATGTATTTGTTTTCTGTAAAGTTGAATACCACGAGAATGTAAGAAAAAAAATTTCAAAACAAGACAATGCAATTTTTTACATTTTTTTTGAAAATAATAACATACCTGATAATAATACTCATGAGTTTTCTTTAACAAACCATCTTCATCTAAACAAAATGCCTTGTCAACAACATTTTTTATATACGAATCGCTGTGTTTAAGAGGGCACTTTATTTCAACAATGCCTTCTCCACAGCAGTCACATTTGCATAAAGCATCTGGAGTAGCTGCAAGATGAGGCATAGAGGGATTAATGAACACGCCACATTTTTCTGTAGAAAAATTTGTATGTTGACAAAGCATTTGCTCAGTATAGCATTCAAGAGCAGTGGCTTCCATCTTTATTCCCCACTCTCTATATATAGAAGGTATTATCTTTTCATTATTAATGGTTCTTCTCGTAAAATCATCATCCCAGTTTTTTCTTCGAAGAAGTGTCTTAAAATTGGAACTTGTGAAGCGTCCTTTGCGATGTTGAAACCATAGAGAACATAAAGACTGCCCGACAGTTTTCTTCAAAATAATTCCACAAATTCGGGAATTGAAAATTTCCCTTAACTTGTTTTTTAAGTCTTGTCCTTTGAAATTGCAGACAACATTTATCAAAGTGGGTGGCATGTTTTCATCATCATCATCAACATCATCATCACCACCACCTTCTGCTGAGTCAGTTGATGAATCGGATTCAAATAATAATCCACAGACAGAATTTGGGAATGCTTTTTTCATGGCTTTGATTTCAGTTCCAGAATACATTGGAAGATTGGGACTTATGGGGCGTTTTATCGCTCGTCTTTTCTTTTTTTGCATCCAATTGCATTTGGACAGCTCTAAGTTCTCTACAGTTGCACATTCGACCTATAAATGAAGGGGAAAAAATACATAATATATAAAAAAAGAAAAACATTTAGCCTTTTTAAAAACATTCTAATATAACAGAAGTTTATTCTTACATGGTTCATTATCAGTGATAAGCAATGGCTTTACAAATTTGATTAAACTTGGTAGCCAGCAAAAAATTCTAGTAACCAGTAAAATACATTTTAAATAAAAAATTATGAAAATTTTAATTTTAATTTAACATTGTGACTAGATGATTAACAGATGCTGCGCTTAATAAAAATTGTAGCAAAGTAAGTTTCTTTCAAAGTAATTGGAAAGAAAGAGGGGGGGGGGATGTATGATTGACTTATTCATTTTTAAACACAAATAACTAATAGGGCAGAAAACAATTTAAAATATTTTAATTTTAAAAGATTAAAAACTTTGTGTGTTGAGAGGAAGAAGAAATTTTTGAAGTTAGGTGGATAATGTACTGTATTTGCTCGTGTATAATGTACACTTTTACCGCAAAAATTTTAGAGCTTAACCCATCAGGGTATGTATTTGTTTTCTGTAAAGTTGAATACCACGAGAATTTAAGAAAAAAAAATTCAAAACAAGACAATGCAATTTTTTACATTTTTAAAAAAAAAATAATAACATACCTGATAATAATACTCATGAGTTTTCTTTAACAAACCATCTTCATCTAAACAAAATGCCTTGTCAACAACATTTTTTATATACGAATCGCTGTGTTTAAGAGGGCACTTTATTTCAACAATGCCTTCTCCACAGCAGTCACATTTGCATAAAGCATCTGGAGTAGCTGCAAGATGAGGCATAGAGGGATTAATGAACACGCCACATTTTTCTGTAGAAAAATTTGTATGTTGACAAAGCATTTGCTCAGTATAGCATTCAAGAGCAGTGGCTTCCATCTTTATTCCCCACTCTCTATATATAGAAGGTATTATCTTTTCATTATTAATGGTTCTTCTCGTAAAATCATCATCCCAGTTTTTTCTTCGAAGAAGTGTCTTAAAATTGGAACTTGTGAAGCGTCCTTTGCGACGTTGAAACCATAGAGAACATAAAGACTGCCCGACAGTTTTCTTCAAAATAATTCCACAAATTCGGGGATTGAAAATTTCCCTTAACTTTTTTTTTAAGTCTTGTCCTTTGAAATTGCAGACAACATTTATCAAAGTGGGTGGCATGTTTTCATCATCATCATCAACATCATCATCACCACCACCTTCTGCTGAGTCAGTTGATGAATCGGATTCAAATAATAATCCACAGACAGAATTTGGGAATGCTTTTTTCATGGCTTTGATTTCAGTTCCAGAATACATTGGAAGATTGGGACTTATGGGGCGTTTTATCGCTCGTCTTTTCTTTTTTTGCATCCAATTGCATTTGGACAGCTCTAAGTTCTCTACAGTTGCACATTCGACCTATAAATAAAGGGGAAAAAATACATAATATATAAAAAAAGAAAAACATTTAGCCTTTTTAAAAACATTCTAATATAACAGAAGTTTATTCTTACATGGTTCATTATCAGTGATAAGCAATGGCTTTACAAATTTGATTAAACTTGGTAGCCAGCAAAAAATTCTAGTAACCAGTAAAATACATTTTAAATAAAAAATTATGAAAATTTTAATTTTAATTTAACATTGTGACTAGATGATTAACAGATGCTGCTCTTAATAAAAATTGTAGCAAAGTAAGTTTCTTTCAAAGTAATTGGAAAGAAAGAGGGGGGGGGATGTATGATTGACTTATTCATTTTTAAACACAAATAACTAATAGGGCAGAAAACAATTTAAAATATTTTAATTTTAAAAGATTAAAAACTTTGTGTGTTGAGAGGAAGAAGAAATTTTTGAAGTTAGGTGGATAATGTACTGTATTTGCTCGTGTATAATGTACACTTTTACCGCAAAAATTTTAGAGCTTAACCCATCAGGGTATGTATTTGTTTTCTGTAAATTTGAATACCACGAGAATTTAAGAAAAAAAAATTCAAAACAAGACAATGCAATTTTTTACATTTTTTTCCCTATCAAAGTAAAAGAAGTAAAATTTTGTTAAATAATTCAAACTTGAATAAATTTTATTTAATATGGAATTCCTCAACAATCAACATTTTAGAATATGAACGATCACTGAAAATGTTATTGTTTGAAAATGACAAATAAGCTTTTTAATATGTACACTTTATGTTTCATTTGTTTAATTACATTCAAATATTGATTTTGGAAATTCTACATAATTAATACAATTATTTTTAATTTATTTATTAGGTCTTAATGATTCCAGAACATTTCAATTTAAATTTAAATACATTGAAGAATTTTAAGATATGAGTCACATTTTTTGATGAAAATGTACTATTCCATACACAAGGCAAATCTGTTGGAGTAGGCTGCAATTCATGACGTGCTTTTCCCATTTCAATTTTGAAAAGTAATGCAGCAACATGACTGCAAGCTTCTCCTAATCTGTAAAAGAAATATAAACTAAACTTAAGAAGGGACACTAGTTTAAAACTTTTTTTTTTTTTTAATCCTCTCTTTTTTTTAATAGAATCAAGTGTCTAAAAATAATCCAGAAGTGATTTTAATAAAATTTGAATTACAAAAGTCACATTGAAAAATACAACACTAAACCAAACTTTAAACTCATTTTTTATCAAAACGACATTTTTTACATGGTTGCTTGCATTTCTCAAGAACTGCTTGGCAGATTTCCTTTAAATTTTAATTACAAACATTTAAAATTGGATTCTTCAAAAGGCTACAGAATATTTTATAATTTTTTCACAAGCATTTTAAGATAACTTTTTTTGTGGGATAGAATTAATTTTTTTGTGATGTGGAGGGGGCAGAGACATGCTGCCATTTTCACAAATTTTGGAGGAAAAAAAAAACCTATGCTAGTTTACATTGTAATTGGAACTCAAATTCTGCTAAAGTATAATTTTTTTTCAATGTTCAAGCTGGTGTGCCCCCTTAATATTTAACATTATCATTTACAATGTATTACAAAAATCCAGTAACATAATTTTCCGTGCAAATCTGCAGCAAAACAAAATTTATCTATGATCCAACAACAATCTGTGATCAAACAACTATTATCATAAACAATATAAAATCAGCAAAATTTACATTTTACAAGGATAACTCAATAATCTAAAAACAAAGTAAAATTTAGCAAATTTTTTAAACCCAGCATTTTTTAAGCTATTAGATTAATCTGCAAGGTGTTAAATAATTAATAATAACACCTGATGATATGCTGCATAGTTTTTGAAACTGGATTACAAAAGATAAATAATTTTTTCATTCAACTTTTAGTACTATAGAACAATGATAATAGTCAATGGAGAAATTTGAATGATACATATGGTATAATTAAAAATCTTTGTAGCCGTTATATATACATGCTTATTATGTATATGATGTAGCTTTAAAATAACAGCCTAAGGAATACAAAATGCCACATAAAATCACATATCATTTTGTGTGGTTTACTTGACGTCAGCATAAGTAAACAAGAAATAGAATAATGTGATTTGAAGATTAAAATATTGCTAAAGATACAATACAAAGAGAAAAATATTGAAGGTATGTAATTCAATTGAAAAAAATGTTATTAAATATAAAAAAATTACAGTTACATACCCAGCCATACATGTACAGTGAGCTGCATAAACTGATCCATTTTCCATAACAACAACCCATGGCTGATGATTTTTCTCATTAACAGATTGAGATCGTTGAACCTCAGCTGTTAATAAGCAATATTCATTGCTCTTCTCTGCATAGATGAATACTTGCTGGACCTTGCCTAAATAGAAATATACACATAGTTTCAAATTTATGCAATTTTTTATTTACATAAGAGCAGCATAACATAGATGATTGCTGGGAATCAATATAAATGAAAACAGCTGATATATAAAAGCTTACATTTCTTTTTTACAGAAAAAAATTATGTTAACCTTGTTATTCTATATTCATTTAGAACTGTAAAATTAGAAAATAAGATAATAACTACTAAATCCTGTACATATAGATATTAATTGCTGTAATTATCAGAGTGATTAACTACTACAAAGCTTAATGGCATTTATACTTCGATAAAATATTTTTACATTCAGTTAGATCTATAACACGTTTAATTAATTATAGATTTTTACTAAGAGGCTTTTATACCATAGAAAAACTTTGCGAAATATTAAATACGAATGTGAGCATTATATTACAAGCTTCTTTTCTTAATTGAGTAGTATCTTCACAAAAAGCACTGCAAATTAACTTCACCTTGGATTTTAATACTTTTGCACACAATTAAAAAACAGAATGAATATGCAATTAAAAAATAATGAATTTATAATTTTTTAGCATAAATCGCTCATTTTAATCATATTAAAATCATTGACACTCAGGATATAGTAAATAAATATATAAATCATACTCACCTGACGTGACATATTTATATGCCGATAACGATTTGTAGTTTTTTAAAGTCACCTCGTCAAATTCAGTGCTATTGCAGCTTTTTAAATAAATATATATATCACCAAATTCGACAGGCGGCCACATGTCAATGTTATCTTTCCACTGATTTTTGTGAATATTATATGGATCCGGAAATTTATATAAGCAGTTTTCTCCTCCATTTACCTTTTCTACATATCTCATCTTAGCTGTGATATGTAAATTTTCAGCATATGAGGATAAATTGCAAGAATTCATGTTGCTTTATTAAATAGCACACGATTGCTTTAGCTGTCAAACACAAAACGAATTTTAAAAACTACACTACCGACAAGTTAGCCAAAAGCCAAATAATTATGATTTAGGTGCGATAAATACGCCAAAAAGACAAACATGATATCATATTTAGACCAATAAGATCGTCTGAAATCTTGTGTACAGTAGGAGTTACAACGAACAACAGGCGAAAACAGGAAACCAACAGCAGTTTCGACCAACAGTGACGTCAGGTGCCCTTTCCTTATAGATTATGGACTGCGTAATATGTATCGTTTATTTACAGTGACGCACAAAAGAACTCGATTACAGCAATGACTATAATTGCTGGATGTGTGTTTTCGGTTGTGGTTTTTAAACTCATAAAACTTACATTACATTTTAAATTTATATAACTTTTAGTGTATTACATTGTATGTAAAAACTCTATACATAATGTACAAGGCTGCAAGAAAGAGTTCTCACGCATCACCAGTAGGGTGGGCCGAAAATGCACTTTTGCACAAACTTTCGAAATCGATGAGGCTTGGGGGCGGAAAAGTTGTGTATTGGGTTGCTCAGTAACCAAGTAAAAATTTTTTGAAATCGAACAATATCTTCAGGTGGCGCCGGCGCCTTAAAAATTTGAAATTTTGACTAAAACAGACCTTTTTCTTCTAAAAACACGATTTTTTGCATTTTCGAAATAGATTACGCTCTAGTGCGGAAAAGTTGTGTATTGGGTTGCTCAGTAAACATGTAAAATTTTTTTGAAATCGAACAATATCTTCAGGTGGCGCCGGCGCCTTAAAAATTTGAAATTTTGACTAAAACAGACCTTTTTTTCTAAAAACACGATTTTTTGCATTTTCGAAATAGATAACGCTCTAGTGCAGAAATGTTTAGTATTGAGTTGCTAAGTAGCCGTGTAAGTTTTTTTTTAAAATCAAACAATATCTTCAGGTGGAGCCTGAGCCTTTAAAATTCGGTTTGTTCAGCAGAAAAAAGGAAACGTCAATAAACACATAAATAATAATTGAATTCATCTTTTACTGCTGTCATGTGTGCCAAGTAAGCAAACAAACATGAAGCAATGCAGCTCTTTGCTTATCTCAGAGGAAATTCACTGAGATAACACAGAACTCACCACGAGGAGGTGGCTGCATATCGAGTTTCACCCGTGCCCTCCCAACCACCCAACCATATAATGGACACTGAGATTTTATTAAATATTTCACTTTTCTGTTGCCTGATCTACTTGGCCTTTTTTGTATTTCGTCTTGCTTTCAAATGAAGGAATTATTCTTTGTGATTCTAATTTCGCCCTTATAAGGCCATCCCTTTCGATTTGTCCCACCACAGAAGGTGAAGCATCTGTCACTATTTTTATTGCCCTCTCCACTGCTTGGCTGTGGCATGGAAACTCTTTTATTTCTAGTAAAGATATTTTCTCCTTTAGAATATTTCGGAAATCTTCATTGCTGACTGCACGAAGCATTGGTGGCTCCGTAACAACTGATTGGTGCCAATCAATTAGGTCCGTATAATCTTTTGCTTCGAATTTTATTACAGGAACACTGAACCGCCGGATACCTTCTTGTTTATTTTCCCTGGATTTTAAAATTCTTCGTATTGCAAGCAGTCGGATGTAATTTCGTTCATCCGTAAGCATCGAAAGAAGAATATTTTCAGGATGCGCAAAAAAAGCATTTCGGCTTATTACGCCATCCACGACAGTCTTCAAGTCATCTGGGAGATAACGTGACAAGCTAATCATCTTCCATAAGTGTCTAGCACCATCTTTGCAATGCGGTTTGGATTTTATATCAAACCACATCGGCACATACACTTTAATTATAAACTCTACTAAGGTTTTCAGTTCTGCTGAAACATTTGTAACTGAAATGTACAGGCGCAAAACTCGACATGCTGCCGTTAGCCAACGGGAGTGCGCTAGCTTTCCTGGTTTTTTCTCTGCTAGGGCAACAGAGCAGTAACCTGATGTTACAGCTTCATAAATTTGCAGCATGTATCGTTGATCTGTACTCAGATCTTTTCGAAGATCTTCTGATATTGCTACTAACTCTACGACATCAACCTTTTTGAAATTGACTACCGGTTTCAGCTCACAGGTTTCGAGATCTTTTCCTATTGGACCAGAAAAGGTTTCAGGACCACTTGTTTGACCGTCTAGCTTTTTTAGAAGATGCCGCAACGGTAACTCATTTGCGTGTAACATGCATATGAGCCATTGAAGAGGTCTACCAACATCTTCTTCTATGAGACGTATAACTCCAGTCTTGCAACCTGTGTTAACGGGTGTCCCATCGCAGCCAACTGCCAAAAGATTTTCACTGTTGATATCATTCTGTAAAAGATATTCAGCGATGCTGCTCTTAATAGATTTTGCAGAACCACTAGCTGGAGAAACATGGCCGATATATTCAGATCCAGGTTCTTGTATTAAAACTACATGTTCTTCAATAACCGTTGTCCTGTGCTTTTTGTTTCCCTTGATTTGATCTGCTAAAGTTTTATCTTTTCGTCCGTCAAAAAAGAGGGCTTGAAGCTCTTCTGGTTTTCCTTTACATTGTAGTTCCCTTCGTTTTCTCTTTCTCTCTCTTCTTATTTTATTTTTATCTGTAACTTTGGAACGATTATTATCAGAAATCATTCCGACATCTTCAAGAACTGCAGAAATAATTTTCGCTGCAGGCCTGTCTCCAATCCCTGCACTATCGCAGGCGAGTGCTGTGGTTGGCAGTTTTATCCTCATCTGGCTGATTACCTTGGTCTCTCTTTTCGTTTTTCTGGAATGGTTCTCTCTGGATCTAGGAGGAGTGTATTCTTCATCATTACGCGTTTCATATTCAAATTCTTCGTTCTCACAATCCTCGAACTCAGGCGACTCGAACATAGACTTTGGTGTTTGGAACTGCTGTTCACTTGTAGCAGCTTTCAACACTGTCTTGGATTGCCTATTTTGCTTTCGGAGCAGCTTCTCAGTTACTTTTATATCAATGCCCCCGATAATCATTTTTCTGACGGTTCGTTGATCAATCAAAAATGGTTGTTCTAAATGTGGCACTTTTCTATCCTTTTCACAGCAGCATGCTTTAAAGGAATGACATTTGCATGTGGCAATGTCAAAGAGAGTTTTCTCGGCGTCTTCCAAAAATTCCTTTACTTTGTTCCTATAGGATTCCGTAGACTTGTTTTTACTTTTCAGGATATTTTTATACTTAGCATGATATGATTTAAGGATGCGCACAATTCTGCAATGAGAAATAGTAGGAATCGAGGACTTCTTCCACAAATCAGCTACCCTCTCAGCAACAACATTGGCAATGTCAGTAAAAGCTAGATCTTTGCCGTGATTTGAAGATTTCACTTGTTCTCTTATAAGGAAGTAAAATTTCATAACTTGACTGTAAGTTGGTAAGACGTTAGGTTTCAGCTCTTCTGGCAAACCAAAAACAAAACAATCTGTAACTTTTCTAGTTGAATGACAACCGGCCATTGTGACAAAAGTATAACTATAACTAACTAGTTAATGACATTTAAATATCTAAAGAGACTGCTCTTCGATGAACAAACGACATAAAGTAAGCTTATTGATTGCTTCTGTACTAGTCTGAACTAAACGATAACTGTGTATTGCATATTATCACACTGACTGTCACGTGGACTGCAGGTGCGAGAGCATTTCATTTAGTAGAAGAAGGGGGGGGGGTGGAATAGAAAACTGATAAGGAATGTAAGAGACAATCCTGTACCACTGAGGGTCACGTGGACTGTCACGTGGACTGCAGGTGCGAGAGCATTTCATTTAGTAGAAGAAGGGGGGTGAAATAGAAAACCGATAAGGAATTCTCTTTTCATGAAAATATATGTCTGTTTTGAATAAAATCTCCGATTTTAAGGCGCCGGCGACACCTGAAGATATTGTTTGATTTTTAAAAAAATGTACATGTTTACTGAGCAACCCAATACACAACTTTTCCGCACTAGAGCGTAATCTATTTCGAAAATGCAAAAAATCGTGTTTTTAGAAGAAAAAGGTCTGTTTTAGTCAAAATTTCAAATTTTTAAGGCGCCGGCGCCACCTGAAGATATTGTTCGATTTCAAAAAAATGTTACATGTTTACTGAGCAACCCAGTACACAACTTTTCCGCACTAGAGCGTAATCTATTTCGAAAATGCAAAAAATCGTGTTTTTAGAAGAAAAAGGTCTATTTTAGTCAAAATTTCAAATTTTTAAGGCGCCGGCGCCACCTGAAGATATTGTTCGATTTCAAAAAATTTTTACATGGTTACTGAGCAACCCAATACACAACTTTTCCGCCCCCAAGCCTCATCGATTTCGAAAGTTTGTGCAAAAGTGCATTTTCGGCCCACCCTAATCACCAGATATGGACATCAATCGCATTCGTTAAAAACAGATTTTTACTAAATTATGAGTTTTTAAAATTGCGTATTTAGATATCTCCTTTCATTGTAGGAAAAATAAATAATTGTCTCTTAGTTTTAGAAAGTGTTTCATAATCTATACCGGATGTATGTATTTTTGTTCTTGTTTTCTCGTTTTTTTTAATTGTTTTATTTCTTGTTTTAATATTCTTTTATCATGTTATGTTCATAGATTAAGAAATGTTACTTTAGCTATCACACCTACTTTTATATATTGAAATATATATATCATACTTCTTTCACATACTTTTTCATATTTTAACTTAAAAATTATATATATATATATATATATATATATATATATATATATATATATATATATATGGTAGTCAAAAGAGCTTCCCATCACATGCTGCACAGTTGTCATAATTTTTCATTCGAAAATATTCGAAAACATCTCTCAAAATTTAAAATATTTTCAAAAGTTTCGATTAAATTTAATAATTATCGTAGCAATTTAAAATCTCGTAATTTTTTTCTACATGTTTAAATGCACTTTTTCCTTTGATTATTCATTTGGAGTATAAATTATTTGAAAGTGCATGTTTGGTTATTATTTATATAAATTTTTTAAACATTTTCAGGAGAACAATGAGCGTAAACAAAGAAACTAATTAGCAAATAAATAAATAAATAAAATAAATAAATAAAAAATTACGTTTTAGTTTGAAATGCATTTTAATTCTAGAAAAAAATAATAATCTATAAAGCATATTAAAATTATTATTGAAACTTGTAAGAGATCAGTCAAAAAGTTTGTTTTTTTTTTGTTTGTTTTTTTTTTATTAAAGAAAAAACTAAATACCTGCGCTAAAATTATATGGCAATGCTAATACCATTCAACCAGAAGGACCCGTGCGAAGCTTTCGCACTGCAATCTTTGAGATTATTTCCTCGTACATTTTAGCACAAACTTTTAATTAACTGATTTTTTTTTTTTTTTATCAAACAACGCGTTTCAACGAAATGTGACTGTATCATGTCAGAAACTTGTTCAAAAACTTTTCGAATGATACCTCATTCATCGTTATATGTTTTTTATGTGCATAGAAAAAGGGATGTTGAGAACAGTAATCATATATATGATGATTGCTTGTGTATAAGAAAATGGAAATATATTGCCAGAAAATTTTTTCCCAAATTTTCTTCTCTTTTCAAGGTCATTTTTCTAGGTTGTCAAGACCCCTATACTTAAAAAAAAAAAAACGAATTATAAAAAAAAAATGGAAACACTGAATCAGACGTTTAGTCAATTCATATGAAAGCATTTCCTCAGATTTTGCACACCTGTTCCAGAAATGTCTTAAATACGTCAAACAATATTTGGTGCACCACTTATTTGCTAGTCTATGGGAACTTAAACATGAAATTTCCAAACTTCGTGGTTTGTCAGCAATTTAAGTGACGTCAGACTTCGCTGGCTATTAACAGCTTAATAAATTATTAAACAAGAAACACTTACAATTTTTGTAAATCCTAATGAACTGTATATCAATTGGAAGATAATCCTTAAATTACGTAGTCTACTGCTGCTCCGATACAGTACGCATATACAAGCCATGATTAAACAAAGAAAACAAATAAACAATAGGTGACGCACGCGTAAAAATTAAATAAAAACCCGATTAAAAGCTCGATATTTCTTCAAAAGTACCGCAAGATCTAAATTAACAATCGTATTTTAGTTGCAATAGAGAATGACGTTATTCGATAATGCGGTATTTTATTTTTGTGGCAACACTAATTTGAGGAAAACCTTTCATTTCATTTATGAAATCACAGCCGATTTAATTTTTAATTAACAGCAATTTTTATTCGAAAAACATATTTTAAAGGAATGTAAGTGTACTATGTCAGCAGCCTGTTCAGAAACCTTTCATATGATATCTTATTCATTGTTCTGTGCTTTTATTTTCTTAGAAAAAGGGATGCTGACAACAGAAATAATATATACGATAACTTTGATGAAGATAGCATTTCCATATATATATAAAAAAAAACAGCTGGACTAAATTTATCCAATGTTTATAATTCCGTATTAATTATATGTACTTGAGTACATCTGTCAAAATCCGAGATATTTTTAAAAGGTTCGATTAAATTTAATAATTATTATAACAATTTAAAATCTGGTATTTTTTTCTACCTGTTTAAATGTTTTCATTAATTCTTCGTTTGTGGTATAGATTATATAAAAATGCATGTTTAGTTATAATTTATAGAAACTTTTTAAACATTTTCAGAATAACAATGAGCATAAACACAGAAACTCATTAGCAGAAAAAAAGAATACGTTTTAATTTAAATGCATTTTAATTCTAGAGAAAATGTTAATCTATAAATCATATACTTAAATTTAAAATGATTACTGAAACTTGTAAGATGCCAGTTACAAAAATAATTTTCATTAAATATGAACTAAATAGCTGCGTTAAAACTACAGGGCAATGCTAAATCTATTTGATAACTTAGATGAAGGTAGCATTGTTATATAAAAAATCAGCTAAAATAACTTTATCAAATGTTTATAATTCCGTATTTACCGTGTATACTTGAGTATTTGGCGACACTTCTTCTACGGGGGAATATTGTTTGTACCAGCACTTCCGAATACTTAAATTAATCTTATTTAATGACAGTTAAACATTATGCATTTCGGTATTAAATAAGCACAAAATAGGTGTTCCGAAATACTGGTATTCAAATAATATTTTTCTCGAAGTAGGGAGAGGGGAACTGATACGCTAGTACATACGAAAAATTTTTAACTTGAATTTATTTTTATAATTATTCACTATCTCTACTAAATTCCTATATATATATAAACTCGGTTTGTGGCGTCAGGTGCCGCCATCCGAAAAATCTACAATAGACCACGCCATTTCTTCCAGTCAAGGGTCCATTCTTCCTCCAGACCCCTATCCCTCATGGCTTTGTTTTATATCATCCATGCAGGCCTTTCGCGGTCTTCCCCGTTTCCTGTTTTGGTTTGTTCTGTAATTAGATGTGATTTTGGGTAGTCTCTCATCACTCATTCTTTTAACATGGCCAAACCAGATTAATTGTTTCTTTTGAAAATCGTCTAATATGGTTCCCTTTATTTCATCATTTCATTTATTCTTTCATTTCTTATTCTTTCTATTCGTGATATCCATTGACATCCATTATTGGCATTCATTTCCACTAACACGATTCTCCATCCCTCTGCTCCATATAACAAAAAGCTCTTTACTATAGAATTGTATACATTATATTTTCTTTTCCTGGTGATATCCTCACTCCACCAAATAGAGTTTAAAAGTTTTACAGCGTTCCCTCCTTGGCAGATTTCATATTTATTTTCCTATGAGTCTGTGCCTTCTCTATTAATGTCTACACCAAGGTATCTATAATATTATCAGCTTCCTATTTTTATGTTATTATTTAAATTTAGTTCTGTCTCATTACCTCCTATATATAGGTATTTAGTCTTACTTACGTTCATATAAAATCACCATTTCTCACATTCTTCCTTAATTTTTATCGTCATTTTCTCTAAATCATTTTTACTTTTTGCAATTATAACTTGGTCATCTGCAAATTGCAAAGTGAAAATTGTTGTTCCATTCACATTAAGTATCTTTCATCTGCAATTTTCTTTTCAAATTTTCAGTGCTTCTTCAACATAAATTTTAAAAGTGTTGGGGAGACACAGCATTCCTATCTGAGTCCTTTATCTGTTATAAAACCTTTTGACAGTCTATGGCCTATTTTAATCTTTGTTTTTGATTGTCTGTAAAGTTCAAGAATTGCTCCAATAATATTTTGAATTATCTTCATTTCCTTTAATACATTCCATAATTTTGTGATTGGAACGTTATCGTATGCCTTCGTAAGATCAATAAATAGAAGATGATTTTGATTTCCCACCACCATTTCTTTTTGTTGTAACAATTTGTTTAAGACAAAATATAGTATCCACACATGATCTTCCTGCTCTAAATCCACTCAGCTCTTCACTTCCCTTCGTTCTAATTTCTTTCTCAATGAAACCATTTAAGATTCGTCCATATAGTCTACTAAATGTTGCTGTTACAGTAATTCCACGATAATTTTTACATTTTTGTCGGTCTCCTTCCTTATATATAGATGTTAAATATCCAGTTCTCCATTCCTCTGGTGTTTCTTCTCCGTTTAAGTATTTTTCGAATAATTGTGTAATTAATCTGAGCATCTTATCGGTACCATTTTTGAGCAGCTCCACTCGATTCCTATACCAGAAGAAAAAAATATATCTTTTACGCTTCATACGTTTTACGAATCTTGACATCTTGGGAATCTCGAATGATTTTGAATTTTCCAAGATACCACCTGCTGTTAAATACCAAAAGAATTCAACACTGTTTACATTTCCCTAAGATTAAACAAAGTTTGCTCAATAGGACTCCTGAGAACAAAAAGTGCGAAGGACGATGCATAAGGTATTTTTGCAATACTGGATGTATAAATTGAAAATTCTATAGCGATTTACCAGACATCACAAAATTTCCGAAATTCAAAAAATGATTTTTCAATAAATATAATTCAAAGTCCATTTATATATCTCAACGATTTTTCATCTGCAACCGCAATTATTTTAACACACCAAAAGAAGCAAAGGCATACAACCAAGTCCAAAGGCACAAAAACAAATTTCATTCATTTTATCTTTATAATATGATTTATAGCGTTTTTACTTCCGATCGCCTCGGTGCCATTTGTTTACTCATACATATTAAGCAGCAAATCCATGTTTGGTTATAATTTACAGAAATTTCTTTAAACGTTTTCAGGATTAACAGTAAGCGTAAACAAATAAAAACTCTTTAGAAAACAAATAATAACGTTTTAATTATAAATGCAATTTAATTCTAGAGTAAAAGTTAAGCAATAAAGCATACACTTAAACTTAAAATGATTATTGTAACTTGTAAGGTGTCAGTCAATTTTTTTTAATTAAAAAAGAAACTAAATACCTGCGCTAAAATTATATGGCAATGCTAAATACATTAGATAACTTTGATGAAGATATAAAACTTTTATATTAAAAAAGCTAGACGAAATATATCAAATGTTTATAATTCCGTAGTTACCATACATGTTTCAGTATATATCAACACGCCTAATACAGGGTCGAGGTGGTGTATCGTTTGTGCCAGCACTTCCGAATAGTGAAATTCTTCTTATATAATGACAGTAAAGCGTTATGCATTTCGTTATTAAATAAGCAGTAAATAAATGTTCCGAAATACTGATATTCAAATATTTTTTTATCGAAGTAGGGACAGTAAAACTTATACGTGGGTATATACAGTAAATTTGTAAACTTGACTTTTTTTTTATTATTATTCACTCACATTATCTCTACTAAATTCTTATACCAGAAGAATGTATATATATATATATATATATATATATATATATATATATCTTTATCGCTTCATATGTTTTAGGAATCTGGACATCTTGGGAATCTTGAATGATTTTGTAGAGCAAAAATAAATTTTCCAAGATGCCGCCTGCTGGTTCACGCCAACCGGATTCGACACTGTTTTATTTTTCCTAAGATTAAACAAAGTTTGTTCAAGAGGACAGTTGAGAACAAATAAATGCATAGGACTTTCTGAGATACATAAGGTATTTATGCAATACTGAATGTTAAGATTTTAAATTCTATAGCGAATTATTAGACAATCACAAAATTTCCGAAATACAAAAAAATATTTTTCAATAAATATAAATCTAAGTCCATTTATATATCTCAACGTTTTATCTGTAACCGCAATTATTTTAACACAACAACATAAGAAAAGACATAAAATCAAATAAAAAGGCACAAAAACAAATTTCCATCATTTTATTTTTATATTATTTTTACAGTTTTTTTTACTTGCTATAGTACTTTTGCTCTGTGTTTACATGTACAGATTACGTTATTGTAACAATACAATATTAGAATATTGATTCTTTTTGGAAATTCAAAATTTTTGAAAGGAAAAACAATTTCTGTTGAAATATTGGTGCTAAAATAAATTCCCTCCCTCCCCAAAAAAGAAATCTTGTTCTCAAAAGCCCTTAATTATCCCACTTCTCAAAGATATCATGTTTCATACATAACATAAATCAAAACAGGTAAATCTATATTCCACTTTTTAATAATTATAAGACATTTGATTGATTGAGTAAAGTATACAGCTGTTGCTTTTCACAGAACATTTGAAGAATTATTATAAAACTTAAGTAAACTAAATAAATCCTTTGTGTTTCTATTTTTAAATAAAAAAGTAATTTTTAATTATATATTTTTTAAAAGCAATCAGTCAAAGAATAATTATGTTGAGAATAATACAATTTAAAATTAATTAGATATCTTGTCGTAAAGTTAAAAATGCCATTTATGAAAAATATTATAAAAGAAAGTATTAAAAAGCATTTTCAACTTTCATAGATAACAGTATAAATAACGGGGAAAATAAAGGAGTTGTGTTAAAGCTGTAATTTAAAGACTCTCCTTTCGTTTAATATCTGGTTTTATTCATGCGGAACTGAAAATATATAGGGAACTGACGCACTTCTCTTGAAGTAAAAAGCTATAATTTGGTAATTTTACTCTCGATTTATGGGCAATAGAAATTTCCTTTATTTCGTCCTTTTTACAAAAGCCTTTTGTTTCTGAATTTAAATTTTTTCAAAGTTTTATTACACAAAGTTTGCAACATTTATAACAATACTAGAACATAAAAAAAGCTGCTTAAAGTATAAAATCTATATAATTTACAAATAGGTAAGCCTACATTTATGTTTATTCAATGTGCGTGTATTTGGCAATTTCGCGAATGTTTATGTTTTTCAAAGCATGTAAAGTGTAATCAGTTAAAACTAAAAAATTCAGAGTTAATAAACTGTTTTAATAACAAAAATTATATATCTATATACATATAAATATATAAAGACATAAGTATATTCCATATGTGAATTTTTAGAGATTTGGTACATTTATATATTTTGGTAATGAAATACAATATAGTATATTGCGACACATTCTACGAAAAAATATCTGAAAAGAAAAAAAAAGTTCTAAATTTTGTAATTTATCTTAGTTTAAACACTGCTACTAGCTTTACGAAAATAGCAAGCATTAAAATTAAGTCATTAGAAAAGTTATTAAGAGTAATACTTATTTTAATAATATGTAAAAATGCAAAATATATTATTTTTGCCTGATAATAATAATACATTCTGCATAATGTCAATTTTTATAGGATTATTCGGAAATACCTTTATTTATTATATATTTTCTTTTTTTAATTTGTTGTTGGAAAACACACTTTACGGATTATTTTTTTTTTCTTTTGGTCATATTAATAAAAAATATATCCTGATACTTTAGATTACAGTATATTTCAATTAATTAAAGTGATTAAAATTACTAGAATTATAATAAACTTTCTGCTAATATAATGTTGAAATTTAACATTACAATTCAAATAAAAAATTCAGCATTCACGAGTGTTGCAAAATTATACAGAAAATGAAAAATGCAAGTATAAAACAAAAAGTATAATGAATATATATTGCATCGTTACAACGTTACCAAACTGATAGTTATAGACGTCTTTTAAAATATTTAAAAAATAATTTTAAAAATATTACTCAAAATTTAGTACAATTAAATTTTTAATACCACTAAAATATACGTATTTTCTCCAACGTCAAAAATCTTTATTGAAAAATTTTGTGTGTGTTTGTATTTCTAATATGTTTTATTAAGGTTATTTGATTGCTAATGACTTTTTTTTTTTTTTTAGAATACAATAAATTACTACTTGGATATATACAGGATTGTTACATTTTATACCTCAAAAACCTATTCACCATGAGAAACTCTCCAAAATCATTTATGTGTCTTTTAGATGAACATAAAATTAAAGAGAGGTGATTGTTGCTTCTGGACTTTTGTGCGAATAAAGGTAGACGATTATCCAGAAAATTATAAATTACTAAGCAAAATTCTATCTATATCCTAAGTATTTAAAAAATAGACATTCGCGTTATGATATTTATGAAATAAGAAGAGATCTTTTAAAACCGTCTGTGTAGTACACATATTTTTACTAGAATTATCTAAAAATTGGATATTGTTAACTACAAAAAGTTTAGAAGTAAGATAAAATTAAAACTAAAAGTTTATCTGCAAACATAAAAAAATAACATTATATTAAAAGTGAAATATAAAAAAAGACTATATACAAATAAATGAAACATTAATTCCATTTGAAATTATTTTGGTCATAAATTGAATAAAACACAATGACAGGTCACATTTCTGCCTGTAAATTATCTTATTACTTTTAATTTTTTCATTAAGTAAAAAATATGAATTATTTTTTTTACCATTAAAATTATAGGTATTAATTTAAAAAGAAATACTACAGTGTTAATGTGTTTACATACTCAACCCTGCTTACCAATCTTAAAATAGTATTTTATAGTCACAGTAAAAATATTATATAAATATATCTCTTTTATTTCCTCGTTGATTGGAGAATGACTCGTGCTTGGCTATATGCCGATGAACACAGGATTATAAAAGTTCCTTATCAATCATGGAACATTCGCGCATAAATCTTGAATTATTTATAATGCAAATTATTTAAAGTCCAGTTGTTATTATTTTTTTTAAATATGCGTAATCATAAAACAAGTCGATGGGCATAACGCCAACGGGTGCTCTATTACTTTCAATTCTTTATAATTATTGAACTTGGATTTCTTCGCTGATAACTATATGAACCTGCTGGATATGGGAGACTGATAACTGCTGCATACTGGTATTTCTGCCACTTCTACTACAGGTAACTAGTTGTGATTACAGCTAGATGGATAGATAGAACACTTATTACCATATGCATGATAACTGCGCTCCGTGCTAAACTTAACTCATAAAGTCAACTTAACTGTTCCGTACTCTCATCTGATCTCTGCTACATGCTGATCTTAACTGCTCATTAATCTGTTCTGAAGTGTGTATCTACAGAGTGTATCAGATATATAATTTTTGAATCAACATTCTCTCTTCTTTCTTCTCGTGAATGCTGACCTCAACTTTTCCCCACGCCAATGAAAAAAATCCAAAAGATTCGCTGTTGCTCTTGCGTTCCCTAAGACTCCAGCTTCATTTTAATCGTGCTCTAAATAGATGAAACGTTAAACATATTCTTGAAGAAGAAATTGCTTTTTTACTTTGGGATTGATCGTTTACCCTGTTAAGTGCAACTGGACATAAATTATTACTCTTGAAGGACAGTGATTTTTCCTTTGTTGGAGATGTCAACTTGTCCCAAACTTCTGGCGACTAGCCTAAATTTATTGCTTTTTATTGCCTGAGAAACGAATCGCAGGTCTACGTTTTCTATATTTAATTTACCCAGTTGATAATTACAATTAATAAAAATAATTAAGATACACTGAATAAATAACAGCATAATATTAGTTGTTACAATGCACGAGCATAAATAATAAATATTCCGTTTTATGTGGGATAGATTTTGAAATATAAATATTAGTGTCTCTAATTGGATAAAGTTCCATTTTATAGACGAGATATTGTAATAAAGTTTGCAATTTGCAATTGCAAATGGTGTGGGGTACATTCCTCACAGCAGAATCTTTTAAAAGTATTTTCTTTAAATGACATTTTTTTTAAAGTATACATTTATCCGAATGAAGTAATATATAATCACCAACAATATCAGAGTGATGAAAATGTACCTAGTGAACCAAATAAAAGTATCACTGTTTGGAAATCACTGAAAGAACAACACATGGACATAGCATCTCCCTAATTGGGGGATTTACCTTTCAGACAATGAGGCAATTTTGGTACAATAACTGAGAGGGGGGGGGATATTGCGCTAAGAGATTTTTCATGTCATGAATACAAAAATACACTTATCATGAAGACTATGATACGAAGTACCATCAAGTAAACAGATATACACACCATACACAGAAAATCTCGGTAAAACAAAGTTAACAGCAACAAACTTTTCTTCAACAATAGAGTAATTATGTTCATCAAATAATATTCCAAAAAGTTTTGTACGCTTTTTTTTCTGATACGAAGCTCATTCGTGCACATGTTGTGCAAATTTTGTTCACCGCTGCATCTCGCAACACCGTCTATAGGCAATTTTTATTTAGTTATTAATTTAGTTATTAATTTAGTTATTTAGTTACGTCAATAGTTATTTTTTTATTGCATTAGTCATTTTCCTTTGATCTGAAATGGATATGGATGCGTTACGTCCATGGGTTTCAAGCCAGGATACTTCAATTTGAATTACCCTGTATGCAATTATTGATCATTTTGTTTATTTGTAACATTACAGTTATATAATAGTCGTATAATTTGAAGGTACAATATATTAAAATTGGAGCTCTCAGTATGTTTAAAGATTTTACAGCATAATAAATATCATAAATGCATTTTCGCTCATTAAAAAAAAAAAAAAAAAAAAAAAAAAAAAAAAAAAAAAGCAGCTTCTAAACCTACTTATTCCTTTTTTGAAGTATTTTTTAATCCTTTTTCCTATCTTTACTAGATAGGTTTCAAGTAATTGGATTCTTTTTCTGATATAAATATTTAAATTTTTTTTTTCTGGCAATGACACTTGTTATAAAATTATCTGAAAATAAGTAAAACGCAGTATATACATCTCAATTTTTCCATACATTGAAATTTCAAAACGTTATTTCAAGAAAAATCTCTTGATTTAATTATTGAATATTTTTTCTCTATTGGAAAATTATATTACATTTACTGATTCCTCTGCTACCACTTTATAAATTGATTCAATATATTTCTTTCCCTATGTTACTAAGAAGCCTCGCAATTTATGGGATTTTAGATAGTATATAGGATCTCATTCATATCCTCGTGTGTCGATGATAATTCATTTGTAGATCTAATTATTTTTTACATCAGTTTAGAAAAAATATTTGTAAATTTGCTAGTTTACTATTCATTTTTTAACGTTCAACAAATTCAAGCAAAAAGAAAGAAGATAAAGGAAACATTTGTGAAATTTTACACTTCCTAAATACATCTTAAAAATGCAGAAATGCCTTAAAAAAGCCTTTCGTTAGGACTAAAAAGTTCACTTGACTTTAGGCTATAGATACTTGCAGATAATAAAGATAAAAATTTGGTACTTGTTCTTTTAATTTAAATACAGTTATATGCTGTTCAGGAAGAAGATAAAATATAATTTCAAGAAATTCGTTGTTATTTTTATATCTTTAGAATTTTGTAAGAATGCTGTATTGTATTAAATATATGAATTTAATTGGAAAGAATTTTGATTTTTAAGACGATTCATTGCATTTAAGTTTTGAAAAGATATATCTACCCTATATATATAAAATCCTAATGAAACGAATTTGTGAAACGATTTTATGAAACGAATTTATGAAACGATTTTATGAAACGACTGATTAAACGACTGATTATGTTTCAAGGCTATTTTTAATAAAATATTAAACGCTTGATGGTGAAATTAATACCAATTGTTCATAAAAATCCGCGGATGTCAAAACTGGTAATAGAATTTTGAAATTGGAATTAGTTTTCGAGATATTAAATTTTTTCCAATTTTAATGACATTTCTGTAATGATGGCAACTAATTACTCAGTTTTTTGTGACAAAAAAGGGAAAAAAATTGAAAAGGATCCCGATAGGGATTATTGATTTCTTTTTATTCGTCATTTTCAAATTGAAATTGAATTTATCTTTTATTTCAATCGATAATGAAGACAAGATTATGATTAAATTATGTTTTAAAGGAAAATTTGAAAAAAAAAATCACATTTCTTTCGTCAGGATTCAATCGTCTGTCAGCATTTAATTTAATTTATAAACTGAAAATATTTTGAATAAATTTGTCCAAATGACGTCATTTAGGTAAACGCAAAAGAAAGGGGGGGGGAAAGGAAATAATAGTAATTATTATTTATTGATATCATTTTGTTATTTTTTTGTAAAATTTAACTAAACGTTTATAAAATCATTAATTCGGATATTTGAAACTAATATATAAAATAATAATTGCCCAACTGAACGGAAGAATAAAATATCCTGTTTGGTTTTCTATCCTGCTTGGTTTTTTCCGCCAAGCTTTTTAAAAAAGCGTCAAGACCCCTATAATAGAAAAGCACCAAAAGTTCATTGGGTTTATTTCATAATTTTTGCAACAAATCTATGTATATTAACGAATCTATCCCTTTTTGAAGCTCGAATAAACTCCCAAACCTAAAAGCAAAGGATCCTATAATGGAAAAGTACCCGATTTTCTTATGGACAATATTCAAGTGACAGAACATGGTGTAAAATTACCGCGGATTGCAAATTTGTTTAAATATCTCATCAATTGATGCCGAATAAATGCAGGCATGCATGCACAAAATATTTAATTAATTTTGTATGATAAATAATTATTAGAAAATTCGTATATACATATTAATAAAAAAAAAATAATTTACATATTTAAAATAACATGAAAATATGCATGAGGGTGCACTAACATAGAGAGAAAATTAAAACCTGTTACTGAAAATGTCTATAACATAGTACTTTTCAATACCGTGGTTCTTAATGTTATTCACAAGCAGGTGGAATTTTTCTCATCCTTAAACGCGAAGGAAGAATAGAATAGAGATTGTTGTTATAAAAGTCCGAGAGGTAGTCACAATTTAATCCTAACCATTTTACACAAGCTGGTTTTCAAGTAGTAATTGATTTTACTTATCAATCCCGAAAACAGTCGTCAGTTGTCGCAACAGCTGTGTATGAGGCCATGATAATCGAAAAATGTCCCATTAAAATGTTAAAAGCATGGCAACCCAATTACAGATTTACCAATATTTTTAAAATAAAGCACGCTGTCATGTTTTTAGAGGCCTCGAAGTCTGAGCGGGGGTTGGCGAGCGTAGCTCGCAGGGGGTAGGCCCCCTAGTATATATATATATGAAGTAAAATGTTACTTTTTCTTCAGTGTTCAAAAATGAGCAGAGCGCAATAAAATAAAAATATATAACCACGTTTTTTTTTTCCTTTACACTTCCCGGATACAGTATAAAATATAGATAATGCAAGATTCTCGACACAAAGATAAAAAAAAAAAAAAAAAAAAAAAAAATAGGCTATATGGAATGCAGATAGTAGAGATTGAGAATTTTTATTTTTGCTCTTGATATAATTATGTCTGGTTTACTGATATTATGAACGATAACGGTAAAAAATTCGACAGCTTTAAGATGTATTAAACATTTTTTTATTTGATGAAGCTTATAAAATGGATTTAAAGAAAATGACTCATGTAAAACAAATAAAGTGATTTTAAAGAAGATTAATTTCATTTAAATTTTGAAAAGAAATATATATGAATTATAATTTTCTGTTTTCTTTAGTGTTAAAACATGATCAAAACGCAGGAAAATAAAAATAGATAAAGATTTTCTTTTTACTGATCGTGAGTACCACATAAAGCGCTGAAAAAGATTCTCGACGCAAATTTCAAGATTAAAATTTTTTTGAGGCTATAAAAAGTAGAGATAGCCGGCCATAACATGAAATAACAAACCATGATATATATATATATATGTATATATATATATATATATGTGTGTGTGTGTGTGTGTGTGTGTTCTTTTAAGAGTTTTTAGAAATTTCAACTATTGAACAACTTATAACTATTGTTATTGATGAAGATAGAAAGACTATTATTGTCTTTGTACCTCTCAAGCATAATGTTTGAACTTGTAGCTTTTTCTTGATCATCATCAGTAATAGGTATTATTGTTTTATATTTTATTGTTATTATTGTTGTTGTTATTAAATTTGATATTATTACTTGAGTATTGTTATTATTGGTGATATATTAACTCTTATTTATTAAAAATTTAGATTGAGAGTAGGTTAAAAAATTAATTTGCTTGTATAAAGATAAGTTATTTCAGATGAACAGTTAACTTCTGAACATGAACTTTGATAATTAACTTTGAGGACATTTTTCAAAATAATTCAACTAGCAGACTTAATATTTTAATATGCGGAGTTCATCTCCTTATTATTAGATAAGTATGCAATAAGACTTTCTTTGCTTCAACTATCATTTATAAAGAAATGAAAGAACTTCTTAGTCAAATATTCAATATTCTTGTGAAAAATATGCATTTTCACAAATGAACCTGTATAAGTTAAATACATGTTTTCACTAAGTTAATTTCACATTTTGTAATAAGATAAAATCGTTGTTAGATTTTTACTCTCAAATTTTACAATAAATTTCGGATTTTATATTAATAAAACTATCTTTGTAATTTATAAACAAGATTAATATCTTGTCATTATATTTTAATTAACAATTCCACTATTTCGCGTTATAACTACTAAATTTAAAATGGGGTATGTAATAATACATTTTTCCGTCATTTTATCTTAATTTATTTATTCCAAATTCTTATAATATCTACATTTTTCCCTGTCTTTTAATAAAATCTTAAATATAATTTATATTTTAATTTCATACTTTTAATCAACATATTCTTTTAATTCTTATTCTAAAAATTTTAATCTGTTAAAAGCAACACTTTATTGTGAAAAAAAAAAACATGATTTATTCTTTCATATTTTGAGACATTGAATTTTTATTTCTTTAGAACGTTTCTTAATATAATTTTTATTTTATTAAAATTATTTTTTATTAATATATATCTTACACCCAGAAAAAGGAATTGATTACAAATACAAAACATGTTTTGTTGAGTACATTTTGGTTGTTTTAAGCAAAATTTTTAGTTGAAGTAAAAAATTGGTTTTGTTACTTGGACAAAAAAATATTGATAACACTCTTACAAAATTTTAACAAAGTTTTATCAATTTTACTTGAATTAACAAAATCTGTTTTTTTTTTTACAATAATTTTGTAATTCCAGCAATTTTTTTTTGTTTTGTTTTTACGAAATTTAATTTGTTGTGCAGTAGCCATAACTCTCTTATGTATCTTGGTTTATTTGACTTATATTGCTGTATAATTAAAGGATTAACATATTTTTTGGATAATTAAAACTTTTTTAAATGGGGACGGACCAAGGTAGTTTTAAAATTCCCCCTCTCCCACTTATTATTTTCTTTTTTCTTTACAAGAAGAAAGTATTAGATTCATGAAAATTTCCAACTTCCAGTTTCCGACGGTTTTTAGAAGGTCCTGAACACGATTTGAGTGTTTTTAGAAAATGATCTGTCTGTCTGCATGTGACAAAAAAATTTGTCTATTCTATCTAAATAACTAATACACGTAATTTAATAACATTTTATATTAAGTTACTTCCTGATATAAATTGCTGCTGATTCGTTTTTGGTGTAAATGGCGCAACAGGTGGCGCTTCTATATTGCATTTTACGCGATTTCTGCAATAGCTGTATCTCATTTTCAGCAGTGAATTACGCCTGTAATCTTTGAATAATAACCAGAGAATTTTCATCCTGCTTTTTACAGGCGTAATTCACTGCTGAAAATGAATTAAAAATTAACTATGTATTGTCGTCTAATGTTTGCCGCAGAAATTTGCGTGCTCCTGATGACATTTCCATCTTGTGCTGCGGTTGCAGCCAATCCGACATATATAGGAGTGAGAAATGCCGAGCTGGGATATCGTTCCTTGTAGCTCAGTGGTAGAGCCTCTGAGCACTGTTCTGAGGACCCGGTTTCTATTCCCGACTTGTTTTTTTTTTTCACTCCGTCGGTTTACGCTTGAAAAAAAGCAGGATAAAAATCCACTTGTTATTATTCAAGGTTTACAGGCGTTATTCACAGCTGAAACTGAATTAAAATATAGTTAAAATTACATGTTAGATTGGTTCATTTAAAAGAAGTTTTTGTAGTATAAACAAAACAATTTCGTAATATATTTTATTATAAATGTTATAATTGTTTTTTAACAAAACCCTTTTGTTGTTAAAACAAAGAAAATTCTTAAAATTTCACAAAACAATTGTTCTTTAAACAAAATTTTTTGTTGCCGAAACTGAAAGACTCTTAAACTAATAGATAATTATATTTATTTTGAGAAAACTTTCAACAAAAGAATTTTGTTAATTCAAGTAAAATTGAACCATTTTACTTGAATTAACAAAACATTTATTTTTTTTGGTGACGACATTTTTTTTTTTTTTTTTTTTTTTTTTTTTTTAATTGCAAAAAAAATCAGCAATATTTTTTTGTTGTTGATTCGAATAAAATTTCCATTCACCCATATTTAAACGAAAAGTTTTGTTGAGTCAACCAAATTTTTGTTGATTCAAAAAAACTTTTATCTGGGTGTAAAATAAAGTGACTATTGTATCCAGAAATTCTTTTTAGCACTTTCCAACCTAGTTGAAAAGTGCTTATGACGTCGGATTGTCTGGCCGGATGGCCGTCTGGCCGTCTGTCCGTGCTCTAACTCCCGTAAATATGCTCGGATTGCTCTGCAATTTTTATATGTTATTGTCGTTATCTATGGCACGTTCCCTATTTCAACTGAAGTGTGTAGCACTTATAGTTTTCTTACAGGGACACTCAAAAGAATTCCGTTACATTGCGGTCTATGGGGAAAAATCATTTGCGGTTTATTTAAAAAATGTTTCACTATTGTAAACGCATTGAAATTTATATAGATCACTAAGATGCATTAGAAGAAGCTTAATATAGAATAGTAGGTGTATAGCACTTAGAGTTACTTTACAGGGACAGTCAAAATAATTCCGTTATATTACGTCAATGGAGAAAAATCGTCTGCGGCTTATTTAAATAATGTTCCACTATTTTAAACGCATTGAAGTTTATATATATTACTAAGGTGCATTACAAGAGGCTTACTACAGAATAGTGTGTGTATAGCAGTCATCGTTCATTTACAGGGACACACAAAAGAATTCTCTACTGTCTGTTAACAATAATTCCTGGAAGTGCGTTTTAAGTTACTGAACGCGATTTTAATCTTAACTAGCTTTTTCTCTATTACGTGGTGTGTATAAATTCTGTAGATCCTATACAGGGCAGCACAAAAGTTCGCGAACACATTTCCGTTTATTGACAGAAACTCCAGAAGGAGAATTTAAACTGTGCTATGCGTTTCCTAACTAAACTAAAATTTAGCATCCTATGTATATATACAAATCCAAATTTCATATACAGGGCTACATAAAACTATTCGGATATTTTTCCGAATATTGTATATATTGAAAATTCCTGAAATTACGTTTTTAAATATGTTATGCGTTTTCCAAATTGTTTACTTAGATGTCATCTTTCCGCTTATTAAACGGTAATGATTTGTAAAATTATTTTAGAAGCGTTGGAAAGTGCTACATAATCTATGCTTGACGCATGATTTTTCGTTCTTGTTTAATTTTCACGAAATTAAAACTTAGAATAAGAATAATTTTAATATTCATGCAAATACAATAAGTTCATTATAATTATTCATAATAATTATTATAGAAAAATTCATAATAATCATTTTTAATATACATTTTTTCAATGTTGTATTATCAGCAACAATAGGCATGAAATATTTATTGCATAAAATTAATTTATGTAAAAAATATGCTGTATGTTGTACTTCTAAGAATGCAAAATATATTTATTTTGTATTCTGTATAAAACATAAAATCTGATGGGTTTTCATTTATGTTACTTCTATCAAATATATTTTTTTTCTTTTTGGCACCAACTTATACGTTACAATATATTTTACGCTTTTAGGGTGCTGAGTTTTCAGAATTATTTCATTCTTTTTAAAGATAACAGGTTTTTCTGGAGATAAAATTCGCTTAAAATTAAAAGTAGTTTTACTAGTCTGTATACGAATTTATACTAGATCACTTGAAAAGAAAATAAAAGGCTTTGAATACTATTGAAATTCAGATATAAAGTTTTTCATAGATTAAAATATTTTATAATTAATGTCTATTGGTGAAACTTGATACCTAAAGCAACATAAAACAATATTTAAAAATTGTTAGAGTATAAAAAAATGTATTGGAACATTTCATTGTTTCTGTACATTTGTTTCGTAAATCAAGCAATAATTTTGGTTTTTTTATTTTTAACTCTTCTCTACTATTTATGAAAAATCTAACAGTTTTAGTAATTATCTGTTTTACCATAAACCTAAATTTACTCTGCCCATCCCCCATCCCACGAACAAATTAGCCACAATCAGTTAAACGGTTTAATATTTAGTTTGTTTTTACGTCAAAAAGAAATATTATAATTTCTCAATTTGAATTTATATTTCATAATTTACCAGCTACCAACAAATAATCTTGTATTTTTTATAGAGCTGGTAATCTGTCATTTATGTTGAGCAGTTATAAAGCTACTGGTGTTGAATGGCTTATTACTGGAACTAATACCCTATATCATTGTAACTGATTATAGTGGTTGAAGTATAGAAGTTAAATATAAACTAAAGCGGAGCACAGTTATTAGAAAATAAAAATAACATTACATTTCCACAGTACATTTGTAAATGTACTAATTTTAATTGCTGATAAAATAAACATTTTCATTTAAGCATAAATTTCTTTTTTTAAATTAACATTAACTTCATTGTAAGTCCAATGTCGTTATTCAGAACTATTTACAAGAACAGAATATTTTTAAACTTCGGAAAATCTTACTTTTTTGCTTCCTTATCCTATGAAATCATGCGTATATTTTTACATCAAGTGTTTATTAAAATTTTAAATCCAATACCCTTCTAATTTTTCAAGAAATTTAGAAAAAATATTTTTTTAATGTTATAAAATACATTTATCAATAAAATTATAGAATGTCCTTGAACAAAAAAGGAAAGTATCAGAACAGCAAAAAAAAAAAAGCATTTATAAATGCTGAGAAGTCTTTCAAAATTTTCAATTTAGTTTCTGTAATGTTGTTTTTATACAGGTAATTCTTGACCAGTAATTTTATTTTTAAATTGTTATGTTTCGAAAATATAAAACCATACAGTAATAATTGTAAAATCGCATTTTTCGCATTTTTAAAACTTTCCTCAAAGAAAAAATATGAAACGTGTACAAAAGAAAGCAAACTAAATAAAATTTATTGAAAATATAATTATACAGCAATAAATGTCATGCAGATATATTTGTTAGAATGAAACCGTTTTTAAAAACAGAAGAAACTTTTTTTTTTTTTTTTTTTTTTTATAAACAGAAAATAAATTTGTATGTACGATGAAACAATAACATTCAAATAAGTAGCATTGTTCAAAAATATTTAAGTTAAAAATATTTTTCTTTAATTAAATTTGCTGCTCATGTAAAATATTATTTTATCTCAAGACCTATTCGTCAATATTGGAATTAAAGACAATGTTTAAATATGCTTAAAATAAGTTTATATGTAAATCTGAAAGACTCTCTTAAACAGAAAATAATTTATTGATGTAAATTTTATAAATATTTAATATGATTTATCCCATTTAAGGGGGTGTTATATTTTATGTACCACGAATTTAAGTGGTATATTATTTATATCACTTAATTTTATTTCTCAAATGCCAGGACATTTTAATTAAAATTTGGTTTTACAATGTATGTGAGGATAATATTTATTTAAAATCAGTTTTTTCGTAAATTCTATTCACATTCAATCATTTTAACATTTAAGCAACATAACTACTTTGCCCACAAAAAAGTTTAATATATTTAAAAAATGCTGAACTTTTCAACTGAGTTCGTATATATGTAACAAAATCATCTCGGATATTTTTACATTTTAGATACTGTTGAAATTTTAAATCCACCGAAAAGAACCTTTTAAAATTTGAGGAAATACGTAAAAGTATTTTTCACATTACGAGACAGATATCGCGATAAATATAAATAATGTCCTTGAACAAAATGAAAATGAATCAAATCATAAAAAGAACATTCATAAAAGCTTACCAGACTTTCAAAACTTTTAGCTTAGATCGCATAATTTTGTTTTTGATAGAGGTATTTCTTGAATAATAAAGCGAAATTTTATTTGTTTTTAAGATTTATGCATTTAAAAAGAAAAATCATTCACTAGTAAGAGTGAAAAATAAAACTGTTTACTCCCATTTTCAAAACTCTCCAGTGAAAGAAAACAAAGAATAGAAAAACAAAAAGTGGCTAAATAAATAAAAGTTTTTGAAAATACACTGGTGGAAATTATGTTTCATGATGATATATTTTACACAATTTAAAAAATGAAGACAGAATAGGAGTGTATGTTGACAAAATGAAAACAGAATAGAAGTGTATGTTGACTAACTGAAATTTATAAAATTGGACATAATATTTTATTGGAATTAATATTTTGAACAATAAAATACCCCAATATAACACCATTACAAATATTTTAAAATAAAAATGTATTTGTTATTAGATATTTCTTGTATTTCAAGAAATATATGAATATTTAATTAAATTTAGAAAAAATCTAAATGAAAGAAAGGTTTTTTGTAAACTAGAAGTAATGTTTAGAATACAATGTAGATTGCTATAATTAAGATGTTAAAAAATATATTACTTGCGAAGTAAAAGAAACAGAACTTGTGATATGTATTTAAAGCACTTAAAAAAATCATTTTACAGTATTTTTTCTGATTATTGATTAAAAAAACTTTTTTTGTGGAATATACTGTAAGACTTTAGAACACATGCATTGTAAAATGGGGTATTTTGTATTTTTAGGAAGAAAAAACTCTTAAATGTGCAGGTATCATAATTTATGTTTTTAAAAAATATCAGCATTAAATTAATGTCCAATAATGCTTAAAGTGATAAAAACATTACACAGAAATATTTAAAATACCTTTTTTTAATGTGGATAGCATATGTTTCGTTCACAACTATCGGTGAAATCTTCAGATCTTAATGATAATATATATATACTGTAAGACTTTAGAACACATGCATTGTAAAATGGGGTATTTTTCATTTTTAGGAAGAAAAAAATCTTAAATTATTATAAATTCTATATTATAAATTCTTATTCTTCTAAATTCTTAATTCTAAATTCTAAATTCTTATTCCTTCTCTATTTATTATTCTATTATTATAAATTATTATAAATTCTTTAAGCATTATTGGACATTAATTTAAAGTTAACAAGTGATTGTATTATATTATTTATAACATATCAGCATTTTAGTTTTTTTTTACGCTAAGACGGGTGTTTTGTTGATTATAACGGAATTTACAAATTAATTGATTTTTATTAAGAAAAACTAATTTGTATCAAACTGAAATTGTTTCTTCCGTAATAATGTGCGAAATCGGTATATATATACATTTTTACTCGAAATAACTTTACATCTTCCAATCACTTGCTTATCCAAAAAAGCAGAGCCGCATGTTCATATCGAGCAATTATTAAGATAAAAAATTCAGTGAATTGTTTGAATTCCAATTTTGAATAAACACTTGAAGTAGATTTTTAATTTAATACGGGAACTAACCGAACAAATATTTGGTCCCTCGAATAAACCAGATCCTCAATATTTCACTCCAGTCCCAATAGCTCCTAAAATTACACTACAAGCATTTAAATTAATAATCCAGAAACACGCGGCTCCGGGAAACAACGATATAGACCATTACATCCTAAGGAACCTATTTAAGAAAATAAGCAACCACTTACTTCATATGTACAATTTATTATTGAAGCTGAACTACTTTCCCGACCCATGAAAAATAGGAGAAATAGTCTATGTTTTAAAGGATAATCTCTAACAGAATATTCCTCATACAGACCATCTACCCTCCTCCAAATCTTCAGAAAAGTATACTAAATGCTACTTCTTAAACTTATTAATAAATTTCTAAACACCTCACCACAAAAATTCAACTCACAACATAGATTTATGGAGGGAAATTCCACCGAGACAGCATTACAAGATGTTTCTCCGCACATAGAGATCCTAATAGAAAAAAAATAAATACATATCTCTGATATCATTGGATTTCAGCAATGCTTGAACCTTCCTTGGGCAAGTACCCAACAAGAGTTGCAGAATTTGGCCTTAGACCAATAATAGCAAAATATTATCCTTTCATTTCTAACGAGTCGAAGTGCTTATCCCAACTCGCAACCTGAAAAACTACACTGGTCTTCTCACGGATGGCCACAGGGCTCATGCCAAGGACATTTCTTATGGTGAATATTTATGAATGGTTAAATGAAGATTCTCCGAAGACTCGGTATAAAAGTAATTGCCTATGTGTATGCCCTACTACTCATTATACATGGTCTCTCAAGAAAACTTCTGGAGATGATGAGCAAGTTGGCCTTGGATCTCATCAGTGACTGAGCAAAGGAAAACAAATTAATTATTTCATATGGAAAGTGTAAAGTTCTAAAATTTCGAAGACCGAGATATTTAAAATTTGCAAATATTTATAAATTGGATAATTATTATCTATAAAAAAGCAATAATTTGCCATATTTGGATATCACCCTAGATTCAACAATCTCCTTTCCCCCCATATCCGCAACAAAATATTAGAAATAACACAAGTAACACATAACCTTTTAAAATTTTCATCCTCATCAGATGGGATTTCTAGAAAGATTTTCAAAGTATGGTATAATAATATTCTGAAAAAAAAAATCACCTATGCTGCATCGATATGGTTTGCTCGAATTCAAAAGTCACATTGTCTAAGGCTTATTTCATCAATTCAGGCACAATGCGTACTCCTAGTCACGGGAGCCTATAAAAAATCTCCAACTGCAGAACTTTCAATACTATTGGGAATTCCGCCTCTTGCCCTGCAGCTAAAAAACAAAATATTCACTCTCGGAAGGACACTTCGTCTTGGGGTACCGGTGGACAAGCATCACTCGATGAATTACCAACCGAAATCAACTAAAAGCATAACTCTATGCATTGAATATTTGAAATGGCAAACAGAAAATGAGAGGTCAATCGAAATTGTGATATTCACCGACGTATCAAAAACACTTGATGGCACTGCATGCGCTTTCTGTGTATTTAAAGGTTTAGATTTACAGGAAACAAGACAGATTAATTTACACCAAGAAAATATTGTCTAACAAGCAGAGCTACTAGCAAAACACGATGCAATCGACTGGGCTAATTCTAATAATTTCCAAAGCTATACAATTAATTCTGATACTCTATCGATCCTGCAGGCATTAACAGATATATTAACCTTCAACTTACTCGTATGTGACATAATTATGGCCTTCCAACAAACATCGAAATCTATTTTCTTTAAATGCCTACGTGTTGAAACAACCAAAACTTCCCCAAAAAATAACAGATTGTATGTTTCTGCTAGAACGCAATCAATACTTATTCATCGGAATTTTCTAATTTCAGAATTTGTATTTTAGCATTACATATTATAATTATTGCTCAATATCACAAATTATTATTTAGTAATACTCAGTATAATTAGAAAAATGTTTTCTCAGATTTTGTATCATCAAAATTTGTATTTTTGTAATTTGTGTTTCAGTACTACTTCTCTAATTTCACGGTGGTACTTGATTTGTGTTGATTATTTTCAATACATGTACATATTCTTATATAATCCCTTATGTCATACCCTATTATTCTGAGTACTAGTACACATAGCAGTTGTATTCTCAGATTTGTTTTCTGGCATTTTCTGCACTTAAATTGTGTTAACTATTTACTCTAAATAACACTATATAATTATTCAAGTTTTTCCCCATATACAGTGGTGGCCAAAGGTGTGGAAATTTTTTGAAAGTTTCATGTTTTTCAAATTTGTGTGCTTGTAGAACATTTTATTTTTCACTTAAATACAAACGTTTATATATCAAATTGAAGGTAAATTAATGTAGAATTTTATAATAAAAACAGTATTACAATATCTGTATTACAAAAAAGTGATGCAAATAATAGTAAGATCTATCTTAGATTTGCATTTTTTTTAAGTGAAACTTACAGAAACAATACTTAGTAGGATAACCCTTATTTTTTAAGAAAGCTTCACAGCGTTTTTTCATCGAGTGAACAAGTGTTTGGAGTTCATCTTTTGTAATCACATGGTGCCAAGAATCAATTATAGCTTAAATAATTTGTCTTTTATTGGATGGACGTTTTTTTCGTACAAGAATTTTCAAACGTCGCCACAAATTTTCAATTGGATTGAGATCAGGGCTGTTTCCTGGCCATGGTAATATATCTATGCCTTTATTTTGAAACCATGCTTTGCATACTTTTGCTGTGTGGAATGCAGCTGAATCCTGCTGAAAAATAAATGGTGCGTTGTTGGGGAAGCGATCCCTGATGGAAGGTATCAATTTTGGTTCCAGGACAGTTTCGATGTAATTTTTGGCATTCAGGATGCCATCAATCACTTGAATTCGGCCCACACCATCTGCAGACATAGATGCCCAAATCATGACATTTGTAGGGTTTTTTGTAGTTGCTTCAATGCAATCAGGATTAAGTGCTTCTCCTACACTACGTCTCACGTATTTTTTACCATCACTACCAAAGAGAGATATTTTACTCTCATCGCTCCAGATTACATGCTTCCATTGATTTTCTGACCATTTAATGTGTTCTTTTGCCCACTTAATTCGTTTTTTGCGTTGCTTTTGATTTAAACATGGTTTTTTACTTGGAATTCTAGCTTGTAGTCCAAATCCTGATAACCTTCTTGTTATTGTTCTTGAACTTACTGCAATACCCGCTGCATTCATTTCACATCTAATGGCATCTGATGAAATTTTTTTATCTTGAAAGCATAGCCGTTTAATTTTTCTATCGGCAGTAGCACTTGTGCATTTTTCCCGGCCTGATTTGGCCTTATTTTCCACTGATTTCGTTTTTTCATAACGTAAACAGAACTTTCGTACACCAGAACAAGTCACTGAACCACCAACATTTCTTGCATTTTCAGCATAAGAGAGGCCATTTTCTCTCAATATAACAATTCGGCTTCTTTTTGTAGATGTCCAATTAGTTCTTTTTGTTGATGACATTGTTTAAAATTAGTTTAATTAAAAAAAGGGACTTTAAATATTCAAAAATAGCAATAGTCTATTTAATTGTACTAGTATGCATCATTCCGCAAAATATTTCCACAACAATAACTCTTTTACCATCCAAATAACCTAAAATATAGTTACAGACATTTGATTGGTCCTCAGAACAGTGTTTGTGATTGGCTAGTACGCTTTTATTACAAAACACGTCCTTATTCAAAACGATTTGTGTTTGTTTGTTCTTCTTAAATACTGTTTTTATTATTAAATTCTACATTAAATTACCTTCAATTTGATATGTAAACGTTTGCATTTAAGTGAAAATTAATATATTCTACAAGCACACAAATTGGGAAAACATGAAACTTTCAAAAAATGTCCAAACTTTTGGCCACCACTGTAAGTCTCTTCATACACTCGATGCTACAATTCAAACTATGATGACTTTCTTTGTCGATATCGTATTTATTAATTGTTTATCGTTCAATAAGTGAGCTATTAGTTTTGTTTTGTATTTATATTTTTCTCTCAAGTTTAATTTTGATACTCTGAAATCTCTTCATCTCTTTATATTTATTTACAATCACAATTGTTTATTCTGCCTATTATTGTGTTTAACTTGGCTCGTCCGGTATAATTCCATAGCCTTTGCGATTGACATTGTAATTTTTGACAGATAATTTTGAATAGTGAGTTGTCTCCTTCCCGGGTGGTCCTTCCGGGAATAGCTCCTTATGCTGGAGTCTTACCTCCTAGTAAACAAACCTGCTGGTCGCGGCTGGTTGTGCTTAAACCGAAAGATAGACCTCCCCTTGGTTTGAACTTGACCTTGTCATGTAATACGTTACACAAAAACTCTTGATTCTTTTTTTTTTTAAATTGTTCGAAAAATGAAAGGATATTAAAACAAGAAAAGCAAAAATTCATCCATAAACGCTGAATAACTTTTCGGAACTTTCAACAATTTTGTTTTTGTGGCTTGTATTTCTTGAGCTACAAAAAAATTAGTAAAACTTTTGTATATTTTGTGTCTCTAAAATATCAAATCAATCAGATGTGAGCTGAGGAAATAACTGTTTTTCCTATTTCCACAATTTTCCGTTGGAAAAAATAGACAAAAGAAGGTAAAAAATAAAATATACAAAAATGACATTGTAGAGGAAATATAATACTTTGAAATTAAACAAATTTGACAGACATTTAAAGAAAGTGAAAACAAAAGAACGGAAATATGTATTGGCAAAAAAAATATTGTTTTTAGTTAAGATTTTAAAATAACAACCGTCTAAGTAACAATATTATTATTATTATAATATAGAAGTGTTTTTCTTTAGTTATAGATTTACAATTTCGAAGAAAAAAAAATATTTTAATTAAAGATATATTAAATGAAAATCAGCATTTTTGTTACTCAGTACAAAATAGATTTTGTTATCGATTTTATAGAAATTTACATTTTAATTTATTTTAATTAATGTCAACTAAGGTATTTTTCATTTGAAACTAATACTACATAGCCATTCTGAGAAATTGGTATATTTTGTTTAATTGAAAGTAGGTAATCTTTTTGGACACATGAATATATTTCAAATAAAATCATACCTTTCTTTTTATATCGATCTATTTTTTAAATTTGGAATCCAGTGGATTATTTAAATTCCATTTTTTGAGTAAATTTGAGAAACATATTTGTCACCTAATAAGATAAATATGTCATAAAGTTATGAAATGTCCTTTAATACAATGAAAATAGACCTTTTTAAATTCAGACAAAGTTGTGTCTGAAGAAGTAATTCCCACATTTATGTGTCTGAAAATGTAATTCACACATTTATGTGACTGAAATGTAATTCACACATTCATGTGTCTGAATGCGAAACTATAGACGTCTAAGATGTGAGAATTTAAGGGCCATATGTATCGTACCTTGATTATGGTATAAACGAACGGAGAAAAATGTCGGAACAATGAAGATTGTTTAAAATTAAGACATTTAAATGTTTAGACATTTCAGAAATTCAGACACTTACGAAGGACAAGTAAGGCGAAGTGAAGTGTGGTGTCGTTGGGTTTCTTTGGTTTTTGCATCTGAGTGCTTAATGAATATTTCTGTTTTGGGAACTATTTGTTCCGTACTAATGTGCGAAATCGGTATACATATACCTTTTTACTCGAAATAACTCTTACATATTCCAAGCACTTGCTTATCTTAAAAAGACAGAGCCACATTTTCATATCGAGCAATTATTAACATAAGAAATTCAGTGAATTGTTTGAATTCCAATTTTGAATAAACACGTGAAGTAGATTTGTCTTGTAATGCACGTTACATGCAACTCTTGATCATTTTTTTTAATTCTTCGGAAAAAAATGAAAAGATCTTAAAACAACAACAGCAAAAATTCATTCCTAAAAGCTGAAGAACTATTCGAAACTTTCAACAATTTTGTTTTTGTAGCATGCATTTTTTGAGCTATAAGGAAATTATTAAAAAAATTATATATTTTGTGTTTATAAAAAAAAATCAAATCAATCAGATGTAAGCGGAAGAAATAAATGTTTTTTCCCATTTTCATAACTTTCCGTGTGGAAAAATAGACAAAAGAGGGTAAATATATATATATATATATACAAAAATGACATCTTAGAGGAAAGTAAAAACTTGTGAATAGATTTGACAGACATTTAAATAATGTGAAAACAAAAGAGCGTAAATATGTATTGTCCTAAACAGAAATAAATATTGTTTTAAGTTAAAATTTTAAAATAACAACAGTCTAAATATAAAATATTACAATTATTTTAAAATTAAAAATGTTTTCATTCAGTTAAAAATTTTGAATTTCCAAGAAAAAATTAAAAATTTAACTAAAGACATCATATTGAATGACAATCAGCATTTTTGTTACTCAGTAAAGAAATATATTTATTCATCAAATTATAGAATTTTCCATTTTAATATATTTTAATTAATGTCAAATATACTTTTCATCTGAAACTAATACTACAGTGCCATTCTGAGATATTGGTATAGTTTGTTTATTTAACAGTAGTTAATATTTTTGGAGGCACGAATATATCAAATAAAATCATAATAATTTCAAATAAAATAAAAGATCAAGATAAAATAAAATAAATCAAGACCAAATAAAATCAATTCATATCAAACAATTACTAAAATTTGAAATCCAGTGAATTATTTAAATTTCATTTATTGAGTAAACTTGCGAAAAATATTTGTCACATTATATAACAAATATGTGAAAAAGTTATGTAATGTCCGTGAACAAAATGCAAATAGACATCTTTAAATTCAGACAAAGATGTGTCTGAAAATTTAATTCACACATTTATGTACTGAATGTGAAATTTTCGACGTCTTAGGTGAATGCATTTAAGGGCCATACGTATCGTACATTGATTGTGGTATAATCGAACTGAGAAAAATGTCGGAATAATGAGGATTGTCTGAAATTAAAACATTTAAATATTTAGACATTTCAAAAATTTAGACACTTACATCTTGAATCACATACGAAAGATATGTGAGGTAAAGTGAAGTGTGATATCGTTGAGTTTGTTTCTTTATGCGTCTGATTACTTTATCAATATTTCTGTTTTGGGATCGTGTAATTTAGATTAAATATATCTGATATATGCCGTGTAATTGCATTGAATCTGCACTGGCACGTATTCTAAACGATTCTTCCCTGTGCTGCTTGCGAGAAATCACCATAATGTATTGCGGTTTTATCTGCTTAATTGGAATTTTATATAAAGAAAATATTTTAGTTGTCATTCGATTTGGACATGCTTAAGATTCTACAAATATGAAGATGAAAGAGACTATACAAAGTGCATTTTATATTTAATAACAGAAAGCCATTTACCTGTTTGACACGAAAGTAGTTCCAGACTTTAACGAAATGCAAGAATTATATAACCAATGCAACATTATGTTCTTTTTTTCAAAACAAGCATATTCAAATTTATTTAGGCACTGGTAATAAAAATACAATTAACTTTGTAAATGAAGAAAAATATGAAATGTTTAAAATTTTATTCTGTTGACAAAATAAGTTTTTTTTTTTTTTTTTTTTTGGGGGGGGGGTGGTCGGGGGTGGGGGGGGGAAACAATGATTTGTATACACTTTGTATATTTTAATGAATTATATATTGACAGTTGTTATTGTTGACTTTTTGCTATATTTCTATCAATCCCATAATTCTGCGTGCATAGATTATCTGGACTCATGGAAGAAAACTTCTCCAAGAGCGTTTCTGTAGCATTCTCGTAAGCTTATTTTTTCCTGTGGAAAGAATTTTAAAGCGACGGAAACGAGTAATCGGATGCCGCCAAGTCCAGTGAATATGCAGAATAAGGCAAAACATCCCAGTCAAGATTCAACTATTTATGTCGGGTAATTAATAACTTGGTGGAAAGAGACACCTTTACGACTTACCCTTTCTGGCTGTTTTTGCGTAAAGTTTGCTCAATTTATTTAATTGTGAGCATTATACAGTTGAATCAATCGCTCTGCATGCTGGTGACATTTCTTAATAATTTACACTACAAGGAGAGCTTAATCGTCTAGAGATGCATTCCCACCTTTAAAGTTGTTTGCAGCGGTTCATTGCTTTGTTCCCACGATCTTTCTTCCACTATATTAACGTACACTGTTAAAAATGTCTGTAAAATCACAGAAAAAACCCGAGACTCTCTGTAAATTTACACTAGTTCTCCGTTAAATGCATTTCATCGAGTTTCTCTGTCATCATTTTACAGACATTTCCCTTTTCTTATATTAGATCCCCTGTAGGGATTTCCGTGTCTTCATTTAAAGATATTTTTATATTTGTTATAACCTGTAATTCAAAATACACACTTTTAAAATTGTTTTACAATTTTATTAAAAACATTAAAGAAAAAAATTTGGTTTAAACATTGTTTTATTAAAAATCAAAATATTTTAGAAAGGGGAAATTCATCTCTGCGGAGTTAGCGTGGATTTTTATCGACTATCACTTTGATTAAAAGATAGAAAGAGAGTATGGTTATTTAAAGAATAAATTTTTATTTCAATCTGGATTTACAATTTAGGTAAGATAATTTTCAAATATTAGTTTAGTCCATTTTATAATTTGTGTTAATATTTATAAAAAAAAATTGTAATATAGTATTATTAGGAGTCGTAGAATTTTAATGACATATGCGTTACAAAAAATATATCAACCTTCTAAATACATAAATATTACAACAACAAAAAATAAGTTTAATCTTCTAAATTTAAATATATGAAAATATTAAAAGTCGTTTCTTTTTAAATAACTTATATGCTTTAAATTTATTTTTCTTTTATTTACTACTAAAAAAAAATCCTTTCCAAAAAATATTCGCGCATTATGAGAAAAAAAATTATATACATATAATATGTATATTGTGTTAAAACTTCGAAAACTTCTCGAAAACATTGTTAAATTTGCTGAAAAAAAAAAAAAAAAAACATTAAAATTCTTTCATTAAAAAAAAAAAGTTTAATCTTCTAAATTTCAATACATGAAAATATTAAAAGTCGTTTCTTTTTAAATTCATTTTTCTTTTATTTACTACTAAAAAGATTCATACATATTGCAGATATCAAGTACAATAGAAGTAAAACGGCACTTTCCAGATTAAAACAACAGTAGTCGATTATAATAGATTTTGATAACGCTAAAATTATTAAAGCCACATTCTCTTTTTATGAAGCAATAATAAGTGAATCAATAGAAATTTTAACCAGGAAAAATAAAACATGCAATGATTCAGTTTCGTACAATATCCCTAAAGTATGGTATAAGCTTTTACAGATAGTTCAAGAATGAATAAGATTGGCACATCCCTCCCTATGCTTCCCACCCTGTTTATAATGGTTTGACCTTGTCTTCAGCAGACATTGATGTTTTTACAGTGTTTCAGAGTAGTTGTGTTTTTTGTGTGTATCTGCGTGGTGATGTTTTAATACTGATGGGGAGCCAGGGCGGCTCGAAAGCACTAGGTTTTTAATGTGAAATGCAGTTTTGTATATTTTTAAAACACCTAAAGTAAAAGTTTTTAATAAATGATGCATATATGTTTTTGTGACATTTTGTGTTGTTTTTAAACAATTATTAAAAAGATTCCTTTCCAAAAAATATTCGCGCATTATGAGAAAAAAATATATATATAATATGTATATTGTGTTAAAACTTCGAAAACTTCTCGAAAACATTGTTAAATTTGCTGAAAAAAAATACATTAAAATTCTTTCATTAAAGAAAAAAAAATCTTTTAAAAGTACAATAATTTTTTTTCAAACTAAATCATAAAAGACATACTTGGCACAAAACAGTCACAGCCGAAACGGTATAGTGGTTATAATCCCTGTCCGCCGCCCGGATTACACGGGTTCGAATCAGATCTGTGGTCGAAGCGATTCTTGTAAAGTTATGCATTACAGCGAATAGAATTAATTCAAGTAATACTAACAGCACCCATATCTGGCGTAGAAACGCCGTTTTCTGTCAATGATTTTTATAAATAATAATAAAGATTTTTTTTAACAGAAAAATTTACAGTAGACTCTGTAAATTTACCGAATAATTTCTCTGTTATTTAACAGAATCTCTGTAATTTTACATAAGACTTAAGATAACAGATTACCAGTAGATTCTCCGTAATTTCACAGAAATTTTTTTAACAGTGTAGATGATTCATGATTCTATCGCTCAACATTCGCTTCAAAAATGCTAGTTCTTTTGATTTTTTAGTAGTGATTTGCAAATGGAAATACAATTAATTAAATACGCCACAGTCAATTTATGCGTGCGCGAACATGCAGGTAGGAAACGTATCCCAGTTGACTCAAATGGTTTTTCAGGCTTGTATGGGAAATTTGTAATGCTGTAAGAATCTCCCGGACAGTTTTGAATGGATTCGCATCAACAATTGCCTTGTAATTGCTCGAATCAATCTCGGCCGGCAACCGGAGCGTATTGCGACAATGATGTTAAAATATCTGGAAAGGAATTTGGTAAACCACTTTTGACACACGCATTCTGTTCCGGCATCAATGAAGGGTGAAGGTGGATCAAATCAGAGAAGATGGGTCGAATAAATGTCAGCCCCATGGGCTTCTAATCACTTTTAAACGCATTTCTCATACTGTCACAAAAAGAAATATTTTCTAATGAACATGATAAAATCACACATAATCTGTATAAATTTGCTTCAGTAGAAAGAACAGACTCCAAAAATATTTTCAAAATTTGTATCAAATCAATAATGGAGATAAAAATTGTATACGTGTTGTTTCCGTATATGCAGAAGTACAATATACAAGATTTTTACTTTCAATTCCACACTCATATTACATGCCAATAACGTACGCATATGAAAAAAACTTCCTCATCGGCCATCCAAATTTTAACAGTTACTACCGCATTCATTCTCAAAATTAGCAAAGAAGCAACTGTTGATTTTGACACTTGACATAACGTTCCGTTCAGTAATTTTGAAACTCTGTATCTCACATATTTCATAATTTACGATCAACCATGTTCATCATAATATATCAAAAGATCCATCAGACTAACCTTTAAATATTTTTACAGAAGGCTAGAATTTTGTCCAAGACACGGGACTCGCTTTTTGCGTATTTGCGGCAATTCTTTAAAACACTTATCGAATTCTACATTATGTGATTGTAATTCTGTCTTTTAAACAGAACTCATGGCCATTAAAGAGGACATCCAATGATTTTAGTATTCCTCTTTAAATAAAGTTCTTATTTATTCGGATAGCATATCAAGCATAGACGATTTTCATTCCCGAATTACCATTGAATATGACATTGCCTAGCTTCTATGAGATTCTCCAAAGTGTATTTCTTATGTAAGTGAATGTACATTCCGGTATAGCAGAAAATGAGATGGCAGATTTTCTTGCCAAATCAGTAGTTCATATATAAAAACAAATAATAATTCTATACTTTTTCCGTTTACTTCATTGTCATTAAATATAAACTAATATTACAAGTGCTAGTGGAATGGCAATCGCGCTGTGACACATGCTTAACAGGTCGCTATACACATTTTTTTGTTCGACGTTATCACAGGTACTGCTCTAAATCGCTGAGATTTCTGTTTTTTTTTCTCAATTCGAGGCACATTTGAATCACATTGATTCAAAATAAATGAATTAGCTTCATCTCTATGTTTCTGTGTAGCTTTAGCGACTTTCTTTCATTACATTTAATCTTGTCCCCTAACATCGCATTTTCATATACGTTAATCCCCTGATATATCAGATAGTTATTGAATTCAGTGAAACATTATGGAACCTTTTCTTATAAAAAAAATATTTGGATAAAGATTTTCGAATGTAATCCGTATGTTTTTGAAAAACAATACGGCACTTTATCTTCTACATCCTGTTTTATTAGAGATTTTTTTTTAATTTAAATTTTGCTTTTTGTACTTGCTAAGTTATATATTTGTTTCTGTTGTAATATTTAGTTTTGTTCTCAGTATTTTGTAGATTTTTAATGTTTAAACTTATAGTTTTGTACTTAGTATTTTGTTGAACTTTTAATGTTTAAACTTATAGTTTTATACTTAGTATTTTGTAGAATTTTTAATGTTTGAACTTATAGTTTGGTACTTAGTATTTTGTAGAATTTTTAATGTTTAAACTTATAGTTTTGTACTTAGTATTTTGTAGAATTTTTAATACTTAAACTTATATTTTTGTATTGTTTGATTTTTGTGATGTATATAGTGCATTATTTCTTTTTATTATTTTTATTCTTTATAAAATACTTTATTTCATATCATTTCATATCATATATCATAAATAATATTTCGCTGATGCGCTCTGTAAAGTCTACATTAGGAAGTTCTATAAATATACATTTACATATATATTAAATATATATGCACTGTAATTAATTAGGCAGACTGTGTTTACAAGACCATGTGATCTTCTGCTTGGAATTCTTTATACGCATAAACAAATTGCCTGAGAAGGCTTCTAAGCCACAAAACCACTCAGTGTTCGGTGTGTGCGTGGTTGACTGATTGATTTTAGAATATATAAAATAATATATAAATGTGAATACATGAACATATATTTTTTTTTAATCTTATCCTAATGTAAAAATTGAATGTATTAATTATAAGCAGTCCAATGTCAAAAAAAAAAAAAAAAAAAAAAAACCTTTACGAAAATTGAATACAAAGTTTGAACATCCCTAAAATCAAAGTGCTTCAACGCCACCGCCGAGTTTACCTGTGCTTTAATCAGGTCTTGCTTAAGGTCTTGCTAGTCTCGAAACTCGAACCTACATTTTGATAAACTATAGTGAAGCTCATAAAGGGCCTTACAGAATAGCGGACACTTTTTCAATTTCCAATAGATATATAAGAATAGCGAACACTTCGGGATAACGGAATTTGTCTGCTATTCAGATGTAAAGTCACATAAATGTACTCAAACCTCCAGAACGGAGTATTTCGAATAGAGGACAGGTCTATTCAGCCGGCTTTTTTTTCAATCCCCAGCACCTATACACAGTAAAAAATGGCCAAAAAGCGGACACTTCCGAACAGCGAAAATGTCCGGGGTTCCAAGGTGCCCGCTATTTAAAAAGTTTAATGTATTCGCATATTTTTCCTTTGTATGGCTGAACGGATTCTGCTTTCCAAAGGCACCCGCTATTGAGTGTATTTACTCTATATAAGTGGTGGAAATTGAAAATATTCTAGCTAAATTTTACGCAATCCGAGTAAGTCCGTTATGGAGATCATATTATATGTAGCTGATATGTATTAAAAATGTGTCCACTATATAGAGGTATCTGCTGTTCGTAATATATTGTGTGTCTGTAATATATTTGTATCTTTTTTATGCTGTATATGTGATACTTCCGAATAGCAGACATATTTCGATTTCCTCAGGTGTCTGTCATTCAGATATTTTTTTTTTTTTTTTTTTTTTTTTTTTTTTTTTTAAAGGAGGATTTAATGTAGTCTATCACGGCGGTGTATAATGCTAAAACAAGTTGTCAAAAAGAGAGCTGACTATTTCCAAACGATAAAAGTAAAAATACAAGCAATTCAGGGGATTCAAGTGTCTAAAATAATGTGATATTTCAGACGAAAAGGTGTCTGCAGTAAAAAAAATTTTTAAAATAACTTAAAATTGACCATCCGTTTTAGACACATATGTGTCTGAATTTCATACATTTTAATTCGCCGTGCAAGATGAAAAAGTATTATAATAAAAACAACAAGAAACTTCATTCATAATAGTAAAGAAACTTTTCGAAGCTTTCAATGTATTTTATTATTATTATTATTATTTGGAGAACATATTTCTTGAGTTATAAATACATTTTTATTTCTTTTCCATGTTTATGATTTTTTAAAAAAGGAAAATCATCCAGCTGTAAATGCCTGGAATAAAACATTTTTCTCCCATTATTAAAATTTTCAGTTGTGAAGGAAAATAAAGCATAGACAAAGTAAGGTAAACTAAATATAATATATGAAAAATATAACCGTAGCAGAAGAAATATAGTTTGGATGTTTTTGACAGACAATGAGTTATTTTAAAGAGAGGGAAAAATGGAAAACAGTGAAAAATGAAATTATTTTTTTTTAAACGATTATAACGATACGTAAATACAAATGTTTAACTGTTTTAATTAAATTTGATTTATCTTGTTAAAAGTTCTCACCATGCAGATTTATTTTTTAGAAACATATTAAGTTTGAGAAAACGTTTATTATTATTTTTTTAATATTTTAAAAGTAATATATTTGTGAAATTAAAAGACTGCTTTGATCATAAAAGTGATTAATGGTAGAAAAGTTTAGAATTTATATCACACGAAAAATAACTGGTTTGAAATGGTTAAACAAAATTAGAGGCACGCAGAATTCGTTTTCATCTACGTTAAAATAGAAAAAGATATAAGATTACTATATTTTCAAAATTCATCAGACCTTTATTTTTTGCGTATATTTTCTGCATTTGTATAGTAGTGAAAGAAAATAAATGTGAAAAAACAAAAATAAAAACTGCACCTTGAATGATTTTTTTCAACTATTTCTCAAAATAAATAAATAAATAAATAAATAAATAAATAAATAAATAATAATAAATGCTAATCGTGTGTGAAAATGTCTTTGTTTCGAATATGAATACATACTTAACATAACGGGTAGACTGCGTTTAAAAAATCTACCAAATGCTTCTTTTCAAATTGTAATACACACTTTTCACACTTCTTTCATTTCCTTGTTTCAAATAAGCTTTCGAAAGTATATTGGTTTTCATTTTGTATTAAGTCATCATGGAGGTAGAAAGAATCAAAATTTGGTAATGCGAAACGTAGCCTATGTGACAAAAAATCTATTTTCCAATAAAAGATATTCGTTTGAAAACCTTTTTTTAAAATGAAATACGGGATTCGTCCTACATATATTATAGGATATTTTTAAAACATATTTGGATAGTGAGAGACATTACTGAATTAATATTTAAAATATTATGATTTATGAGCTATATAAATTTTCACATAAAAAAGTATACGTTTTTTCAAAAATACGTGAACTTACTAATACGTGAACTTACAGCTCTATTTTATCATTTCTTTCGAGCTATAAAAATAATTTAATATTTTGTGGTTTAAAAAGTGGGCTGTTACTTTTTACCGTTTACATCTGCAAAAAAGAATATTTTAATAAATATAGAAAAATAATTATCTCTTATAGTTAAGTTATCTAGTTTAAGTTAGTTTATTTAAAATTTTGAATTTTTATACAATTTTTCTTAATAATTATATACTCTGGTATTTGTTTTCAATGACATATCATAATTTTACTTTCTGTATTTATCGATTAATACCCAATATGTTTTATTTTATTACTTTATGAAGACATAAGAAAAAAATCATAAACAATATAAACTATGACCCGGTAACTCACCGTCAACTTCAACTCCCCAGTTAAGACTTAACTATCGGTTGACCCTGAAATCCAATTCTGCGCTAAATCAACCAGGAGAAATGTGATCTAAAAACGATAGTCGAGTTGGCTAACAGAAACTTGGTATTGAGCTCACGTTAGTCGACGTGCGCATGTGCAATTGAAGCAAATATGGCGGTCGCTTTGAATAGTGCTTTGAAGTTTATTTTGTAATCAACGCTATTTGTGATGCAATAAGCAAACGAAATGTTAATTTAAAAAATAAAAATAATAATGTGAAAGATGGTGTTGCTTTTAATCCTTAGCCCTTTTAGGACATTTTAGGTAGCGCCATCTACCAAATTCAAAATCAAATGTTCTTACACCTCAAATATTGTATGTGTATTCATTTTTTTTTCTTTTGAAAAATAAAGAAAAGCTGTTTTTCTTAAATTTCAGATTTACTCCGACACTTTATGTTTGTTTAAAGCATAAAATCATAGAAGGCGGAATTTTCTGTTAAAATATCGCGTATGTTTATCCGTTTATATTAGATAAATAATTTGAACTAATATGTACTTGTTAGTTAAAAATAATTATTTTTGTTTGAAAGAAACATTTTTCATAGGATTTCTGGAAACTTTTCGCACTTTACGAGAATGTTTTTCAAACAGCTTCTAAAATTATTATACAAGGAATCAAATATATATATATATCATAATAATCTACACATGAAATTAAAAACAAAAAAAATTTCTTACATCTCGTATAAGGGATAAAGACTACAAAACATGCAATTTTATCCAAGATAATTTAAATGAATCTGTAATAAATTATTTTAGTTAAATAAAATATATATATATTAGAAATAAATATATGAAAAGCGCCTTATGACTGCGACAGTATTTCTAAACCATCAAATCAAAATGTTAATTCGAAATGTATTTGTAATTTCATTTACCTAAAAGTAAATAAAAGAAATAAGGTTTTTTCAATACTATGTTTTGTTTCATTATTTAAAACTGATTCCAGGGAGGACAGAACTGATAAAGGCGATTGCTACGTCATGTGATCCCTTTGGCCAATCAGATAAACACATTTCAACCTTCCGTTGACTAACCGAGAGTCGAATAACCATGCCTTTGAGGTTAACAAAGAATTCGAATTATCAACTGGCAGTTACATTTGTGAACCTGGGGTTACTCAACTGAGAGTTGAATTGGGAAGTTGCAGGTTGGTGGTGAATTGACCGGTGAGATTACTTGATCCATGGAACTGAAGAAAATTGTTAAAAGTGTGTGTTACCATTTGAAAAATGGAATCTTATACAATTTATAATGTAATATCGAGATTAAATCTTATTAAAAATAATTCATGTGAGAAATCGAAGAAAATATTTTTAGTTGATAGTATCTTTCTTTTTTCTTTTCATCAAATTTTGCAATAACATAAGCATGAGGTGGTGCATTTCTTCTCCACCGATTCTCACTTAATTTATTCCACAAAAATATGGTAATATGGAGGAACTTTTAAAAGTAGAAATCCAACAAAGTAAAGTCTTTTAAAATTTTGGGAAATGCGCAAACGACATTTTCCGCATTATAAGACATATTATTTAATAAAGCGAAAGAATATCGTTTGGAGAGAAGAAAAAAATATCACAACAACAAAAACGCATAAATAAAAACTGACAATTGTAGAAAAAAATAATGATAAAAAGAAATCTAATATGCGTTATCAAAACTGTATTTCGTGACTTGTATTAATATTTTTTAAATCTTCTGAAACATGTATGTTTATCGAAAAACAAAAAATCAGCAATGTATAAGAGGGAAAAATAAAACTTAAATAACATTCCCTATTATCAAACCATTTTCTCGTGAAAATATGTAAAACATAAGCAAAAATAATGTAAATTAAGTAAAATTACTGAAAATATGCAGAAACAGTGTTCTTCGCGATTGTTACTTTTGAATAAAATGTTTTGGAAAGAATATTCAAATTGAATGAACCTAAATTTCTGTAATTCACTCAGATGAAAATTAGTTTTGAGGAATAGTGGTATTCAAAGGTAAGAACGCGTGCAAATCTTGAAATACATACAACACACAATACATTTTTACACAAAAAAGTGTTAAGTCCACCTGGATTTATCGCGTGAATTACCACGTGAATTGCCACGTGAATCCATGTCATTATATTTGGAGATATATGTGAATTTTTTTTTGGCGGTTTATGTGAGCCTTTTATTGTTATCCTTTGCATATTTAGAAAATAGCATCCTAAACAATAAACGGAAAATTAAAAAAATACAGTGTGCATAGGAATGTACATTTAACCTGAAAATACTTGCGAACAGAGAGAGATACAGCTATGCAAGTGAGGTAATCATATTGTAAAGCAACTACGCCCGACATAATGCAAACGACATCAGCGTCCCTAGTGGCGAAATTTGGAGATAGCCATTGCAAATCGAAAACGAAAAAAGATAGAGCAAAATTTCCAATTAGAAAATTTTAGAGCATCATATAATTAGTACGAAACGACATTTTGTTCACACGGATAAGATGATATGTCGCCTATATACCCAAAAATGTCCGAAATCGATGCGTGACGATTCTACTCTACATATTCACATTTCGGAAATGTATCAGTGCGCAACTGCAGATTGTGACGTTGTACTGTTGTATTGTATTGTCTGTAAAACTTTCATTTCCAATGCATTTAAAATTTTAGTTTAAAAGGTGTTGGCACTCACTTGATACAAACAGTATAGCATAAACTTATGGCAGACGATAATTTGAATCCGAATGTGCGAGCGGTTTTATTTTAAAACTTTTCTTTTCGGGTATGGTGGTAGTGTTGAATGACCTCCACGATTGCCGGATCTCACTTCGTTGGCTTTTTTCTTGTGGGGTTACATAAAATATAAGGTTTATGCAACTCCACCAGCAAGTCTGCTGAGTCTACGTCGTCGTATTGAAGATGCTTGCAATAGTGTGACACCTTCCATGCTGAGAAACGTGCATGCAGAATTACTCTCACGAATACAAACGTGCATAGTGAGCCACGGCGAAATTTCCGAACATACCAAACATTAACTTTTTATCACTGTGAGACTGTTTGTCTTTTTTTGTTTTTGCTTTTTTGTGTGATGTTATCAAAATGTATTGACGTAAGTAAGTATTTATGCAATAGATTGTGCATATTTCTTCATACTTCTGGCTATTCCTTTCAAATGTTTACACAAAATAGAGTATACCGATTTCGGACATTTTTGGGGTATACAAACGACAATTTATCTTATCCGTGTGAACCAAATGTCTTTTCGTAATAATTAATGGATGCTCTAAAACTTTCTAATTGGAAATTTTGCTCTAACCCTTTTTGTTTTGCAATGGCTATCTTCCAAATTTCGCCACTAGGGGGCACTTCTGTCGTTTGCATTAGGTCGGGCGTAGTCAGTTTACTAAATCGTTACCTCACTTGCATAGCTGTAGCTCTCACTGTTCGCAAGAGTTTTCAGGTTAAAGAGACTTTCCTATGCACCCTGTATATAGGGTAACTGGGGGATGAATGGGACAAGGGATGGATGGGACATTCGCAATATTTCAGGCAATATTTTTTTTTAAGTTGATTCCTATCCTCATAGATGACAATATCATAGTGTGCTTCAGAACCAAAAGAAAGAACACATGGCTCTTTTCAATTTCCTTTAGAGTTGCATTTCCTGAAAACTCTGCATAAAAGTATTTTTTTTTTCTATTTGAAGTTGTTTACATATTTTATGCATTATAAACAATTAAGATATGTTATAGTTATTCAGTCAAGGTTCAATGTTGGTAATTAACGTGGATGAATATTAACCATTGTGACAAAATAATTTCTGAGACAAAATGGCTGACAATTGAATATATGCATCATGGGGCTGAATGGGACTGCTTCATTCATTCCTAGAGGGTACTGAAAATTATTTTATTAACTAAATAATATTATATAAGTTGATAAATTAATAATTTCTGTTAATTATTATTTTGATATTTCTTCCTCATTGTAGCCAGCGTCGTCTTCAGCCATTGGATGTTTCTGTTTATGGGCCTTTAAAGGCAATGCTGAGATCAGTCCAAGATGATTGGCTGACAAATAATCTTGGAGAGCATATCACAATTTATAACCTCTCAGCTTTTGCCAAGGAGGTGTTTTTTTTTAACTTTTAGTACTAGCAACATAAACATAACCAGTGGTTTTAGGAAAACTGCCGTTTTCCTTTTTAACAGCAATACATTCACTGAAACTGATTTTATACCAGCTTATGCGACTGACAGACCACATTTAGAACATTTTAGGCAGACCTTTAGACAACTTTAACTTTGTAATTCATTAAAATTTCAGTTAAAATATATAATATAAATTACAGTTTTTAATGCATAATTAACTGTGTTTTCACTTCTTACATTACTAATACTGATATATAACAGCCATATAAGATCATATATTACAAATATAATTACATATAAACTTATAATTATAAACTTTAATTTGGTATCATTGAAAACAGAGAGGAAAATATTTGTGTCCCATCCAACCCTCCTCCACTCTCAAAAATAAATACTCAAATTTCAAGAAATTTTCTTCGTTTTTGACGAAACGGTTTCCTGGGAAATGCTCCGAACAAACATTTCGTCAAATCGAGTAAATTTGCATCCTCAAAATTACGAAGAAATTATTTCGTCAAAGTTCGACGAAAGTTCCAAAAAAAAAGGTTGGTGCTGCCATCTATCGGAGTTTTTAGAAGCATCTTTAATTGACTAGGGTAAAATTAAACTCACTTGGGATTCGATCGGATTCGAACGCGCGATGTTTAGCTTAGCAGACAAGTGCTCTGACCACTTAGCCATCGTGACTTCGGAATAATTTGATTTTAAATGTATTTATGGGATGTTGATGTGTGTTTATATTTTTAGAAAGCAGATTGTATTTTTATCGGTGAGGTTATAATTTCTGCATGTTTTAATTAATAAGGCTAGATTATTATTATGGTTTTTCTATGGTTAATAAATTATTAGAGAATGGCTTGATTAATATAAATTTCCTTTGTTCAATGAATGATTAACATATGGTCTAATTAATTTGTTGGTCAGAAATAATTAATTTTGAATTGCATATTTTGGAGGCGAGTTCATCATTTTTAGCGGATAAGATTACTGTTTATAGAGGGGGGGGGGGGTCAGTTATACATATTTTAAATTTGATTGTTATATGAATATATTTCTTAAATAAAAAATAGCTCCTCCTAAAATTGGGATTTTTTTTAAACCAATGGGAAAATGTTGATGATTTCGGTCGAAAATGGACCAAATGATGTTCGCATTTTACTATTTTAACCGTTTTTAACGAAATTCTGTAACTTTAGAAGAATTTTTTAAGCGTTTTTAACGAAATTCTGTAACTTCAGAAAAAATTATCTTTGACAATCTTTGACAATTATCTTTGGCAATAGAAAGGCATAAAATCGTTACAAAAAGGATAGACGCAAATTATCAGATATAAAAAATAAAGTAGAAATTTGGTACATTCCTGTTATAGCGGCCCCCAAGGATGAAATAATTTTGTTTCTGTTTTCATTAATATATTGTAAATTTAATACTCTCGTTTTTTTTTTTTTTTTTTTTTTTTTTTTTTTTTTTTTTTTTTTGGAACGATTTTGTAACAAAAATAATCTGGCCAGGAATGGGGAAACATTTTTGTCAAATATTTAAGATTTTTCATTTCATTAAAAATCACATAATTTTGAGACGAAATACTTGTCAAAAATGACGAAATATAGCTCAAGAATTGTGGAATCGTCAAAAGTAAGAGTTTTATTTTTGACTGCGAGGAAACAGTTTCGTCAAGATATTTGAGGATTCGCGTTTCGTCAAAAACCACGTGACTCTGTGACGAAATGATTGTCAAAAATAACGAAATGAGGCCTGAGGATTGCGGAATCGTCAAAATTGAGTGTTTTATTTCTGAGAGTGTGTGGGGATGATTGGGACAGAGAGGAACCTTTTATTAATTTCATAATATATTTCTATATAATAATAGTCTTGAATAAATATTGTTCATAAGATGTAGACAAACACCTAATGTATGAAATGCGATACATAATATTAATAATAACTTACATAAAATATTTAAAATAAATATTTTTGTGAAAATGTCCCAATCATCCCCTATATCTCCTATATATATATATCTTAAAAATGTAGTTTAATTTATATTTTGTATTTTTATACAATTTTTCCAATTACTAATTGGATACCTGGTTATTTCATTTCATTAAAAAATGTTAATTTTACGTTCTTTATTAATGTATTAATCGTTAACAAATTTTCTTTTATTACTCTATGAAGACATAAGACAAAATCCAGAAACTATATAATCTTTATTCTTCTGATATGATTTGATTCATGGAACTCACGTGAATTATTAAACTTGAGTATTACCAATTCAAAAATGCAATATTGTACAATTTATTATATCGGGGCTACTGCTTAACCAAAAAAAGACATTATTTTTAGAAAAAGAAGATATTACTTCTAGTCGGATATTACCTCTCTTTCTATTCTATACAAATAATGCTAAAAATAGCATGAGGTGGTGAGATTATTACACACGACAGTTCATTTAATTTATTCAACAAAATAAAAAAAACATATTTCTACATGGAAGGATTATAAAAATTGGAAAACCGAAGAAATTCAATTTTAAAATTTTTAGGAAGCGTGCAACAATTTTTTTTACGTTATAAGACACATCTTTTGAGAAACTATAATAATGTTTCGGAACAAAATGAAAAAAAAATATTTCAGCAACAAAAAAGCATTCATAAAAACTGAGAATGGTTTCAAATTTTCCAATCTATTTCCTGCATTTATTTCTTGTGTTGTAATATATATTTTTGTATTCGCATCAAACATTTATGTTTATTAAAAATAAAATAAAACGGGTATAAGAGTGAAAAATATAACTTTTTCTCCAGTTTTAAAAATTTTCTCTCGTTAAAAAAATCTAAAACGTAGACAAAAGAAGTGAACTAAATAAAAAAAAAATACTGAAAATATATTCTATCTCTAATATATCGCCTGCAGAATACGGTTGGTACACATGCTTCATTTTGAAATTTTGAATACAACTATATTGAAAAGTAATCATCACTTATTTAATCGGAGAATACAATAAGGTGATAAATATTTTTCAGATATAGTGTGTATTCAAACTTAAGATCCCGTGAGAACATCGGGAAAATATGACAGAGTTTGAACGTTCTTAAATAACGCGGGGAAAAATACAAACAAGAACGAAAAATCATGCGTCAATCATAAATTATGTAACATTTCCAACGCTTTCAAAATAATTTTACAAATCATATTGTTTAATAAGCTGAAAGATAACATATTCGTCAACTCTAACGCCCCGAAACGTCAGCCCTAAAATTTTCGATTTTCCCATATAGAGATAACATTGCGATTGTTTGAATTTTTAATTAAAACTTTAGCTGCACTGTTGCAACTTATGCATTTTAACTTCATTGTTGTTCACATCGTTATGACGTCAATATTACTGACGCACAAATTTGTGATTTATAGTATTGATTGCCTTTAGAAGTTTTACTTCATATGGTACGTAGCGATCGTTTCTTTTTCTGTGTTTTTGTGAACTGATAGGTACCGAAATTAGACCTCATAATCTTTGTAATTTCCAAATCAATGTAAATTTGTTTGGATTTGTAAATTGGATTTGTAAATTTGTTTGAATTTTTAATTAAAACTTTAGCTGCACTGTTGCAACTTATGCATTTTAACTTCATTGTTGTTCACATCGTTATGACGTCAATATTACTGACGCACAAATTTGTGATTTATAGTATTGATTGCCTTTAGAAGTTTTACTTCATATGGTACGTAGCGATCGTTTCTTTTTCTGTGTTTTTGTGAACTGATAGGTACCGAAATTAGACCTCATAATCTTTGTAATTTCCAAATCAATGTAAATTTGTTTGGATTTTTCAGTTAAAAAAAGAAAAGAAATCGAATACGAATTTGGATACTTTTGTATTTGCCGCATGCCAACAGATAATAACCAAAGTAATCGAGAAAAATATAATGTCATGTATGTATTCATTATATGTATGTATGTATTTTTGTATGCGCATGAATAAAAGTTTGAATAGGGAAATTCCCATTTCCATAATCGGGTTCAAAGACAATTGGTATATTTCATTGATCGATGTTTGGCGTGAGAGTGGCGCAAATTTAAATTCACTGAATTAACCTGTTTTTTTTCTGTATACATACAGTGTAAAGAACGCATTGTAATCATGATAAAAACCCTATTACGAACATATTGGCATATTTTAGCATTTTAAAGTTAGCTGCATTTTTTTTTCTCTATTTTTAAATTATTCCACATGTATGTATGTGTGTATGCGTGTATACCAGAAAATCCGTGCATTTTTAGGTCTCCAGAGCTCATTCTTACTGACGAACTGAAATAAAGACTATGAAAAACTATTTTAAATAACAAATATTCGGAAACAACTTCTCAGCAAAATGTTTTAATCTCTGTCGCAATCCGGACTACAGATTATTTATTAAGTAAATGGGTAATCTGTCGTCCGGATTAAATGACAAAGTAGTGAAAATGACATAAATTAAAACGCAATCGTCGTAAAATTTTGCAGATTTATGAGTGAAAATGCAAGTTTATGACGACATTTTCACCAGCTGATATATTTTACTTTTCTCAAATAAGGACACCATAAATTTTTAACTTTAAACACGTGCAATGAATTTTAAATCGTATTAATTACTTGAATTTAGCTTTTTTTATTCGAACTCAGTTATCGCTGCAATTCAACTCTTTGTTTTTCATATGAACATAAAAAAGTCAAACTGAAGTTAAAGTCTCAACTGAATCTGTTTTTGGAGGCCTCTTTGTTTACCTCATTGGTGATATTAAGCAGCTACAGTCTGTAAAAGACACCCCTATAAATAAAAGAAATTCTATAAAGGACATCTTGGCTTTGCTGGGACAAACTGTGCTTAGAAATTTTGAAAAATGTTTCACCATAACAAAGTCAATGAGATAACGCGATTATCAACAAACACAGTTTCGAGAGATTTTTGATTCACTTTCCGCGGGCCCTCTTACAGGCGACCAATACCCATCCTTTATGCAATGTCACAAAGGTACACTGCTTCCGGCTGAACGTGACAGATTTCTAGGTGTCATATGCCTTTTTTCCACATACAAGCAAGCTCAAGAACATAATCAAGAAATATTTCAAAAATCAAAATGGTCATTGTCAAGAATATTAGCAGACCACAATAATCAAATAGCATTTATGGCGTAAAGATGATCACGCCCCTGGACTTCAGGCTGAACTTTTTTTATCAATTGGAGGCAGAGTTACGTTACGTACAAATCTGTGGACAAAAAAAGATTTGGTAAACGGTGCACTTGGTACGGTAAAGCTATTGTCTACTGCCCAGGACTTCGGCCTCCAGGCTTGCCATTAGCTGTAATGATTGATTTTGTTGATTATAATTAGCCACTTCAAACTGAAAGACATTTCACTGTCGTATCTATTTCTAAATCCTGAAAAGGAAAAGGTGTCTCATGCTCACGAACTCAGTTGTCTTTAACAGGTGCATACGCTGTCATCATACACAAATCTCAGGTTGACAAAAATTGCTGTGGACATCGTTCCAAAGGTGTTATCACTCGGAGCAACTTATGTCTTTTTTTATGGAGCTCGTCGTTTAGAGTATGATCTCATTGTGTGTCCTTAGCAAAGGATAAACTTAATGAATAAGAAAATGAAGGCATTTGCTGACAGATTAGCATTTGAGCATTACCTGATGCAACTGAAGACTGAATAAATACTTGAAAATGAAGATTCAACATCTGTTATAGTAAACTTACTTTTATACTATTAAACAGTAAACCTAAATATAAAATATTTTTCTTAAATGTTATCTTTTAAATTTATGCGAGTGAACGGTTCGACATTTCGGCCTGACGGATTCTAGTATATATAATATATATATATATATATATATATATATATTATTCAACTGAAAAATAGCATATTTCAAATTTGAAAATAGCAGTTGAGATTTTTTTTAGTGCAATTAAGTATCTTTAAAAAATGCAAAGTGCTTACTTATTTGCTGCGCATTAATTGTATATGTTTGTCGTTTCCAAAAATAAAATAATACAAAGTGAAATTGACTTATGTATAAATAAATTGATTATTAAAATTAGAAATCCGGTGAAATGTTACCTATTATAATTTTCGAAAATACGGAATGGATGTCTGACAATATAAGACAAATATTTCTCTAAAGTTAAGGAATGTCCTTAAAAAATGTCACGTTTTCCAAAAATTAAATCATCCAGCTCTAAGAGTTAAAAATACTTTTACCGCATTTACAAAAATTTCCTTATTGCAAGTAATATACAAAACATAGATAAAGAAAAGTGAACCCTCTAAATGTTATTGGAGTCATGATCGGAAAAGAATAAATATATTGACGGCATATTCACAACAAAAACCGAACAGGTTTTAAAGGGCGCGAAAACGGTAAATACTATTATAATAATTTATTTTGTTAATGAAACATTAAATATAGTTTCATAACAAAGCTGTAATACATTTTTCGGAGGGGTGTATATTAGGTAAAAATAGATGTCCAATTTGATATTTTGTAGTTGAAAATTCATCGAATTTCTTCTAATTTGCTTACAAAATTTGTTATTAAAATCTCTCGCTTTATTTTATTCCCATTCTTTTCCATAAAATCGATTTTCACGTGTTTTTCTATATTTATATGTAAAACTTTTCTTGACAGTGTAGATTGATTTTTTTTAATCCTCTTTTTGATATTGTACAAGCAGCATGGAAAATTTTCAGCAATAATAAGTTTATATGTGTTATTAAAGGAGAGATAATTTTGACAGCAGCTGTTTATATTGGAGGTCTTTTCAAAGGGACACTAAGCTGAATTGTAATTTTCTCGCAAACAAGAGCTTCAAAACCTTACAAACCATCGCGATCAGATTCGAAACTATAAAAATCGATTCGATTCAGATCATAGACGCACGTTAACCGTCCGACTACAAAAAGATACAAGAACGAGAATCATGCGTCAAGCATAGATTATGAAACACTTTCCAACACAGCCGGAAAACTGTAACAAAACTTCACCGTTTAATATGTAAGTAAACAGTTTAGAAAACGTATACCACATTCAAAAATACAATGTGAAAAAATTGAATGTGAAAAAATATAAAATATTTTTTTAATTCTATACTCTTTTATGTATTAGTAATCATTCTATTTAAAGACAAAAATGTAAAAATCCTCATATATTTTGTATCATATATTTTGAGTATCTTCAATGTTTCAAATAATATGCAGTTTTGATATTTATACTTTTTCAATAAATATAAATAAATAATTTTTAACACTTTCCAACCTAGTTGAAAAGTGTTTATGACTTCGGTTTGTCTGCCGTCTGTCCGTCTGTCCGTCTGTCCGTACTCTAACCCCCATAAATATGCTCGGATTGCCTTGCAATTTTTATATGTTATTGACGTTATGAATAGCATGTTCCCTATTTCAACTGAAGTGTGTAGCATTTATAGTTCTTTACAGGGACACTGAAAAGAGTTCCGTTTTATTAAGGTCTATGGGGAAAATCATTTGTGGTTCATTTTAATGATGTTACACAATTTTAAACACATCGTAATTGATATATATCATTAAGGTGCATTACAAGAAGCTTAATATGGAATAGGGTGTGCATAGCACTTATAATTACTTTACAGGGACAGTCAAAAGAATTCCGTTACATTACGTCTATGGAGAAAAATCGTCTGTGGTTTATTTAAATAATTTTTCCCTTTTTTAAACGCATTGAAATTTATATATATCACTAAGGTGGATTACAAGAGGTTTATTACAGAATATTGTATATAAAGCAGTCATCGTTCATTTACAGGGACACACAAAAGAATTATCTACTGTATGTTAACAATAATTCCTGGAAGTGCGTTTTAAGTTACTGAACGCGATTTTAAATTTAACTCACTTTTTATTTATTACGTGGTGTGTATACATTCTGTAGATCCTATACAGGAAAGTACAAAAGTTCGCGAACACATTTCCGTTTATTGACAGAAACTCCAGAAGGAAAATTTTAAACTGTGCTACGCGTTTCTTAACTGAACTAAAATTTAGCATCCTATGTAGTATATATACAAATCTATAGATCTTATACAGGTTCTGAATAAAAGTATTCGGATATTTTTCCGAATATTGTATATGTTGGAAATAAATGTTGGAAATTCCTGAAATTACGTTTTTAAATATGTTATGCGTTTTCCAAATTGTTTACTTCGATGTTATCTTTCAGCTTATTAAACGGTAATGATTTGTAAAATTTTTTGGAAGCATTGGAAAGTGTTACATAATCTATGCTTGACGCATGATTTTTCGTTCTTGTTTTATATTTTTCTGGACTTGCGATATTATATTAAATTAAAGAATTTAAATCCAACATTTATGATTCAATTTTATTCGAAGAAGATGGTTTATGCATTCTTTATAGCTGAATAAACTTCCATATTGTTGCTTAATAGGAAATTATCAGACATTTATTGATCAGTCTTTTACATATAAAGGGGTATTTATATGTTGATGAAACTATGTTTATATAAAGAATTACTATGAATAAAATGTTATATATATATATATATATATATATATATTATCAAAAAATAAATATTTTATATTGCAAGTACTTACAAAAGAAATACTAGTACTTTTGCTGTTATTAAATTGTTTAAAAAAGTTCTAATCTCTACAAGAGTACTAAAGTTTGTGAAATCTGAATAACACGGAGAATGTATACTACAAGAGCGTTTTTGAACTTTAAAATGGTATATATTAAATGAGATAAACTCTTTAAATCAGTTCTGCAATAAAGCGAAATTAGTTTTTATCATACTACTAAATATGTTTATTTTTCAGAAAAATTCTGCTAATTCTAAACGCAAAATGTACCTATATAGAATATTAAGAGGTAAATTTTCTTATGAGTTGTAATTTCCAAACTGGGCGAAAAATGTCCGTGCCAGGATTCGAAACTGAGATCTCTTGGCTGAAGCTGGCAATGCTCTACCAACTGAGCTATCCCGGTCGAATCTGGAGGACAAAATTCAAGGAATTAACATTATTTTTGCTCATATTTATTATTGATCATACCAACTGGTCTGATATCTGAATCAGCTCAACAGAATAAATCGCAGGTAACGTAACTCTAGTCTGAAGCTGCCAATGCTCTACCAAATGAGCCTGCTTTGACTGAGGGTTCGAGTCCTGGTTCGAAATGAGCCTGTTTGACTGAGGGTTAGAATCCCAGGTTCGAATCCTGGTCCGGGCACGTTTCGCCCAAACTGGAAATTACAACTCATATTATTTCTTTACCAATTTGAATAATTGTGTTAAAATTAATTTAATATAATCATGTATCCAGCGCTTACTAGAGTTCCATTACCTGCGATTTTTTCTGTTGAACTGATTCAGATATGAGACCAAATGCTACGATTAATAAGGTTAAATTGGTGAATTAAGTCCTCCAGATTCGACCGGGATAGCTCAGTTGGTAGAGCATTGGCAGCTTCAGCCAAGAGATCCAAGGTTCAAATTATGTCTCGTATATTTTTCGCCCAGTTGGGAAATTACAATTCAAGTGATTTCATTACCAATTTGAAAAATTGCGCTAAAAGTAATCTAAGTTTTATTATTGCACCTTTGATTTTCGCATTTTCTTAGAAAGTTTCTGTTGAACTTTTTTTTTTTTTTTTTAGAGATTGAAATAAATAATTATATATACATTTTTAAATCCAAATTTAATATAGAAAAATATCTGAAGAAAATGCTTTATACTTTCCCGTTTTAAAATTCTTTTGTGCAGATAAACGATTTAAATTTAACGAACAACAAAGTGCAACTAACAAGATTTTCACAAGATTAAAATTTTGACGAAACAAAAAAGATTTAAAGCATTCAAAAATAATCCATATTCAGCAAAGGTCTTTTATTAACCTTTTTCAAATTTCTCGGATAAGGATCTGTAAGGAACTACATAAAGAATTTTCATTTCAAAGCGTATCGGTATATAAGTAAAATTTTTCTTATCTTTTGATTTTCGAAATTTTGATGTTGATAACAAACAACTTTTATTTTCTTTTGATCTAAAACTAATTTCGATTCCTATAAAGAAAAATCATTCTGTCTGTGTGCAGACAGTATAAAACAAAACGTTTTTCATTATAAGTATTGTATTAAGATAATGAATTAAAGCGATTACTTACATGAAAAGAGCATTATAAAAGGATAGTATGATGTATGTTGATAAAAGGATGATGCCATATAAAAGGATGTATGTTGATTGAATGCTTCAAAATACGATTGATTTTAATAATAATTCAGAAATATACACGGTGTTTAATGTATGTATGCAGGCTGTTGAAAGAAAATGTGTAGTGGGTATTCAATGTTGCGGAAAAACGTAACAAAATGAGAGATGTGACAATCCACGTCAATACAACAATTTCTGCATAAAATATTCGCAATATTTTTACTCACTCATAAATACAGTATATCTCAGTCTTTCCAAGTCAGATATTTATATATAGCTCTAATATTAAAAAAAAGTATTTTTAAGAAAGTTTCAATAGACTTATCTTGCATTGTGTGAAAAGAAGTGATTTTAAGAAGTATGTTGAAAAAATTCAGTAGTTCTGTCAGAGATACGTTGAGTAATGTAAACTACAATACAAAATACAGAACGCGTAATTTAGCAATGTTGGTGTGTAGATATGAATACATTTCACACAAAGCAATGTACGTAATTAAATCTGAAATTGTTAACCATTGTTGGTCTGACAATCACAGTTTTAATTTTTCAGAGGATTCAATAATTCAGAAATGCTCATTGATTTACGACTTTGATTTTGGGAAGCTTATCATATATGGAAGAATTCAGGCAAATAAGCTAATGATATGTCCAGTACAACAAATTATTCAAATGTCTGGCTACCTTTCATTTAATTCATTCTCTTCCTTCCCCCCCCCCCTTTTTTTCTCCTCCGTACTTAAACTCGTTCAGTCTGGCCGGGCGCTTCTATTGGTCTTCTACGTCGCATGTGTTTTCCTGACTCCGTTGTTGTTTCTGAAAAACTCCCCGCCATTCAGTCTTGGGCGCGTGCGGGAGACGCATGCCTATTTACATGGCTTAACTTTTGAATCGGTTTTTAGACTTTTAAATTTGGCACAGATGATGGAGCATTAGGGGCTCCAAAACAGCTGTTTGACCTTTTATATATTCTTATTTGTGTTATTTTACGTTGATCACTTATTTTTAATATAACGGCACAAAGTTAAATCCGCCTATTTTATTTTTTTTTACTAGCATGGTATTAAGTAATTTTCAATCACCGATGTTAAACATAGCAAAAGATCGAGGAATCTAAGGTGTTTTTCAGTAAAAATATCTTGCAGTTTGTTTGCCTGAAATACGTAAAGGAAAAATGTTGTAAATGGTCACTCGAGTAGAAATTTTGTCTCCTTCCAATTTATGTTAAAGAAATAAAATTAGAAGATCATCTTCATTCTTTCAATTGGACACTTCACAGAATCAGATAATTCTCCACAATCTAAGAGTCCATCATGTTAATAATAGCTACGACATTTTACCGATTTTACTGCCTGACAATAACCAATCAGAATCTACATCCATTAAACGATGGTAAAAGTGATATTTCATATTATTAATCGAGATGTTACATCCTGATGACGTAGCGACACAAAATAACGCAATACTTCTGTCTCTGAAACTCATGCAAGACGTTAAATACTGTGTGCGCATGCCTGCAATACCAGCAATGCGAAAGACGCACTCAGTGAATGATAAAGCTATAAGAAGGGTAACAGGTTGACAGAAAATCAGGCGTGTTCTGGTATCTCAAAAACACCGTAAATAACTTTTAAAATAATACAAAAATCACAAAATAAAATGTAATTTGCAGAGCAGATAGATTAGTAGGGAAAGAAAAAATATCGGCCTTTAAGACTGAAATAAAAATGAAAATACCTTGAAAGCTATACAGATTGACTCAGAAGTAAAATAAATAAAAGAATGCGTGAATTGTTTTTAATATACTTTTTAAACGAAAAATAAATAATATCGTACGCATTTAGTTAATTGTAAAGTATGTTAAAATGGAAGTGTTATTCGAATATTTTAAAGCAAGTGTTGATATGTGCTGACTTTTGAATTTTATTGTAAGAGAGCGTAACAATTTTTATTATAAATTTTTTGCATATCAGTGTTTCAAAATACATATCGTTTTAGTATAGTTCTTTAAAATATTATTAGGTTTAAATGAGATATTTCTTTCTGTATGAGGCAATTCATTCTGAATAACGAAATGTAACAAAATGTACAGATAGCTGCATACTCTTCTGTAAATTATGTTTTTATTGTATCTGACATGTCACATAATTTTAATTTTTATGCAAATCTCGTTTTATCTTACTCTTATTTCAGCTCTGAATTTCATCTCACTCCTTCAAATATCCCTAAAAGACTATGTTATGAAACTCAACTTTCATTGTTAATCTAAAATTATTCATTAAAATTCATGAAGATACAAAAAAATGTAAATATATTGCTTAAAAGTGCGTAAAAACATACATAAAAACATTTAAAGGCACATTAAAGTCCTTTTAAAATCAAAACGTTTTCACCGAACTTACTCGGTCATCATCAATGAAAAACTAATAATTAAGTTGAGTTGTTGTCTCTACGCGTTTTGTAGCTTGCCCGGAACAAACCATTTTACTTCAAGGGTGTGGTATATAAGGTGGGATGGAAAAAGTCATTCAACATTTCAAAAACAAGTACAAGTTAATCAATTATGTATTAATTCATTCCAGACTGCGTGGATATCATATGATAATACATCGTTACAGACTATTTCTTTTTTAGATATTATTTCCAGAGACTCTCTTATGATAGCTTCCTGATAATTACATGTACGGAATATAATTTTGAATCCATTGAAATCTACTGTTATAGGTTGAGTTTGTGCTAATCCTGCTAACGCAGTGTGGGGTCTATTTAACCTTAAATCTGCTTCATGTTCTTTTATTTTGTCCCGATTTTATTCTGTCAAGCAACATATTTACATTTATTTGTATATTTATGAATTTTAATTATTAAACAAGGCGAATTTGCACTAAAAATTGAACTTTTTATTAAAATTATTCAATTAATTGAATAATTACCTCATTTCCAATGTGCAGTCAAACTTCGATATAAAGATCAATACTAAAAAAAAAAAAAAAAAAAAAAAAAAAAAAAAACGTAAAGATCTCGTAAACACACTTTATTTTCTACTGTCAGCAAAAATTAGATAACAGCCAATACATTTTTATCTCCAAATTGGCTTAAAAATGCTAAAATAGCCACCCGAGTAGAAACTACATCTCCTTCCAACTTATGTTAAAGAAATTAGATTCGAAGGTCGTCGTCATACACGAAAATATTCCAAATTCTCAAAATGTCAATAAAACACCTGGTTTTGACATCATATTTGAATGTTTAGGAAAAGTTTACCTGTTAAATCCAAATGAGAAGTCATTTGGTTATGTAGTTTAGTAATGAACGTTCAAATATTGGAAACGCTAACAATAAATTTATTTGTAATAATTACAAAACAGATTTCTGTAAGTTTGAATTGGCATATTTGAAATTTCAAAAAACGATTTCCTTTAATGTTAAGAAAAATAAGTATAGAAAAGCACTTCTTAAAAAAATGAGTGCTTTGGAAAAATGAATAAATCGATTATTAAATAAATAAGATAAAAGTAAAATTAAAAATGTATAAAAGAAAATATACACTAGTAAATAAATATAAAACAATTATTTAAGGGTGAAAAAAATTGTTAACAAGAAATACATGATATGAATTAATTAAGTAATTTAGTTGAGAATAATAAGTAAAGAAACAAAGGTGTAAACAAAGAATGGATTATTATAAGAATAATTAAGTATTCGAGATGAAAGAAGGGGATGAAATATCATTAACAATATTTTAGACAACATTAATATATGGAATGAGAAGTCAAATAAACTGTATAAAAAAATTATATACTTAATAGTAATAAAAATTATATGTTTCCATTATGAAAAAAAAAAAAAAATTATCGTTGCGTGAATAATTTTAAAATCATAAACACAGCTCCCAGGCATTATAAAGAAAACTTTTTTTGAATTCGTAATGCAATTACAAAAATCACAAACACAGGTAAATTTAATTTTTTCTATGCATTAGAATAAGAAAGGATATGTTAGATGATTACAGAAATAATTCAGATATTAACATGAATGTAGAGATTCAGTATAAAACAGATGCTGTCACGTAACCTCTAAAAACATAAGATAAGTATTTAAAATTAAATGATATTTTATCCAAGAGCATGTTTATTGGCTTTGAGGAACATGACGTCTATTATTCGATATATATATATATATATATATATATATATATATATATATATATATATATGTATGTATGTATGTACAAATAAATGAAAGAGAGGGTGTAGCTCTAAAGGAAAGAAACTATAACATAGTGGATATTTAAATATGACTGAATATGTGTATATAGTCATTTACAATTCGAAATTTGAAAATATTTTTTCTGAAAGAAAAAATATACTTATCATGCCTAATTCAAAAAATAACAAGATATAAATTCTTCAATATTTTATAATTTAAATCAGGTAAGTGTTTTAAAAGAATTTATCTAAATATATTTACAACTCTAATTTTTTTATATTTACTGTGCTTTTATAAAATATCAAATATATATATATAACATTCTCAATAATCTTCATTCTCAAATTTCGGATACAGAAATCACAGTAACAAGACTTGAAGTTTATACTTTCCGCGTATAAATCTTTGATAATTGTCTGAAAAATAAATTTGCAAAAATCAAACATTATTTTGCTATATATCATTTTATTATATATATATATATATATATATATATATATATATATATATATATATATATATACATACACATATATATATATATATATATATATAACAAATTTCTATATATATATATATTTTTTTCAATATATATCAACTTATCATGACATATTCCATTTTTGTTTTCTTAAAAGCAAATATTACACATTCCTTTAAATAATTAGATGACATTTCACAAGAGTTTCAAATTTATTATTTGAAAATTTACTATTGCAGCTTATCAAATTAGACAATAAATCAGTCAACTGATACTATAACTCACTCTCAAAGGGTTCCGTACATTGAATTTATTAATTACTATTTATTAATCAACAAACTCCTACTACACCTAATTTTTCAAAATTTTAGTTTCAGTAGATTAGGAAATGGGGGGGGGGGGCATATTTTTTCGTATACTTTCGGCGATATCTCTGAAAATATAATACCAAAATTAAGACAAATGTATTTTAGTGTTCGGTGCTACGGGATCGTTCGAACAATATCATATACGATATAGAAAAATATTTTTTTTCGGGTAACTTAATTAATATCTCAGCTAATTACCAACAATTGTTTTCAAAAATTATTATCAACTATCCTTGAATCATTCTGCGTCGCTAGATACCTTGAGAGCACGTTAACTTCCCCGCTGACCACCAGTAAATTCAAATTTGTGTGTAATGGAAAAATGATGCGTTTTTCTCAAAAACAATGTGACCTATTGAATTCGCTATAGTTTTCCTGCAATGCTTGAATAAACTCCTACTACCCTAATTTGTTTATAATTTTACTTTCAGTAGATTCGCTAATAGAGGAGGGGGGGGGGATTATTTTTGGAGTGTATTTTCTACGATATCTCTGAAAATATAATATTTTAATTAAAACAAATGCATTTCTGAGTTCTAAATTACGAGATCTTTCGCATGATACTCCACACGATACACAAAAAGAAAATTCGCTTTTCAAAGTAACTTAATTGCCCCCCCCCCCTCCTAAATTTTTCCTAAACATATTTGTGAATGGCTAATGATCTGAAAATATGTTAGTCAATAAGCTTTATAACTTCCAAGTTTCAACTTTCCACGTCTCATAGATTACGAGTAAAAGGGATCTGACAGACGGACAGACAGACATAAGGGTGATCTTATAAATATTCGTTATAAGGTTTCGTTTTTACTTTTTAGTACGGAACCCGAAAAATTAAAAAGAAATCATGTCTAAAATTTTACACTTATTTGTGACTATAACACATAATAAATTAAATTATCACAAACTTTGTGTATTTATCTGTTTATCAAAGATACTTATATATTAGAAAATTAGTTATTTTAGCAAAATATAAGGAAAGAAGTTAAAACCAACTCCTTAAATTAAACGTTTTTTTTAAACAACTTTGAAAAACTGTGATATTCTGTAAAATATCTTCTATAAAATAGAGATGTATTAAAAATAAAAATATAGTTTCATTCAAGTTTTTAAAGTTTAATTTTAGTGCAGAATTTTCTTTGAAAAAAAATATATATGCGATTAACAGAATTTTAAAATTAAATGATCGAAACAAGAAAGTGTTTTTTAAAGAAAACTTAGATAATGCGGTAATGATGATTTGATAAGCACTATAGGAGTAATCGAATATAGCTGGCAAAACATATCAAAACGTTGATTTTGTTTCTTAATAAAGTACTTATATGATTTAAGATATATATTTATAATTATATATATTTTAGGAAATTGCAGTTGGTGGTACCACACAAAATATCTTCTGCAAAGGAAAAATATCCGCATGAAAAAATTAGAGATTACTTGATTTAATTTTATAAATATATTTAATAAAAATAAGTACATATTAAATATTGCTGTAAATTAATAAATATATATATTTTTTTAATACAACTCTTTTACAAAAATCCAAAAACAAGATTAAAAACAGATCAGGACCAATTGGCAGCAATCGATATAGGACTTGTTGATAGTTATTAAAAACGGATATATCGAAACAAATTGTTTTTTTCTTTTCTTTTATTTGCATAAAATTACCATAAAATATACATTTACGATGATAAAATTTTTGAATAAAAGTTAAACGAAGAAAATTAAATCAAATTTAATATTTATATATATATTTATTTTTCTTTACTTAATAAAAAAACTCACCAGTCCTCGATGTTCATACATATGTATTCATTTTTATAGGCTTTTTATTAAAAATTATGATTTATTTTTATCTTAAATTTGAATATGCATAATAAATAAAATGTGTATTTTGTACTAAAAACAATTCAAATGTTAAGAATAATCCAACAGCTTTTCTTAGATTGTTCGTTTATACGATGTGAATAAACAATATATTTCAGTTAATCAGTTAAGTGGTTCTCTCATTTATCTTTATAACAGTAATAACATGTTGAAACAGTTGAATATTTGATGAAGTTATCAAATAAGAATAAAAAATGGCAATACAAATAAAATCATCCTTTCAAATTTCGTGTATTGTTACTTTTAATAAATGATATATTGGATTTCATGTCGCGATAAAATTGTAACGTTCAATTTTCTGACACGTAATCAATTTAGTTTCATATGGAAGAGACATAAATTCTCATAGATTCCTTTAAAAATAGCCTTAGTTTATATCATTTTGTCTTTAATATCAATTGTTTTAGTTTACAATATGTGTATAACTTCATTTTATTAAAAACATATTACGGAGAAAAAAAAAAGAAAAACAATAACTGATATATTGTGGAATATGGACGTACTACTCCAACTTTAGTAATCTAATTAGTTTAAAATTTTATTACTATATTTTTTCAGTTCAAATTCCGAAATTTTTTATCTCTCCAATCCAAAATTTTGAATATATTTTAACATTTTTATTCTCGATGTCATACATTGAGTATAATAACAATTTTCATCAATTTCCCTTTGACAAATTGCTGTTTTAATCTTTCATAGTTTTTAAAAATTAGCTTGAAAATTTTCATGAGATATCATGAACATAAAAAGCAGAAAAATATCAGAAATTTTTCTTTCAATCAAGGAAAAGAAACAACGTAATGCACCTTCTTTAATTATAATAATAAAAATAAAATATCACCTTTCTGAAATTTAAACTATTGCTCTTTGTAATAAATGTTATACTGATTTTCATGTTGCGATAAATTTTTATCATTACAAAAAATGTATTTTTTTTTTGTATAAACATTTTAGTTTATAATGTAATAGAGTTATTTTTTTTAGAATTTGCGTTCTCTTCTTAAAAGATAGTTTGATTTTCTTGTAGTTATTACATTTTAACATCACGTGTCTCATTTTATAAAATGTGTATTACACGTCATTGATTGTTAAAATTCATGTAAAAGTGTCATAAATAATATAACACATGTTTTGTACAATATAAATATTTTTCTCTAAATTTATTAATTGAATCTCTTTTAATACTTTCATATATCATAACAATAGTTTTAAACACACTCTTGTTTGAAAGTTAAAATAATTTTGTGCCTTTTCTCTTGTATAGGTCATATATTAAGTACACAAAAATTTTCACACATAAACTTTAAAATTTTCGAAATACTTGTTATTATCTTTTATAGCTTTCCATTTTCAGTTGTTATTTTCGTTGAGATAGCGTGAATGCATGCATAAAACAATGCATTCTACTTTCCTAGAAAACAAGTAATACATTTACCCTACTTGCACAAATGATATCTGATGTTCTTTTCTCTATTCTCATAGTATATATTTTTAATTTGGAACTTCTATTGTCAGCTTAAAATAAAACAAGAAATAATCTCATTTACATTTTGTGCTTCTTTTTAAACATATATAATTAGCTATATTTATAAATATTAAATGCGATCAAGAAATTTTTTGATAACAATATTGTTATGCATGACACTTTTATCAGAAGAAAGAAAAGTTAATGTTTATAATTTATAGTAATGCTAATGGATAAACTATAATTAAATTACGTAAGACGCGGTGCCATACAATCTTATGTTCTATTATATTCTGATAAAATACCGACTGTTGGAAAATAACTATTTGTACAATAACTGCATAATTACAAACTTTATTCAAACGATAGCCCAAAATTTGATTATGTTGCTTTTGTGGATCTCGTGAAGATTACGCAATATTTCTACACTCTTTTAACAGTCTGCTTAAAAAGTCGAATACTTCTATTTAAATACTTCGAAAATATACAAGAATGTTTGTAAAATTTAATCATGCGTATCGTATTTCTCAACATCACTGGAAGCAGAACTCGTATATTTCGAAAATCAATTAAGGGGATAGTTTAAAAGATCTTTATCTCATTTATAGTATTATACTATAGTATCATTATAGTATTTCTATAAATTTGCATAAAAATATTCTTAGAAAATAAAACATGCTAATGGACAACATATTATTTCAATCCATTTTGCAGATACATTCAATCATTTGTTCAATCATTTCTCTATTATATTTTAATAAAATACCGAGTAGTGGAAAGTAAATATTTGTGCAATAACTATATAATGTCAAGCTTTATTCCAACTATAGCCCAAAATTTGATTATGTTGCTTTTGTGGATCTCTTGAAGATTACGCAATATTTCTGAACTCTTTTAGCTGTCTGCTTAAAAAGTCGAATACGTCTATTTAAATTCTTCGAAAATAGACAAGAATGTTTGTAAATTTAATCATACGTATCGTAATTCTCAACATCTCTAGAAGCAGAACTCGTATATCTCGAAAATTAATTAAGAGGATAGATTAAAAGATCTTTATCTCATTTATAGTATTATACTATAGTATCATTATAGTATTTCTGTAAATTGGCGCAAACAATACGCTTAGCAAATAAATCATACTAATATTGAACATATTTTTTCAATCCATTTTCCAATTACATTCAATCATTTCTCTATTATATTTTGATAAAATGCCGATTATTGGAAAATAAATATTTGTACAATAACTTTATAATTTCAAACTTTGTTCGAACGATAGCCAAAAATTTGATTATGTTGCAATTGTGGATCTCGTGCAGATTACGCAATATTTCTTCACTCTTTTAACAGTCTGCTTAAAATGTCGAATACGTTCATTTAAATACTTCGAAAAGTGACAACAATGTTTGTAAAATTTAAACATGCGTATCATATTTCTTAATATTTCTGAAAGCAGAACTCGCATTACTTGAAAATTAATTATGGGAATAGTTTAAAAGATCTTTATCTCTATTATAGTATTTCTATAAATTGACAAAAAATTATGCTTAGCAAATAAATCATACTAACAGGAAACATATGACACCAATCCATTTTGCAGATACATTCAATCACATGCTCTATAAAACTAGATTTTATAATTTCTTTTCTGTATTATTTAATGTATGAAATATTAAGTAGTAAAGTTTGAGCTCGTAACCCCTATACGAAAAAATGTGAAATAATAAAACACGACTTCATCATTTGTATCATGCCTTCTTTTATTTCATTTGCCCTGGTGTATTTCAAGAAAGAAAAAAATTTTGTTTTAGGCTTAAAAATGTCTAATCAAAAACACTTTGATTAATATCCAGTAGCAGTCCATCTGGTAGAGTACTTGAAATGCCTCTTCACTTAAATATTTTATTAAAAATATTTTATTTAAACATTTATATTCCGTTTCTTTCTTGTTTTTATTTATTTAACTCTTACTTGCATCAACTTTTTTTGTAAATGGAAATCACAAAGTGAAAATGTCATGTTTCATCCAGTCAGCTCTATCCGAAAGAAAATGAAACTATAAAACACACCTTCATCTTTTGTATTATAACTTTTTTCCTTTTATCCTAGTGTATATGAAGAATGTTTTTTTTTTTCTTTTAGGCTTAAAAAATTAATCAAAAACAAAAATACACTTTAATTTATAATGTGGAGTACTTAAATTAATTTCATATTAAATATTCATATTATATATATATGTAATGAATGTCATTTCATAATGAAGATATAAATTGTAGCACTCGAGGATCACGTAAAAAACATAACATGAGCAGTCGATGATTCCGAAGGCAAGACGATGGTTCATGAAAACGAGGAGTTTTCCCGTAGAAATAATAAGATGATGAATCAGTATCAATTCTTTTATTGGCACTAAACTGATTAAAGGTAATTCCACTAAAGCACGTGCTGAGGAATCATATCTAAGTGGCGTTACGCAATAGGAACAGCATAAAGATATTAAATGGAGTAGAGAATTTACACCAATTCGAAAAAACTTCTCCTCCAGGTGACGTGTGTTTTATTGGCAGTTGGAATAACGTACAAATTCCTAGCCTGTGTAACCGTGTTTTAAAGGTAGCGAGCATTTGAATATTTTCGCTAATGCAGGTGAGGGATAGCCAATAAGCTGCTTGCAACGCCGCGGAACTTATTACTATATACGGCATAATTTTGAGGTTAGCAGGTAAGGCGCGCGAGCCGAAATGATTTATGGGATACCAAATAATAATACAGTGGAACCCCGATTTTACGTTTTTCAAGGGGCCAGCAGAAAAAAACTTACGAAACGGGAAAACGTAAAATCGGGGTCAAATAGAGAAAAACACTTCAAGAAAACAAATTGTACAAAAATAAACTTACTAATACCATATTAGTATTTAAATAGTCTGTTATTCTTTATTGCGTTTTCTTTTTAAGTGTAATTTCACATATACTTTATTTTCAATACATGCAAGTTTTTGCAATTTGTTTTTCTTAATTTTCATGTTCAGTTAAAATTTCTTTAAAAATTTTAAACTCGCAATGGCCTCTGCCAATGAGGGCACGATGTCTTCCGGATCTTCATCAATATCATCCTGACTTCAATATTGCGAAATCAAATCGGAAATAGTCTGGATGTTTGTGGCAGAGATAGCATCCTTATCGCAATCAATGTACTCACCAACATTGATGTCTGCAAGTATAAATTCATCCTCTTTTATGTAGTCTATAGTCCATATATTTGCTTCCTTTTCGGAACAACGGATTTCGAGCTTATTCTATCGACGATAATTTACAGAATTTTCAAGATATGATTTTGAGACTTTCACAAAAGTTGCTCTATATACTTAGCTAATACATTATGCATATTATATTTTCATTGCATTCGCGCATGCGCAGTGAAACATCTTTTAGTAAACCTGCTCATATTTCATCCAATTTTTTATTATTTTTTAATTCTGATTGCAGAGTATTAAGTACAATGTTGTTTGTCATATTTTTTGAAAAGAACTTTTTTTATATTAAAAACTTTGCAAATTATAAGCAAAAAACTAATCGAAATTTGGGACTGTTTTTATAAAAACCTTAATTTTTCTACGAGTATACATGCTATCCTCATAAAAATGAACACAGTATATTAAAATATGCAACGTATTAATAATCTTGAGTTTGAACGCTTTTGCTACATTAGTTTTTACAGGGTTATCCAAAAGATATTCGTAATTTTTCAATTTGTTGACAGTCCCCTATGGGCTTTCGGGAAAACATCTTCATGGAAATATATAACTTATACTATACTGTTTACACACCTGCAGTTTCAGGTTAATTCCTCATGTATTTTTCTAGATATTGCTCTTTTCACCATTTTTCATGAGTGTTCGTATTATTTTGTCCACCCCCTGTATTTCTACATGATCATAATTCAACTATCATATTTCTATATATATATATATATTTCTTAATGTATATAATACCTCTTGGTGGATATAAGTACAAATAAAAACCGATAATAAGATTTTGTAGTAACAATTTAAATCAATTTAACGATTTGAAATATATTTTTACTTCAATCTGATTATAAACGCAGCGTAAAAGTATATATAAAGAATATGCCATGTTTATAGTTTCTTTCACAGTAAGAAGCTTTTTCTAGGGAATGATTGATGATGAATGAAAATATTCCAGACATCCCCTTAGCATTTTACTCAAGATTTAAGAAATTTTAAAACAGGACATTTATTTAGAACTATTTAAATAATTTATTAAACATACTTCCGTGTGGTGTATATTTAATATATTTTATAAAGATAGTTCTGTTCACGTCAAAAGTTATGTATTTTACATCTGTCAAAATGACAGCTGTGGCCGTCATTTTTAAACATTTATTGAGGCCTATGTGAAAAACAGATTATTCTTATAATGGACAATTTTCAATATTTTCAGTTTATCGTAATATGCAAGTACCTTTAAAGAAATGAACATAATTTATAGTTTTTCTTGTTTTTTTAGGCTTCCATACATAAAAAGTAAAAACGAAATCATTATATAATCTCTCGTATGTTTGTTTGTGCGTCTGTCACAGACTTTTTCTCGAAAACTTTGGGACGTGGAAAGTTCAAACTTGGTAGATTTATAAAGGTTTTTGACCATCACATTTTTATAGATTATTAGCCAAAATATTTAGGTAAAATTTAGGGGGGTTAATTAAGTTACTTGACTAGTATATATATTATATACTAGCAAAACCCGCGGCTTTGCTCGCGCAAGTCTTGAAAAATGCCAAGTGGTATTCCTTGGCCTATTTTCATTAGAGGAAATTTTACTGCCACAGATAATTCAGAAATTACTAATTAAGCCATACTAATATCGAAATAAAATCGAAAATTTGGAACGCTTTTAGCTCTTTCAGTCCCATGCCCCCCCCTTGTAGTAGTGTCACCGATATAAAATATAGCCTATGTTACAGCAGAGACTGTTACCATGACGTTTGAAAATGGTTCTGTAGTTCCAGAGATTCCATAGAAATTGTAATTTAGAATGTTTTTAGACCGCTTTTCGCTCATCTTACAGTTTTAAATTTCGATTTTTTTTAGAATTTGTTCTTAGAGAGCATTTACATCTTATAAATAACTACCATGCCAAATTTCAAGTTTCTAGCTCCTTTAGTATAAAAAAATCGAAATTTTAGAACGTTTTTCGTTCTTGCACCACCTCCCCCCCCCCTGTGGTAGTGGCAGCGACATAAAATATAGTCTATGTTACAGCAGGGACTGTTACCATCAATTTGCCACCATCACTTTTAAAAACCGTTCGGTAGTTGTAGAGATTCCATAGAAATTGTAATTTAGAATGTTTTTAGAACGCTTTTCGCTCATCTCACACCTTTTAAATTTCGAATTTTACTATAATTTGTTCTTAGAGAGAATTTACATCTTATAAGTAACTACCGTGCCAAATTTCATGTTTCTAGCTCCTTCAGTATAAAAAAAAAATCGAAATTTTAGAGCGTTTTTCGCTCCTGCAGCCCCTTGGGGGTAGTCTCACCGACATAAAATATAGCCTATATTGGAGCAGGGACTGTCACCATCAATTTGACAACATCACTTTTGAAAATGGTTCTATAGTTCCAGAGATTCCATAGAAATTGTAATTTAGAATGTTCTTAGAACGCTTTTCGCTCATATCACACTTTTAAATTTCGATTTTTTTTAGAATTTGTTCATAGAGAGCATTTACATCTTATAAGTAACTGCCATGTCAAATTTCATGTTTCTAGATCCTTCAGTATTAAAAAAATTGAAATTTTAGAACGTTTTTCGCTCCTGCACCCCCCTGGGGGTAGTGGAACCGACATAAAATATAGCCTATGTTGGAGCAGGGATTGTCACCATCAATTTGCCACCATCACTTTCGAAATCGCTTCAGTAGTTCCAGAGATTACCCCCTACAAACAAACAAACAAACAAACAAAAAAACAATCTTTACTTTTTTATAATATTAGTATAGATATATCGTGTGGGTCACAGTTGGAAAGGTCTTGTAATAACACCAAACTAAACAATATATTTGTTTTAATTTTAGATATTGTATTTTCAGAGATAACGTCGAGAATGTATTGCTAAAATATTTTCCCAACTCCACCTATTTCCAATTAAATGAAACTAAAATTATAAAAAAAAAATAGGGATTTTAAGGGTTTATTTAAACCTTGCAGAAAAACTATAGCGAGTCTTCTAGGTCGCATATTTTTGAGATTTTTTTTTTTTCGTTGCAAACAAACTGTAATTTGCGGGGGCTCAGAGGTGGAGTTGGAGGGTGGGAAGCTCGAGGGACATATCGAAACAGTCAATACCTATTCATGAATTATCAATATATATTATTATATTATATATATATTGTAACAATCAATCTATTCATGAATTGTTGATAAATATTTTCGAAAAATATTGCCGGTAATTGAACGAGATATTAGTTAAAAACTTTTCTAGAAAAATGCGGTATGGATCCCTTTTCGTGGCAATTTTGCAAACTCTTTTTGAAGCGCTTGGCACAATGACAAGTTTAAACTTCGTACAAGCTCTTTTTTGGTTAAACAAAATCATATTGGTATTTAGTAAACATTTTTCATTCCAATTAAATTCAATTATTGTAAAATAATTCCTAGAATTATCCCAAGTTTTTTACAAATTACTATTATTTTAGCACCGATGTTTTCTAATATTGCATTAGTAATTAATGCATTTATTGTACGGAGTCTTTTGTCCACGATTAAATCTCCCACTTGACCGATTATTTCTTCTTCTGACCTAAGAGTTCAGTTTTCTCAAAAATCAGACTTGCATGTTATTTAAAATATTCAAAAGAAACTAGTACTTTTAGTTCTTTACATAAAATGCATTTCTGTTATTAAAGATATACCTCAATCGTATATTTGATGAAAGTATTACAATTAGTGTATTAAAAAAATATAATAGTTTCACTAAATGTATTCTAAAACAGAATGATTATCAATATTTCCTAAAAATACGCTTTAACCAGAGTTATTTGTTTGTATAATGTATATTTTTCTTGTATTTTTACTGTATTTTATATTTAAATATTTTCTTCGTTATTCTGCCAACTTGTGCCTTTTGAAATATTTAAAGTTCCGTATCTACCTATTCAGCAGTAAAATTCCATCAAGGAAACGTCACTCTTTCAACGAAAGATTAAACTGACATCCAAGTCAGGCATATTCTGGCAATACTCATGAATTAATATATTGATTTTGGATAAAACGTCTTTTGGAATGTGGGGTTTTCATTTCTTTAAATGACAAATGCGTGAAGTAACGCTGGCAAATCAATGACCATTTTGCAATTTTATAAATGGTATAAAATAAACAATTTTGTTTATGTATGCACATCAAGTCACAATGTGAAAGTTTTATTATATAGAGTTTAAGTAAGCGAATTTAATGTTTTAATAGTTTAAAAAATAGTAAAAAATATTACATGTACTGATAATGTTAAAATCTATAGTTAAAATTGTGTGTTCGAATTCATGTTTCAACTAGAGACTGTGAATTATTACGTTGTTTTAAAAAATATATATTTTTCTGCTGGTTGTTTTTGTTGTTTTTTCAGGTAGCCAGTCATGTATTTCTCTTATTTTTGCCAGTGTCCGACTGAGGATATAGGAGTTATAAGTATGACCGATGTTTGTGGAAATCCCCCGCAAGCTTTCAGTAAGTTTACGTGTTGCTCACCTCAGATCAGTTACGTGTAGAGGTAGCTGTATTTCGCCAGAATAGCGAGCGACGATCGGATGAAGTGAAAGAGTAAAGATACGTAAATAAGTTTCCCTGCCACTGTTTTTTTTGGTTAGAATTTGAAGATGCCTCTTTTTTCATTTCAATATGTTAAACTTTTTATAAATATTTTTATGTTATATGGTTCTTGGTTAATCACCTTGCTGAATTGTGTTTGGATTTTGAGTCAAATATTCTTTTTTTCACAGCTCCAAATTATTTATCTGGAAAATATAGTTTGTTTTTAGCATCGTGCCACACCTTGAATTATTTACCTGAGCAACATTTGTCCAAATATTCTGGTGAAAAGAATTTCCCACTAGTAATATGATGTGTTAGTATTTCATATTGCACGTACAAGAATATTAACGATTATTTATTCTTTACTAGTTTAGATCCTTGCCTTTTCCGAAAATATATCTGGATATTCCACACATAGCAAATATTATTATCAAGCAAAATCTAGGATTGTATACCATACTTTGTATGATAGCTAGCCCCGTATATTCCGAATGGTCATCTAAAAGTAATACGTTGTTCATCAATAATTGCACATGCTTCTGAATTGCAAATTTGTGAAATTTTTACCTAGTTATCTCATAATTTTCTTATCGTGGCAAATAAGTCATTTGACCTTCCGCTTTGTTGAGCTGTATTCGGAAATTATTTAGTTAACTATGTTCTTTTACCATATTTTTCCATTATAATATCAGATAATTCCCGTCCGAATTATCTTTATTCCTCAGATAAAAAATTGCCATATGGTACGTAATCTTACTTTCCAATACAACTTGATCCAGATAAGAAACATTTTCATATTGACTCTTATCCTCCATCATATGGAAATAATGTTTCGTTTAATTCACACCAACAGTACACTGCCGTCCTTCTAGAAAAAAAATATATTCAAACTAATTTCTAAAAGAGAGTATTTATACTTCTAACTGACTGAATACACTACACAAAAAAAGTTTCCACTATCATTAACGCAAATTGTCTCACAGCTTTCTTCCCCATCCCCTGCATTCATATTTCTTTGCCTCAACTCTGCATGTATTTTGTACATGTATTTTATAAACACAATATTAAGAGTGTTTTTATTAAAATAAATGCATTAAAGTAAATTTATTATTGAGTCAAAAACCTCGAGAGTCATATTGAGGTATATCTTCCCTACACTAAATCTAAAAGTCAAATTAATTTTAAATGTTAGTGCATGATAAGTTTTAACAGAAGAGTAACAGACACGAAACTATGAGAAACACTAAAAATCCTTTTAAGATACACATGTCGAAACATACGTATCTGTCAAAAAAGATCAGAAGATATTTTTATGCTTAAGTTTACTTAATTTACGATAAAAACACATTGGATTAAATGTTATCCTGGGAATATGATATACCACGATATTTATTTTCGAAATAAAATTATAAAGTGTGTACTTTTTGTAACATTTTTACTTTTTTTTTTACATTTCAAAATTTACACCGCTTTGCTGTAACTGTAGTCGTGTAAAATATTTATAATGCTGCATCCACCTATTCAGCAAAAAAATTTAATCATGGAAAAGACACTCTCCTTTAAAGATTGAATTCACTTCAAAATGTAGCAGATTCTGCCAAAACTCGTATATTTATTTCGGATAAAGTGTCAAATGATTCATGTTTTTTTCATTTAAATAAGTGATAAATGCGTTATAAACACTATCAAATCATGATTTAAAAAATGTCTAAAACGAATAAAAAAAACCAAGGTAATTTATTATTTTATTAAATATATTTTCACAGTCACGAAATTCCTTTATTGCAAGCACTTTTATTTCTAAATATTGAATTTATTGTCTAACTTTATAAAATTATTTTATTTCTTTATTTTCTAAAATTGAATTTTTAATGTTAAAGTTTCAAAAATATTATGAAACTCGTTTAAATATTTATCGCAAATTGTATTAGGAAAACGTGAATATATTCTGATATTATTTTAACATCATGTTTTTAAAAAAGATTAGCTTAATGTAAGCAAATAAAAAAATCATATTTAAATCTTTCATAAGTATATTAAACTTTGAAAAGGCAGGTCTCCAAAAACACAACGCCCTCAAGAATTCCATAAGAAAAATTTTCGAAGTAGGTTCTACAAAATTTGCCAACAATTCTGAAAAGAAAACAACTTGTTTTTGCTGCGAAGACATGACAATAGCATGCACTTTCCTGAAAAGCACGGAAATATATTTTATTTTAAGAAATATTGTAGAGATTTAATGTAAAAGATTGTAAGGCAACGTTTTATTATTATTATAGTTTTATTTATGCAATGAAATTGTTTATAACTATGGCAATTTTAATACTATTTTAATCAACGATCAGTGGATCAGGGGATAGTCTCGATTTTAGCAATGCAGGGCAGGTGTAAGGAAAAATAGAAATACTGAGCCAATGCCAAATAAAATGTTTTAACAACGACCCTCCAAGAAGGTCATTTTCACCATGGGATATTAGAAAACAAGACGACATGCTACTGAGAGAAAATCAATTTTTTCATCCTTAGTGACAAGTGAGAACAAAATAGGCTGCAGTACAGAGAGGAAAATTGACGGAATACCGACCACCCAAAACCCAGACCGCAGTAGACACAAAGACGACAAAAACAGAAAATGCAGGCAGACATTAGGGGTTACTAGAAAATCAATGGAAGCAAGTTGTAGGCGGATCTGCAATTACGACAATTAAGGAAAAGATCCAATCAACATGCTACGATGAGTATGCGACGTACCCAACTCAAAAGAAGAGAGGAAGAGATAGAAGTGCTAGAGGAAATTTAACTAAGTCAGATTGAAGTCAGTAGTCCAAGTAAGGAGATGTAATTTGGCAGTGATAGTCAGCAGTTATGGAGAAGCAGATATAGTTGTGCAGTTGCAATTATAGAAAGTCAGCAATGAAGTTAGTCTGATAAAAACAATTCGAAAATTAGAGATGGAGAATATATAGCAGGATGCTAAAAGGAAGGAAATCTAAGAATAACTAGCGAAGAAGAAGTAGAATCATCTCCGAATGGTGGCCACTTCTGAGGGCAATGCGGACTGGATAATGAGCTACTTGTGACGAATTCCGGAAGGAACATAGACTGTGATGTGTAGTAGCAGAAACTACAAACAGCAGAGATTTATACAAGAATTTCTTTATGTATACCCACTGAACGGGAAGGCGTCTACTAAGAAACATATATTGAGATGAACCAAAGAAGCAAAGTGCCAGTATCTAAACGTTTTAGTAGTGAGACATTAAAAGGACTCTTTCGTGCCATAGGTGAAAGAACTGTCATAGAGTGATGAACTATTACGACTAAATGTCCAGAAACAACAAGTCACCGACAAAGATGCTGCCTCCTCAGAGACTCAAATTCCTCTGATCAAACAATGGTACTAAGATAAATGCATTATATATTTTCTTCAATGCGAATTTTTTTTTTTTTTTTATGTTGTTAATGTTTGGATTTTGAATTCCCAAAATTAAACAAAATTATTATAAAGGATGAACTAAAAAGTAGATATAGATAAGTTAAGTAAAATAATAAGCATAAATATTAGATTAAAAGCAAAGCTGAACTTAGAAAAGGCTGAAAGTAATTTATGCAGATGTAAATTAATAACATTTAAGCTAAAGTAATGAACATAAGGAATCAAATTAAGAAAACAGTTGAAAGTACTAAATGAAGTCCAAACTAATTTATGATAAAATGTTAAACAGTTGTCATGCTAGACAATAAATTGTAATCTTACTTGCTATAAATAATTTCTATCTTTTTGTAATGTAATGGTTATATTTTACATATCCCTTTTAATAAACTTAATTATTAGGATTATATCTTGTGTATTTCCTGATTATTAGTACAGTAGAATTCCAATTATCCGAACTCCGACTATCCGAATCGCTGATTATCCGAATCGCTTTCAGAATTTCAGAAAAAAAATAAGACGGAAACTTACTGCGATTCTCAAAATAATGATACTGTCTACGCGCGCTATTGTCTTTCCCTCCGCGAATCTAATGTAGGCGCAGCGCGAACATTATTGGGATGATGAGTCACCGTCTCATAGTGCAGTGCGATTATTGGCTGTCGTCCGTCGCCAGGTGGCTGGCCCGGCCCACCTGGGTTTCAAATTCTAAATGATGATGAACTTATTGGAAGTGTGGGAGAAGAAAGTGTCGAGGAAGAAGATGACCTTAATGTCGAAGTTGAAGCAGATACGGGGCCATTAGCTAGTGAAGCATTTGCCGGCCTTAAAACTGCGTTGAAGTGGATGGAGAGTCAGCCTGAGTGTGACCACTTGCAACTTCTCACTGTCAAGTAGATTTGCGACTTGGCTGCCCCGAAAACGGATGAAGACTGTCAAACAGCTTGCTTTGACCGAGATGTTCAGCAAGCAATGACTTTCTTTTTCAGTACGGTACGTACATACTGTACTAATGTACAGCACTTGTAAGTACGCTTAACATGTAAAACTGTTGTCTTTTCAATTAATTAATTAAAAGATCTTTTCCTTTAAAAATGTTTTTTTTTCTCCAATTTCCATTGTACATACAGTAATTAATTAAAACAGACTCTTTTTCGAAAAAATCCAATTATCCGAATATTTGATTATTCGAATGGGGTCCGGTCCCGATTGATTCGGATAATTGTAGTTCTACTGTACCTCAATCTATTAATGTATTTTCTTTCAGATATCAGCATTATTAAATATAAGATTGTTTAATTCCAGATGTTCTGTTTACAAGATAGGTTTAAAACTAATTCTATAACTTTAGGTAAAACAGTGGTTAGGGAATTTTGGCCCACAAGGCTTGCGCTCTTCAAAACACAGCGCGATGATTTATTTTGTAACACAATATATTTCATTAGTGTAACCTTTTATGATTGTGCATAATTATCGGCATAAGACAAGGTTCAATACGATCACCTTTCTTTTTGATTTATTCATGATTAAATTCCCTAAACTTAGCTGTGCGAGTGATAATGGTCTCCCCTTACTGTGGTATGAGTATTATGGCGAGTTTGTTAACGTAACTCTCGTCAGTGTATGTGCACAGATCGTCACATCATTTTTTAAATGTAGTATTAAAAAAACCGACCATTTGAGATCCCTGAAAACGTAATGAGCTTTTTTTTATCCAAACTACATTTGGCCGAGAATTGTGTACCCGATATTCGAGGCATTTGGTTACTCTAGACAGAACCCATGTAATGAATATATGGCATGTAAAACTAATATGTTTTATATCTTAACAAAACGATTTATATTTCTGCATTAAAAGGATGGCGTACTGTACTTAAAAATTATGTATCAGTATTTGTGTTATTCCAAGAATAAATTTATTAAAGATTTATTCTGTGCAAATATTTAATGAATATTTAAAACAAATTGAAAATACTGAAAAAAATATTAAGATACTAGTCAAGCCTTTAAATTACAATGCTACTGTAATGCAATTTCCAAATACTTGTCAACTCTTTTTTATCTTTTATTAATCAGAAACAATTTCCAATCCGATAAGTGTTAAATAAATTAATAATTTTAATAAACGCATACGAAACAAAATTTTCATAAGGAATTTAGAGCTGAAAATGCATATCTGAACATCTTACTAACATATTACTAATCTGACACACTTCGTTTTAAGTCTATCGCAATATGTTATAATTTTCAAAATTTAAATAAGTTAATAACACATAAAAAATATTTAAGATATTTGGCCAGTTTTTGCTCATTTCAAAGTTTACTGTAAGCAGATACGTGAAAACGTACATTAAACTAAAATTGGTTACTATCGTAACAATGAAAATAGAGTGTCATCTGCATTATCATATCCGTCATTTTTTAAAAATAATAATATACATATTTTAACGATATGAATGCATTCAAAAAGACCCGAACACTATCAGAAATAAATTTGTAATCTTGCTGAATGACTAAATATTTGGTGATTGTCTATAAACTTCACTATTAAAAATTTCTGTAGAAACACAGGAAAAAACGAGACTCTCTGTAAATTTACACTAGTTATCGGTTAAATGTATTCGATCGACTTTCTCGGTCATCATTTTACAGACATTTCCCGTTTCTTACATCCAATTCACTGTGGGGATTTTCATGTCTTTATTTAAAGATATTTTCATTTTTGTTATAACCTGAAATTCAAAATATACACTTTAAAAATCTTTTACAATTTTATAAAAAATATTAAAGAAGAAAATTTGGTTTAAAAATTGTTTTATTAAAAATTAGAATATTTTAAAACGGGAAAATTTTTCTTTATGAAGTTAGCAGGATTTTTAATCGACTCTCACTTTGATCAAAAGATGGAAAGAGAGTGAAGTATTTTAAAGAATAAATTTTTATTTTAATCTGGATTTACAATTTAGGTAGGAAAATTTTCAAATATTATTTTAGTCTGTTTTATAATTTGTTTTAATATTTATAAAAATTTATAAAATATTAGTGTTCTTAGGAGTAGTAGAATTTTAATGCCATATGCGTTATAAAATATATTAATTTTCTAACTGCATAAATAATACACAAAACAAGTGAGTAAGTGTGATCGAAGATCGCACAAAGAGTTTCGTTTAATATTCCGTTCAAAAGATTTTATTCTTTCTTTAATAAATCCAAATACATGTCATTAAAAAATAAAAAATAAAAAAATGTATAGATCCCTTCAAAATGTAAAAATATGTCAATATTTCCATAATCAGGTTTTTATCATGAATGAATACGTTCCTCAAACTCATATGACGTTATAATTACTTGCTGACTTCATATCTACTGGCTTTCTCTATTACTCATATTGATACTATCTTTGTATTATTCTCAGACATTTGAAAAACTCTGTTAAACTTCCAATATGACGTCATATTAATTTTCTTTTTAATTCTCTAATGACGTCATATTAAGCTGCTTTCTGTATTTACAAATACTAATACTCCTTGTATTATTGAGAGATGATTGAAAATTTCCGTTTTATTATCTGTATGACGTGCTATTAATATTTTTTTCAATTGGTGAAACTTTTTATTTCATTTTAATTTTTCACGCTCAAATCTTTCATTAGAAAATTAATTATTGTAGAAAGAATTTTATTGTGAATTTTTAATTGTTGGCAACTTCTATAACGAAAAATGTTCCAAATGTTTGTGTGAATGTTTTAGTCCTTTTAGGATCGGGTTACGGTTTGGTGGAATTTTTCTGTCGTGTTCGGGTTGACTTCGAATGGAATTTTCAGGTTCGAATTGGGTACAGCACCATATATTGACAAAGAGATGGTCATTTTCTAAAATAACATGGCCATTTTTAAATTAACCTAACTCTATCTAGGTTCTTTGCATTAAGCCTAAAAATGATCAGGCTGATTGAGAAATAAATGACCATATTCCAATTAGCCTAACGCTGTCTAGGCTCTTTGCAATAGCCCTGAAAAATAGCAGGCTGAATGGGAAAAGGGAGATGATTTCCCAATTAGACCGGCTCTTTGTAAAGAGCCGGATTTCCCTATTAGGCTACGACATGTGCATGAAATATTTTCCCAATAATTTAATTATTTCAACTATTGCAGTACCTTTGGAAAGAATATTTTTTTCCATTTCAATATCAATATTTACAATGTAAACTAAACCTATCAGTGCGAAGCAAATATTCCTATAAAAATGGATTGCATTGGAAATATTTATAATACAAAGCAGTTTTTGACGGAATATTTTAATTCATAGGAAATATTTCTTAAAAATCTGATTATTATTAATTATTGATTCCCAATATAATTAGTTTTAAATTCCTACTTACGAAATTAATCAAGAAAAAATTTCATTTTTTATAGTTCATTTTACTCATAATCTTTTATGAAAATTACAATGATAAATAAAAATAGGACAAGGTTTCATATTTTAAGTTTACAATCAAATCTAATACAAACGCGTAAAATTCTAAATTATTATGAAAAAATGCTTTAGTCGCCATTACAATTGTTTTCTTATAATGTTTTTATATGTGGGGCTTTCCTTGAAAGAACTAGGCTGTTCAAAAATAGAGATATAGACAATAAAACTCTTTTTTTTTTTTTTTTTTTTTTAATAGGTAAGTAAAAATAAAAAATAAACCTCTGCACAATTCCCCCCCCCCCAAAAAAAAAAAAAAAAATGTTATCTAACTTTCACACAACACTGATTCTCTGAAGGATGACGCTTTGATACTCTATACTTCTTTGCAAATAAGCTTGCCCTGAATAAGAGTCTTTCTACTGATTTTCTAAAGAAGGAAAGTTTAAACTAATTCTTAAAAAAAAAAAGTTTGTGTAAGCTGGGTATCTTTGTTTCATTGTTTCTTCAATAAAAGTCTATGAAGTGTAAAAGAAAGTATTGCTACAATGCGATGTGGAATCTAAACGGTTTGTTCTTGTCGTAAATATAGTGTTGTTTTACTACAACACTATCACACTTGCATTATTATTATTATTATTATTATTATTATTATTATTATTATTATTATTGTTATTATTATTATTATCATTATTTGTGCGACAAAGAAAAACAAAATGAACTTCATTTCATTTATCGCAAAATCAGCGCATAGAAATGCAAGTATTACATTTCTAATAGTGACTCAATTTCGACACAAAATCGTAAATTATGGAGTTTTCGCTATATAAAAGGAATAGAAAAAGGGTCAGGGTCCATAAGCCGTGTTTTTTTGGCTCATGAAATAAGACTAAAACTCGATTTTTTTATACTGACTTAATTATTTCATTTTTTAATATTAGAAGGTTAATCTTGTACGATTTCGATAATAGTTTCTGCACTTTGTTCGGATTTATATGACTGACATAAGCTCAAAGTTCGTATTATTCGTAGTTTTCGATGAAAAATACATATTTCCTCCTAATTTTACCTCAATTATTTATATGAGCGCAATCCTGCAACACTTTCTTCTTTAAATATATTATAAAATACATCAAAATGTACAATATATGTAAAAATAAAAGTGTTGCAAAACTGCGCTCATAGTCAAATATAAAAAATATATCATACAAGTGGGTAATTGTGATCGAAGATCGCACAAAGGGATTCGTTTAATATTCCTTTCAAAACACTTTATTCTTTCTTTAATAAAGTAAAAATTTAACAGTCTATTTTTTCGTTTCTTCGAATATCTAAACCAGATATATAAAATATAGTCGATTATACCAGATATATACCTGAAAATAAAACGTTCAAAGGGTTTCGTTTAATATTCCTTTCAAAACAATTTATCCTTTCTTTAATAAATCGAAATAAATTTTATTTAGCAAAAAAAAAAAAAAAAAAAAAAAAAAAAGTCATGTTTTTTATAAAAATAAAAAATTACCGGTCTATTTTTTTCGTTTTTTCGAATATCTAAAGCAGTCCGCTATTATATTCTGTCATAATAATATATGTCATGAGAAATAAATGCGATATTTAAAAAAAATAATTTCAAAATTAAACATGTTGTACACCTTCAAAATGTTAAAATATTCGAACATTTTCATAATCGGATTTTTATCATGATTCAACATGTTTCTCAAAGTATTATATTTACTATTCTCTATTGTGATATAATATTATTATTATTATTATATATATTAATATAATATATACAATATACATTATGATATATTGCGCATATTGATACTCGCTTTGTAATATTCTCAAACATTTGAAAAATCCGTTATACTTCTCGAGGCTAACGAAAAAGACAGGCTACTGCGGTACATTCCACTTATCTTTTTTTACAGACCGATAGAGTGACGTGATGCTCTTTTCGGACACCTGCATTGGTGCATTCGAGCATCACGTGACTCCCACGGTCTGTAAAAATAGAAACGCGTAAAGCACTGCGTGTTGAGAATTTATTTGATCACGTGTCTGTGGGCGGAGTTCAGCTCACGGCGTTACGTAACTTGACGTAATACATACCCCGAACTATTAGAAAACTGGTGTTTTTTTAATTGGAATAATTTTGTACCTTGAATATGGAGCAATATCTCGGCTGCTCTCATGGAATTTATAATTTTTCAGTCTAAATACCATTATTAATTTACTGTTGTGTTTAAGTTTGTTGTTAAATAAAAAGAAGTAAAGGCAAGGACTCTTATTATGAAATTATGATCAACACAGCGCCAGATATTTATTTTGTTTCTTCTTTCGATTTCATGCATTGCTGACACCTTATTATTTTACAGCGGTAGCCTTTCTTTTTCGTTAGCCTCGTAAACTTCCAATATGACGTCAGATTTTCTTTTTAATTCTCTAATGACGTGATATTAATCTACTTTGTGTATATACACATACTCATACTCCTTGTGTTATTGAGAAATCTTTGAAAATTTCCGTTATATTACCACTATGACGTAAATCAATTTTATTTCATATTAATCATCTTTTTTTTTTTCAATTGGTGAAACTTTTTATTTCATTTTCATTTTTCACGTGGAAATCGTTCAATAGAAATTTAATTATTGTAGAAAGAATTTCATTGTGGATTTTTTATTTTTGGCAACGGCTATAACGAAACATGTTCAAATTTAATAGGAAAAGGCTGTCAGAATTTTAATTTTTTATTTCTATTTATTAAAATAATACGATTTTTTCAAATTTAAATATTTTGAGCTTCATAGCTCGTATTCAGCTATATATACGCAAAGTTTCCACTCTGAAAGTTACATAGTTTCTGATGATGGCTCTGAGACGGACAGATAACAGAGCGGGAGTAATAGGGTTTCGTTAGATGAACGAAACCCTAAAAATGAGGTAAAATTAGGAGAAATTGCGTATATTTCATCAAAAACTACGAATAGTACGAACTTTGATCTTGTGTAAATTACATAAATCCGAACAAAATGCAAAAAATATTCTTGAAATCGTACAGGATAAACATTCTAATATTAAAAAGTGAAATATTTAAGTAATTATAACAAAATTGAATTTTTGTCGTACTTCATGGGCCAAAAATACGGCTTATGGACCATGATCCTTTAAAATGTTTAATAATAACATTTAATTTTTAAACTAGAATGTAAACTCATAAATTATAGTCAAAACATTATTTTCGCCGACGATCCTATAATAAATACAAAATATAAACAATTGTATACAATTTGAATTCTATGTATGTTTTTAGATACAATGATTTTGTTTTTCAATGTTTTCAATTCGAAAATTATATTAATGTTATATGTACTAAAAATAATCGTAGATATTGTAACTATGTTTACATCGATTACACGATTCTTGAAGGAGTAACGGTGATATTTGGTTTAAGCATAACAAAAAAACATGAAGAAATGTGCTGAAATAAGAACTTTATAGACAGTTGTTTCAAATATTTGCAGATTACAATTCATGTATTATTTGAAATATTAATTTAATATATCATATTTTATACAATAATAAAAAATAAATAAATAAATAAATGAAACAAAAAATATTCCAAATAATATATATATATGTATATTTACGATACCTAAGCAAATGTAAAAGAAAATATAAGCGTAAAAACAATAATTGCGAGAAATATTAATGAAAAATTAAATATATATATAAACATTAGAGCTAAAATTTTATCTCAGTACAATCCCTTGAAATTTGCAAAGTACATCTTCAAATGCGGTGTCGAAAGATAAAATTTATGTTATATTTCACACATTTTCTCAAAATCTGGATGGTATTGCTGTTGAAATATTTAAAACTATTATTTGACACCAGAGAATGTATTCAAGGTTTTTTTTTATTCATAACCTTTACTGTGATTGAGTTTCCAGTCGAATGAAACATTTTTCACCTCTTTGTAAATGGTTGGAGATTAAACTTTTACAGTGGATTTTGTCGACTATAAAATATGTTGTTAATGCATCGAAATTCTCATAAAATATTTGCTATGGTTTTATCTAAGAATTTGTTTCTCATATATATGTAATAAATTTTCAGATATTTGTACAGGTGAGAGTCGTACTCACACACACACACAGTGAGCCAGGGTACACAGCGAAACACAAGCGCAATAAAAAGCAATTTATATTTGTACTATTACATGTTAAGTTGTTTAAAGATGCAATGTTTGAAGCTTTTGCCGACTACATTTCCAGTATAGGTTTTATTTCAAGTTACGAAAAGAAAATAAGTTTTCGAACTTAAAAAATAGACATTTAACTCTTTATATATTATAAAATTTCAGTGTAATTATATGTGGTATTTCATTTCAAATATCATAAATACGATGAAGTTTTTTTGTGGTTTCGTTCATCTCACGAAACCCTATTATTCCAGCTCCGTTGTCTGTCCGTCACAGAGCCATTCTCAGAAACTATATAACTTACAGAGTTGAAACTTTGCGTATATCTATCTGAATACTAGCTATGAAGCTCAAAATATTAAAATTTGAAAAAATCGTATTATTTTAATAAATATAGATAAAAAACCAAAATTCTAACAGCCTTTTCCTATTAAATTTAAATATTTTTCGTTAAAGCCGTTGCCAAAAATTAAAAATCTACAATGAAATTCTTTTCTACAATAATTAATTTTCTATTGAACGATTTCCACGTGAAAAATGAAAATGAAATAAAAAGTTTCACTAATTGAAAAAAATATTAATATGAAATAAAAATGATTGACGTCATAGTGATAATGAAACGGAAATTTTCAAAGATTTCTCAATAATACAAGGCGTATGAGAATATGTGTATGTACACAAAGCAGTTTAATATCACGTCATTAAAGAATTAAAAAGAAAATTTGACGTCATATTGGAAGTTTAACGAATTTTTCAAATGTTTGAGAATAATGCAAAGCGAGTATTGATATGAGTAATAGAGAATAGAAATTTATGAGTTTGAATATTGAATCATGATAAATATCCGATTATGGAAATATTCGCATATTTTAACACTTTGAAGGTGTACAACATGTTTAATTTTGAAATTATTTTTTTAAATATCGCATTTAGTCCGTATTACAGATATTATTATGACAGAATATAATAGCGGACTGCTTTAGATATTTGAAAAAACAAAAAAATAGACCGGTAAATTTTTACTTTATAAAAAACATGACTTTTTTTTTTTTTTTTTTTTGCTAATTAAAATTTATTTGGATTTATTAAAGAAAGGATAAAGTGTTTTGAAAGGAATATTAAACGAAACCCTTTGAACGTTTTATTTTTTATACCTACCAGAACATAAGCGCTGGAAACACTAGTTCATCGATTTATCAATTTGAACCCCCAAGTTTTGGATACTTTCAAGCGTTCTATAATGTGACCGTGGATACAAGGATGCTCAAAAAGCAACGTACAACAATATCATCTTTCAGATTTCTTAATATATCGGTGAAACATACAAAAAACAGTACTATCTCACCGTGGTACACAGAGACAAATGATAATTATATGCTATAGTGAACTTTTATCTACTTCTCTTCATGTACATGCGTCAATTTACAGGATACATTCTTCGAATAAGCAGAGGTATATATATGCAATGGCTACAATTTGTGGAATCGATTATTTCTAGATCATAATTGTTATTTTTTAATATTGTCACACTCTGTGAGACTTTCGGCTATATTTTATTAAATATTAAATTTTTGACAAATGGAATCATAAGAGCTAAATATGAAATCGTATGCTCAAAAAATGAGAAGGGCATTTTATTTTATTTTTTTTTTGGTATCATGGATAACAATTACCTGATGTTTTAAATATCCTGTTCAATATATCGGGCATGAAAGTTTTTGAATGTTAAGCTGTGAAAATATCTCTTTCTCCTAGTGATTATCATGAATCGGGTGTGTTCTTTATTTAAAGATTATAAGAAATAATTTCATAATTATTCAAGTAACAATTTGTTGCTAAATAGACACCTAAATTATGCACGAGTTGTGCCAAAAGGAACAAAAAACGAGTATATAAAAACTTTTTACATTGCATATCTGAATTTAGAATTAAAAGTATTTGGAACTCTTTTTTTTTACATTTTTTAACATGTTCAACAGAAATCGGTTAAAATACTGCAATGCATAATGTTTTAACATTTGTTTAAATTTGTAGTTTTAAAGAAATAATGATATTAATTTATCAAAAATATTTTTCCTTTTGTTCGATATATTGAATAATATATTATATCAAAAACAATGTTTTATTTTAAATAAGAAGGAATATTCATTGCCGTATAGTACTTTTTATTTATGTAATATACTCTCTATCCACAGTTTATGTTATCTCAAGACAAAATGCCTACGAATAGTAGAATGCTTGAAGCTATTCACAAAAATGTGTTCTTTCACACACACACACACACACAAAAAAACCAACCAAACAAAAAAAAAACAGAATTTGCAGTTTAACAAACGAGAAAATTTCTCTTCCTCTGTGAATAACAGTAACAAGGTTTTCCAAAGATAAATTTTTGTTGAAGTAGAACACATTGGAATGTAAATTGCAAAAATGAAGTGTTTTATTGTGTAAAAATATGGTAATTCTAATTGCATTTTTAAAATATCTGATTCTCTATTGAACTTTTTTTTGCCATTCGCGATATTAAAAATGTATGCGTTTTATCTAGATCAATTTAAATACTAACTGCTCAAGCCATGCGTCTTTTTTCTAATTAATTGATTTAAAAAATATATATATTGTTACGATGAAACATTTAGTGCTTTGTTATTACGACATTTTAAAGAAAATTTTAAGTAGTATGCTTAATAGAGGGTAATTTTGTATATAATATTTGTACTTGAAAACTTAGCGAATGCCTACTAAGGGGTTTGAATTTATGTCCTGATGAATTACTAATGTATGTACTATGAACGATAATATGTATAGTTTTTCTGGAAATTTATTCAGTAAGTAATGTCTAATAAAATTTCATTGTAAGCTAATAAATATGTATCTAGAATGTATAATGTACAATGTCGGTTGCACTTATTTCGACATAAATGTGTCTATCAGAAAATATTACTTCATATTATATGCTACTTTTTTACTGTGTACAATTGAAGAAGATGTTGAAGTATTTTTACACATATTTTTTCAGACTGTCTGATTATTTATAGAAAATAAATATCATCTTAACATATGCAGTTGTTACTAAATGTACATTTGTTCGTTGTATGTGATACCGATTTAATTTTACAGGAGGTTGAAATTAAAAATTCTTAAAATATCACTATGCAGTTGTTACTAAATGTACATTTGTTCGCTGTAAGGGATACCGTTTTAATTTCACAGAAGTATGAAATTAAAAATTCTTAAAATATCACTTCTTTTATTTAGATACCTGGGATTTCTTTAAATCTTATATATAAGATGGTATTTTAATTTTAGGATTTTCATTAAAAAACTATAGAAAATTATTAACTTTTATGAGAATTACTTATTTTTTTAATGTTTGTAATGAAATGAATTATAAAATATTACTTCTTTTATATATCTATTGTACAAATGGAAGGATATTACTTATCAAGGTACTTATATATTATTTTAAGTGATTAAATAATCTAAAGGCTACTATTCGTAAATAGGGGTAAAGAAAAATCATAGAAGTTGCAAGCCGTGGTTTTATATTGCTCTAATATGTGTTGACATGTACTCTGATTGTTTTTCTGGAGATTAAAGATCTTAAATCGAGTATAAATTTCAATACGTCTCAATAATTCAGGTAAATTATAATTTCGATTCTTGCTTTTTAGAGAAATATGAATAAAAATTTTAACATGTCATTTTATTTTTAAAAAGCTATTTATATTAATGATTGAACTATATTTGATTTCACAGAATGTATACATTTTTATAATTATAATTTAATATTAAAATAAAAAAAAACATAGAATTATTTAAAAGGCATTAATTACTGAATAGTAACTCATGTGATGTAAAATAGTTCAATGAGTAAAAAATATGAAATACGTTTTATTTTAAATGAAATTATTAATGATTGTCATGTGGTGTAAAATTTAAAATGAAAATTAATTTTACATTTAAAAAAAAATCTCATCATTAGTCATAAAAAATGAAATTTTAAATTCAGGATATCTAATAACAATTTTACTGCCGAATTATACTCTGGTGGGTGCTCATCTCTATAATAAAACCGTAAGTCATGTGACTGTCATCAACAGTTCCGGGACGCCCGCTTCACTTTTTCATATGCCAGGCGGCCATTTTATTCAAAATTATTTTTTCGATTAAAACTGCATAAAAGTTACATTTTTAGAAAGATCGTTCAAAATAAATTAATATTTGAGAGATGACTTACGTTCAATTATGTATACATTTTGCAATAACTTCAGTTTAAATTAAGTTCGCATTTCAAATTCTCTATTCATGAAAGTAAACAAAAATAAATAAATAAATAAAAGATTCATTCGTTGTGAACGTTTAAAATATTAAACAATGAATTTTTTGACCGCTGCCGGGTGTAAAAAAAATAATCCGCACCAGTGAGACAGTCAAAGTTTACCATAATTCTGTTTTTTTACAACTCAACGTCCTTCAGGATCTTTTCTTGAGGTAAATTGATCTCATGTAATAATATTTAATGGATCAAATTTCGAAACGAATAGTCAGCTTTTATTTTTCACGTGTGCAAATTAGAAACGATACTTTAATTTTGAAATCAAATGTTTTGATTTATGATATTATTTCTTATTTATCTATTTTCTGTGTTAAAGAAATATGTGAACGTCATGTATTTTAAATTGGAACAGCTGTCACGGACGCACCGGGGTTGGCGCGATTTTTGTTTTGCGCCATTTTGGCGAGAAAATCCCATTTTCATGTACCTATTAGAGATTACTAAAACAGCATGTACTTTTATTTTATTATGAAATAGTTTATTTTATATTAAAAAACACACAATTTTATTATAAACCACACACAATGATTAATTTATTATAAAGTGGGTTAAGCGGTTTTTGTCAAGAAAGATTTAATACATAACAAAAAATATGCGAAATGCTACCACGATCGCAAAAGTTGTTGATTTGTCTATTAGATTTTTCCGGTTTGGCGAAGGATTAAGGAAAAAAATAAATTATGAATAAAAATAATTTGTTACAATGCTTAACATACATTTAAGGGCGACCAAACTGGTCGCCAGTGGCGGCTAGTTTTAAAATAACAATTCATAGTAATGTAAAATTAAAATAATAGGCGCAAATACTTCATGTTTTCCAAGAATCTATCTCTGGCAAATGTCTCAGTGAAGAATGTGGGACCCAGAGTTGGAAATTGTACGTCAAACGTGACAAATGAGGTGCGTTCGTACTATAGCTAGTTATATAAATATTCAGATATTGATGATTTTTTATTCTGCGAAATGAATGATATCGTCTGCAGATTCATTTCTGTCATAAAATAAGTATCTCGGTCGCTTGACGATGAAACTTCCGAAGCTCCTATAACAAGAAAGCACAAATTAAAAAAATAAAAAAAAAATTTCTTAATAAATATTTTTATTAATATCTCCTAAAGTTTTGATTCGATTTTATTAAAATTTCAAATGTCTCGACAAAATTCTGCAAAGATAATATATCTTAAATTTTAAACCATTCGGTTGGGTAGTTTTTGCGTTGTTATATGCGGACGGACGGACGGACGGACAGACAGACGGACGGACGGACAGACAGACGGACGGACGGACGGACAGACGGACGGACGGACGGACAGACGGACGGACCAAGCGACGACAATAGGTGCTACGTATTTATATAATTACGAACGCACCTAAAAAGGAAGATCTTTTGCAGCCGAAGCTCGATGAGCTTGTAGCAGCGATGAGAAAGAAACTAACGCATCGAGTGAAAAACAGTAATTTGCATTTTGGGATTATTTACGCGCCCCTTTTTCAATGAACTGTTAAATGTAACGCAATATTATTTCCTTGGGAAACAATCACCATGTACTACTTGCGTTGACATCAATTATTACTTTCTTCTATCTACAATAGAAGAAAGTATTGTAATCGAAATTTTTTTAGACTTCCGGTTTTTGACGGATTTACACGTTTTAGGGGGCAGAGATTCCGAAAAACAAGTTTTTACAAAATGTCTGTCTGTCCGTCTGTCCGTCCGTCCGTCTGTCCGTCCGTCTGTCTGTCCGTCTGTCCGTCTGTGTGTCTTTTCATTGTACCATTTAAAAGTGTATGAAGTTATGCTTCAAATTGAACCACATTTTTTTTTCTAGGTTTTTGGCTATGGCAAGCAGGTTTTCTCATAATTTGGGGATATTTCGATGAAAGGGGGCGCTGTGATCGATATTTTTGTTCCATTTTCACTATTGTATCATCGAAAAGTGTATGAAGTTATGCTGCAAATTGAAACACATTTTTGTCTATGTTTTTGGCTATGGCAAGCAGATTCTATCAGAATTTGAGGATATTTCGACGAAAGGGGGCGCTGTGATCGATATTTTTGTTCCATTTTCACTATTGTATCATCGAAAAGTGTATGAAGTTATGCTGCAAATTACACCACATTTTTTTCTATGTTTTTGGCCAAGGCAAGCAGATTCTATCAGAATTTGGGATATTTCGACGAAAGGGGGCGCTGTGATCGATTTTTTTGTTCCATTTTCACTATTGTACCATCTAAAAGTGTATGAAGTTATGCTTCAAATTGAACCTAATTTTTTTCTATGTTTTTGGCTATGGCAAGCAGATTCTATCAGAATTTGGGGATATTTCGACGAAAGGGGGCGCTGTGATCGATATTTTTGTTCCATTTTCACTATTGTATCATCGAAAAGTGTATGAAGTTATGCTGCAAATTACACCACATTTTTTTCTATGTTTTTGGCCAAGGCAAGCAGATTCTATCAGAATTTGGGATATTTCGACGAAAGGGGGCGCTGTGATCGATTTTTTTGTTCCATTTTCACTATTGTACCATCTAAAAGTGTATGAAGTTATGCTTCAAATTGAACCTAATTTTTTTCTATGTTTTTGGCTATGGCAAGCAGATTCTATCAGAATTTGGGGATATTTCGACGAAAGGGGGCGCTGTGATCGATAATTTTGTTCCAATTTCACTATTGTACCATCGAAAAGTGTATGAAGTTATGCAGATAATTGAACTAATTTTTTTCTATGTTTTTGACCATAGCCTGCAGGTCCAGGTTGAATTTGGGGATATTTCGACGAAAGGGGGCGCTGCCATCGCGATTTTTCTTCGCTTTTCACTATTGTATCATCGAAAAGTGTATGATGTTATGCAGATAATTACACCAAAAATTTTTAATATGTTTTTGGCTGTAGCCAGCAGGTCCTACTAGAATGTGGGGATATTCCGCCGGAAGGCGGCGCTGTGATAGCCATTTAAAGATTTCATATTCAAAAAGATGAATAAAAATTTAGAAATCCTAAAAGTTTTTTCCGTTAAATGTTCGGCCTTTATCCGGAGAATCCGGAGCAGTTTTTGCTTTGTCTCTATGTTAAAAAATGGCGGAGTTATAGCGGTTTGAAATTTTAGGGTGGTTGACATTTTCAAACAAGACTGCTGAATTCATCCATAAACGGGTTTAATTTATGAATTTTAGTTAACAGGGTTTCAGCAAATTTTCTTTCATTGTTGTAACCATTGTTCCTATTCTTAAATGCTTAACACTATATATTTATATTCGCCAACGTCAAATTATCTCCAAGATTGGCGGCTATTGACGAAATACCGCCAAATTTGGCGACAAAAATAGGTTGCCACAAAAAAAGCCAACTTGGCTATAGAAGACTAATTTGGCGATATTCTCATTCAAATTCAATGTTGACGAGAACTGGGAATGAATCTTCTTTAATTGGGTTCCACGCATTTTAGCTTAGTGTTTTCCAGTAAAATTAGCTAAAATCGTAAAACCAAGGAATAGGGAGGCTATCTGTTCCAGTCGGTTCAGGCCAGAAGGACTTTTCGTAGTTAATATACACTAGTTGATTGCATCCCGGTAACCCGATGATTCGCAAACAGCTGACGTACAACAGAATGACGAAAAATATTGATTTTATTGGCGATATGAGGACGAAATTAGAAGTATTAACATGATTGAGATAGAAGAAAGTTTTGGGATTGGCACATCCGACTAGTTTTTCTATGTTTTTGGCTACTGCAAGCAGGTTCTGTTAGAATTAGGGGATATTTCGACGAAAGGGGGCGCTGCGATAGCCATTTAAAGATTTCAAATTCCAAAAGATGTGCAAATTAAAAAAAAAAAATTAGAAATCCTAAACCTTTTTTTCGTTAAATGTTCGGCCTTGATCCGGAGAATCTCGAACAATTTTTGTTTTGCTTCTATCTTAAAAAATGGCTGAGATATAGCGGTTTGAAATTTTAGTGTGGCTGACATTTTCAAACAAGACAGCAGAATTCATCCATAAACGGGTTTAATTTATGAGTTTTAGTTAACATGGTTTCGGCAAATTTTCTTTCATTGTTGTAACCATTAATCCTATTATATGCTTATCACTATATATTTATATTCGCCAACGTCAAATTCTCGCCAAACTTGGCGATAGTTGGTGGAATATCGCCAAATTTGGCAACCAAAATAAGTTGCCATAAGTGAAGCCAACTTGGCTGTAGAGGACTAATTTGGCGATATTCTCATTCAAATTCAATGTTGACGAGAACTGGGATTGAATCTTCTTTATTTAGGTTCCACGCATTTTACCTTCGTATTTTCCAGTAAAATTAGCTAAAATCATAAAACCAAGGTATAGGGAGGCTATCTGTTCCTGTCGGTTCAGGCCAGAAGGACTTTTCGTTGTTTAGTATACATCGGTTGTTCGCATTCATGTAATCCGACGATTCGCAAGCAGCTGACGTCCAACAGAATGACGAAAAATATTGATTTTATTGGCGATGTGATAGCGAATTTTGAAGTATTAACATGACTGAGATAGAAGAAAGTTTTGGGATTGGCACATCCGACTAATTTTTCTCTTTGCATACGTATTTGGCCCAGATAATTCTCCGAAGACGTTCTACTCGTGACGTCTCCCTGTAACATGTGCCGAAATACTTCCTATTTCCCAAATTTAACGATCATTTGCACTTTTTTCCTCTCTTTGGTTTTCCTTATATTGTCACGTCTTCCTCGTTCTCGAGTTATGCTTCTTCGGCCTTGACTACTTTCTCGAGCTTGACAATTGCCACTGATTTCACTTCTGGAAACTGTACTAGCAGCAGGCAATGAAATATTTTCTCGATATAAATTTTTACTTTCATTTTGTGTTTCTTGCATAGACTCTCCATAATGAATCGAATTCACTTGTTGCTGAAAGAGCAATCTAGTCTAAATCGGAAAAATTGCATATAGTTTCGATATGAAATTATTCATCAGGTTCAATACATGTACTTGAATTAACAACATAAACAGTTTTAAAAAATCAGCGTATCTTCTTTCGTTAGGTATTTTCTACCAAATTGTCTACATGATACGCAGGTCAGAACTCTGACATTCACCAAACAGAAAGGAAGTTCGGTATATTTGTGTTAGTTAAAAGTTAACATTTCTAACACAAAAGAAATGCGCAGTCAAAAGTTGCGTTGATATTTCAAAGATGTGTTTCACCTCCCCCTCCTGTCTCTCGCATTCGTTTATTTGAAATACATAATCCTCCTCTCCACAGATCTGTTTATCTACAGAATAGCGGAAATAGCTAAGAATGCGAAGGAATCAACGTGACATATATAACTTTCTCGATACGGTCAAAATGGCCGGCAGCCTTAATTCAAGATATACATAGTAATATTTGCAAAAATAATTATTTAAATTGAACAAAAAATAATTTATGTAATATTCTTAAGTTTTTAAGAAAGTAAAAAAAAAAATATACAGATTATAAATAAGTTACGTTCAATTAAATTGGATTTGCGGTCAAAATGAGCGCTGTCGTAATTCTAGTGTTAAGGACCGTATTTGCTGAAGGTGTGTTTTTAGTTGTGTTACGGGTTTATTACCAGAATTCAATTTTCGTTTAATATGTGCGGTGTGTGTAAATATCTATAAATAATATATACAAAGCTGAACAAAAGCATTCGTGTAAATTTTCCTCTTTTGGTGGAAATTGTTGAAATTAAATTTTCATCTCCGTTATGTGTTTTCTATCTTAACTAAATTTTAGCATGTAGTACGTATATTTACAAATCGATAGACCATATACATTGCTGCAGAAAACAATTTGATTACATTCCCGACAATGGCGAGTAATTGCTGAAAGCGAGATTCAAAAGTGCTATGAAATTTCTAAATTGTTTGTATATATACCCATCCGGCAAGCACTGAAGCTATGAAGCTACAAAGATGAACTATTCTGTGTTGCTAATCTGTTATTTGTTCGTTTACTTAGATATAGGATTTAAACTTATTAAATGGTAAATCTTCGTTACTGTAGTATGGAGGCTTTGGAACGTGTGTCATAATCTATGCTTGACGCTTGATATTTTTGCTTGTTTAAAATATCCAATGAAGCGATGTTTTAGAGCCCTGACGTGTACACACATAAAATTATAACAAAAATATTAATTATGTAATACAAACAAATTATCGTCAAAAGCGCTGTTATAGGCATTTTATATTAAATATTACTGCGCATTTCCTTATATATATATAAGTAAACAAATCATATATATCATAACTATATCATATATCTAAGTAAACAAATAAATAATAGAAAAACCACACAGAAGAATTAAGGTTTACAGCTGCATAGATTTAGTGCATGCCCAAAGATATATAAACAAATTAGAATACAATATAGGGTAAATGTACCAATAGTGTCCACCCCCCAATAGTCGGCCACATTGAGATAGAATGCCTTACGCATAGCTTATTTTTGGTTCTAAATGAAATATTACAATTTGGTTACATGCAACCATCTTTCATAAGTCATAAACCATCACCAAAGAATTATGGGTACTTTTATTGAATTTGTAATCAGCCATTTTTTTCAAGATTGAGGTCAAATCGCCATTTTCCCTATTTTTTTGTTAACAGATGGCAATTATTTTAAAAGGCAAGTATTAATTATTTTTTTATTTTTTTCTAAGATTATAAGGCTAGAATATTAGCAGGGTAAATAAACTAATGTTTTTGATTATAAAAAGTAAATAAATTTGTTGTTTTTAATTAATTTTAATGTGGCCGACCATTGGGTATTAATTTTACTTACATATCCAAAAGTCGGCCACCAGGAGCTGAATAATGAATACATAACTTATTGTACTTTTTTGAGTTTATTGAAGTGAAAACTTCTTTAGGCGCGTTGGGCATTTTTTGAGATGGGAAAAACACTCTGAACTCGCGACACTGTTACTGTAACCGACGCCTCTGTATATAAGTATGTGCATGTATTGTGTATAGTTAGGTATGATCTAGGGCGGGACGGGCGCGGCGCAAGCTTGCCTGTGCGCTGTTGCACCGCGGTATAGTAAGCGGTATAGTAAGCGTTATAGTAAGCACAGAAAAATGTAAGCGGTATAGTAAGCTGTATAGTAAGCGGTATAGAAGCGGTATGTTAAGCGCAGAAAAATGTAAGCGGTATAGTAACACAGAAAAATGTAAGCGGTATAGAAGCGGTATGTTAAGCGCAGAAAAATGTAAGCGGTATAGTAACACAGAAAAATGTAAGCGGTATAGTAAGCGGTATAGTAAACGCAAAAAAAATGCAAGTGGTATAGGAAGCGGTATAGTAAACGCAGAAAAATGTAATCGGTAGAGTAAGCGCAGAAAAATGTAAGCGGCATAGTAAGCGGTATAGTAAGCTGTATAGTAAGCGGTATAGTAACACAGAAAAAATGTTAGTGGAATAGTAAGCGGTATAGTAAACGCAGAAAAATGTAAGTGGTATAGTAAGTGGTATTGTAAACGCAGAAAAATGTAAGCGGTAGAATAAGCGCAGAAAAATGTAAGCGGGATAGTACGCGGTATAGTAAGCGGTATATTAACGGAGAAAAAATGTAAACGGTATAGTAAGCGGTATAGTAACGCAGAAAAATGTAAGCGGTATAGTAAGTGTTATAGTAAGCGGTATAGTAAGCTGTATAGTAAATGGTATAGAAGCGGTATAGTAAGCGGTATAGTAACACAGAAAAATGTCAGCGGTATAGTAACACAGAAAAAATGTAAGCGGTATAGTAAACGCAGAAAAATGTAAGCGGTATAGTAAGAGCAGAAAAATGTAAGCGGTATAGTAACGCAGAAAAATGTAAGCGGTATAGTAATACAGAAAAAATGTAAGTGGTATAGAAAGCGGTATAGTACCGCAGAAAAATGTACGCGGTATAGTAACGCAGAAAAATGTAAGCGGTATAGTAAGCGGTATAATAACGCAGAAAAATGTGAGCGGTATAGTGCGACTGAAGTCTGGTTCCCGAAATTTTTGTATGTAAAATAATATGCATGATTTTTCATGTACAATAGCGCATTAAATGAAAATTGTAATATAATTTTTGTAGTAGTAGTTTATAATAATGAATAAAAAAACACTTGATTTAAAAGTATTTCCTGCACAATAAAACATTTCCTGACGAATAAAAAAATACACACGTAATTGTTCAAGTTTTCACTTCTGTCGGCACTCCCGGAGTGCCACTTTTTTTTTGTTGTTTTACAGATATAACTTTATCTCTACATCTAAATAATTTTATATAAAAAAAATCTTTTTTTACGTGCTTGTTTGTTTGTTTGTACGGGGAACTACTAGAACTACCGAAATAATTTCAAAAGTAAAGGGGACAGTCTCTGCTCCGACATAGACTATATTTTACGTCAGGGCCACTTTTCGTAAGTAGATGGATGAGCAAAAAACATTCCAAACATTCCCTTTTTGCCCTCTCGAAAGTTGGCATGGTTTTTGTTTTCTAAAAAATTCGAAATTTAAAAGTGTGAAATGAGTGGAAAAAGTTCTAAATTACAATTCATGTAGAATTGTTAGGAATATAAACTTGAAATTTAACATGTCTGTTACTTTTTACTAAGAGGTAAATTCTGGATCAAGGCAATTAAAAAAAGGGGGAATTTTAGAAAATGAAAAAAACAGTGAATATTCTAAAAACATTCTAAATTACGATTTATATGGAATTACTAGGGAGAGAAATTTAAAATTTCCTAATTCTGTCATTTTTAACATGTAAACGCTGGTACGAAATAGTTTCTTAAAAAAACGGAATTTCAACGGGTACAGAACCAAATAAACGTTCTAAAGTTTCAAAATCTGTGATAGTTTTGTTGCCTGGAAACTTAAAATTTGGCATGGTGGTCAATTTTAAGACATAAACAACCGGCTCAGAAAGGCTTCTAAAAATTTGGAAATTTAGAATGCTGAAATGAGAGGAAAATGTTCTGAATTATGTTTTTTTAATAAAGTTTAGAGTAGAAACTTGAAATTAGACATGGATAACCTTTTTCATACGTAAGTGGTCTGACCGTAGCCGAACAGTTTCTAAAAAATTAGAAATTTAAAAGCAACTAAAAAATTTTTTTAATTGCAATTTCTGTGGCTTTGAAACTTCAAATTTTGCATGGGGGTTTCTTTTAAGATGTAAGCTCTCACAAAGAATGGTTTCTATAAAATTCGAAATTTAAAAAATTGAAATTATCAGTAATTGTTGTTTATCATTCTAAATTATGATTTATTTAGAATTAATAGGGATAGAAAACTGATATTCGATATCGGGGTTACTTTAAAGTCGCAAATGCTCGTACACAGTAGCTTTTTCTTAAACTAGATTAGATGCGGCAGTTGGTACCCTCATTATTTGCTTTTCAAGTCTGTTGAAAAGTATTAAAACAACTAGATTGGAATGCGGCAGTTGGGACCGCCCCTCCCTACGCTTTTCCACTGCGGGGTTCCAAATGAACTGGTATACTAATAACTACATACTAAATATATTTCATGTTCAAAATGCATAAAAGTGTTAAAACAACTAGATCGGAATAATGTGATGCAGCAGTTGGGACCGCCCCTTCGCTGATGCACGAATGTATGCATATTTGCTTTTCAACTATGTTGAAAAGTGTTAAAAGCAACTCGATTAGATGCGGCAGTTGGTACCCCCATTATTTGCTTTTCAATTCTGTTGAAAAGTGTTAAAACAACTAGATTGAAATGCGGCAGTTGGGACTGCCCCTCCCTTCTCTTTTCCACTGCGGGATTCAAAATGCATAATTCGATTCAAAACCCACTTTAATCTAACTTCAATTTGAGCGCGACCAGAAGGGGTACCAGCGTTTATTTATTTTTATTTATTTTTTATTTTTTATTTTTTTTTCAGTCGACTGTAGCATACAAAATTTAGTCAAAATCGCTTAAACCGTTTTTAAATGCAATTTGTTTGACCCATAGTGACCGCCAAATGACCCACTAATCGAATTTTCTCGAACATGTGACCCAGCCAAATGGTTTTCTTGTATCCCAAAAAGTTAGGACACAAAACGTAGTCAAAATCGTTAAAGACATTTATTAGATAAGATAAAATTACCTTTGACCTTAACATGTGACCCTTAACTTGTGACCCAGCCCATTAGTCTTTTCGTACACCAAATCGGTAGGATACAAAATTTAGTCAAAATCGTTTGTCGTTTTTAGATAAAATTAGTTTGACCCGTAGTGACCCTAAAATGACCCACTAATCGAATTTTCTCAAACATGTGACCCAACCAATGGTCTTTTCGTACCCCAAAACGGTAGGATGCAAAATTTAGTCAAAATCGTTAGAGCCGTTTTTTAGATAAAATTTATTTAACCCATAGTGACCCCCATATCATATGTCCTACTAATGAAATTTTCTCGAACATGCGACCCAGTCCTATGGTCTTATTGTATCCCAAAAATGTAGGATACAAAACTTAGTCAAAATCGTTAAAGCCATTTAGCAGATAAAATAAAATTAGCTTTACCCGCAGTGACCCTAAATGACACACTAATTTAATTTTCTCGAACATGTGAGATAGCTCAATCACCTTCTTATAACCGAAAATGGTAGAATGCAAAATTCAGTAAAATTTGTTAGCGTCGTTTTCCAGGTAAAACTAGTTGGATGTGTCAATCCCAAAACTTTCTTCTATCTCACACAGGTTTCGCATACACTAAAATGAATCAGCACCAATTTATATCAAGGTCTAACTGAAGCTCAAGTTTTATTAAATTCTGTGCATTATTTCTTGATATATGACTATCGCTAAAATCGTGTAAATCCGGCAAAATGCTCCATAGCAGCGCCACCGCTGGTCGATTTGTACCAAAAACTAATCAGCACCAATTTACATCAGAGACTAACTGAATATAAGGTTTTACTAAATTCCGAGTATTAGTTCGTGAGATAGAGCTATTGCGGAAAAACTCAAAAAATGCTGCATAACAGCGCCACCTGCTGGGCGTTTTTCACCAAAAACTAATCAGCACCAACTTATATCACGGACTAACTGAATACAAAGTTTTATTAAATTCCGAGGATTAGATCTTAAGATAGAGCTATTGCGGAAATCGCGAAAAATGCCGCATAGCAGCGCCACCTGCTGGGCGATTTTTACCAAAAACTAATCAGCACCAATTTATATCAGGGACTAACTGAATCTAAAGTTTTATCAAATTCCGAGCATTAGTTCGTGAGATAGAGCTATTGCGGAAATCGCGAAAAATGCTGCATAACAGCGTCACCTGTCGGGCGATTTTTACCAAAAACTAATCAGCACCAATTTATATCAGGGACTAACTGAATCTAAAGTTTTATCAAATTCCGAGCATTAGTTCTTGAGATAGAGCTATTGCGGAAATCGCAAAAAATGCCGCATAGCAGCGCCACCTGCCGGGCGATATTTACCAAAAACTAATCAGCACCCATTTATATCAAGGACTCACTGAATATAAAGTTTTATTAAATTCCGAGAATTAGATCTTGAGATAGAGCTATTGCGGAAATCGCGAAAAATGCTGCATAGCAGCGCCACCTGCCGGGCGATTTTTACCAAAAACTAATCAGCACCAATTGATATCAGGGACTAACTGAATCTAAAGTTTTATTAAATTCCGAGTATTAGTTCTTGAGATAGAACGCCCACAAAATTGTTGTCACATACAGACAGACAGACAGAGTCACAGACAGACATTTTCTAAAAACAGTCAAATCGTGTTCAGGACCTTCTAAAACGTATAAATCCGTCGAAAACCAGAAGTGGAAAATTTTCATGAATCCAATACTTTCTTCTTGTAAAGATAGAAGAAAGTGACAAAATTCTGAAGTGGCCGACAATTGGTGCAGTGATGACCGAACATTAGCTTTAAAGTGGCCGACTATTGGAGAACTTACCCTTTTTGAACTTAACTTTGTCCAAAAGAAAAACTATTACCGTGTTTTTTAAAAATAATTGCTGAAACATAATAAGAAACGTATGTTTTAACATATATCACTGTTAAAAATGTTGTGCCGTTTTTTAAAAATTCTACGTTATGGTTTATATACAAAAAAAACAGTTAAGTGGCCGACTATTGGTACATTTACCCTATATAAAATATGTTTATTGATTGACCACCTTTCTAAAATCAGTGTTTACAATATTTAGCGGTTTAGAAAATCACAAAGTTTTAAATTTACTTAAGGATTTATTTTAACAGATTTAAATGATTATAACGTCTTTAAAATTTAAAAGCTATCTGATAGTCTTAAATTTTTAAATTATGTAATCACTTTAAAATCTACCCTATATATGTATGCAGGTTGTTCCTAATTCCTAAACAGTTAGTTTATATGTAAAATTTTAAAATATTATTAAACAACATGTCATTTAAGTGAATATTAACCTTTTTTTAATGTTATGAAAATTAAACTTTTATACTGACTTTTGACCGTCTTATAAATTTCTTTTTCAAAAATTTTTCTTAATACTCTAACGAGTAAAAAAAAAAAATCTTGTTTCTTCAAAACTTACATATTATATTACTTTGATTTTCTATAATTTTCAGTGTTTCCAGCCACGAAAAATGCATTTTTCGTTTAATGTATGTAAATATTTAATAAATAAAGGCAATCTGCATATTTTGGAAAAACAGTCTTTATTTTGCAAATTTTAAATTGAGTAAAATCTTTGCGCACTAGAAATGTCTTTGTATGACAGAAATGCAATTTTCATTACATTAAAATAAAAATGAACATACATAAAATCAAGTTCAATTTTTCTAAAAAATAGTGTGATAATAAATTTGGAGAACTCTATCATAAAAAATTAAGATTATATAAACAAATTTTGAAGCAAATAGAATAATTCTGCATGAAAAACCCATTTATATAAATTAAGGGGGGATTATCCCCCCGTTACCCCCGTTTATACTTAACCAATCAATCCCGAAAAACTAATCAGGGAAGCGCCTTAACACAGTGAACCTATAAACAAAATTTGAAGGAAAACGGAATAATTCTGCATGAAAAACCCATTTATATAAAATAAGGGGGTATTAGCCCTCCGTTCCCCCCTTTATACTTAACCAATAAATCCCGAAAACTGATCAGGGATGCGCCTTAACACAGTGAACCTATAAATAAAATTTGAAAGAAATGGGATAATTCTGCATGAAAAACCCATTTATATAAATTAAGGGGGGTATTTGCGCCCAGTTCCCCTCCTTTATACTTAATCAATCAATCCTGAAAACTAATCAGGGAAGCGTCTTAACCCAATGAACCTATAAACAAATTTTGAAGCAAATAGAATAAATCTGCATGAAAAACCCATTTATATAAATTAAAGGGGGGATTATCCCCCCGTTCCTCACTTTATACTTAACCAATCAATCCCGAAAACTAATCAGGGATGCGCCTTAACACAGTGAACCTATAAATAAAATTTGAAAGAAATGGGATAATTCTGCATGAAAAACCCATTTATATAAATTAAGGGGGATATTAGCGCCCCGTTCCCCCCATTTATACTTAATCAATCAATCCCGAAAACTAATCAGTGAAGCGTCTTAACCCAATGAACCTATAAACAAATTTTGAACGAAAACGGAATAATTCTGCTTGAAAAACCCATTTATATAAATTAAGGAGTGATTAGCCCCCCGTTCCCCCCTTTATACTTAACCAATCAATCCCGAAAACTAATTAGGGAATCGTCTTAACACTGTGAACCTTTAACCAAAATTTGAAGGAAATGGGATAATTCTGCATGAAAAACCCATTTATATAAATTAAGGGGGGTATTTGCCCCCCCCCCCGTTCCCCCCTTTATACTTAACCAATCAATCCCGAAAAACTAATCAGGGAAGCGCCTTAACACAGTGAACCTATAAACAAAATTTGAAGGAAAACGGAATAATTCTGCATGAAAAACCCATTTATATAAATTAAGGGGGGGAATTAGCCCCTTGTTCCCCCCCCTTTATACTTAACCAATCAATCCCGAAAACTAATCAGGGAAGCGCCTTAACACAGTGAACCTATAAACAAAATTTGAAGGAAAACGGATATTTCTATGAAGAGTTATCGCATTACGTACGTACATACATATATACAGAACCGGCTGGCGAGCTCTCAGGGCTTGATAGCCAGTTTGATAGCTAAAAAAACGCAATTTTAGAAAGTTTTTTGCTCCTGCACCCCCTGGGGTTAGTGGCACCGACATAAAATATAGCCTATGTTGGAGCAGGGGTTGTCACCATCAATTTGCCACCATCACTTTTGAAATCGGTTCGGTAGTTCCAGAGATTACCCCCTACAAACAAACAAACAAACAATCTTTACTCCTTTATAATATTAGTATAGATTTATTAAACATTTCAATATAATTATTATTTTAATATTTTAAATAAAAATTAAATGTATCAAAACTCCACATGAAATATATCTTTTACTTACGTTACTGCAGAATAATTTAAATAGTTATTTTATCTAAATAAATTCTTGGCATGATTACCTCCTTAGAATTATCTTTCTTCTTTCACAGTTTTAATTGCTCTCGTTAAAGGTTTTCCTTTTTCAAGTATTTGTTTTATTATGAAAATAATGAGTCGTCTCCTCATTTTATCAAAGTTAAACATGCATTTTAATAGTCAAATTAAAAATACATAGTTATGAAATTTTATGAAATTTTTTATTAAACGTTTCAATATAATTACTATTTTAATATTTTAAATAAAAATTAAAAGTATCAAAACTCCTTTTGCAAATTTACATGATTGTCTCATTATTTTTTAAAATAAATTTTAATAGCCGTTTAGGATTATTTGTAATGCCCTTATAATTTTGAAATTTTATTAATATGATATATCGTTTTATTTGTAAATTTTCTCATTATAATATTTTAAAACTGGTGATATATAGTGAGTTTACCAAATTTTCTATATGAATTTAAATTATGTAAAATTCATTTGTGACATATAACATTGCATTTCTGTTAAATGCACATATTTTCATTTTAGAATGGGTAATATTTAGAAATGTAAATAAGAACTTTTTTCACTTAATGTTTTTTTGATAAATATGAATGAAAAAATAAGAAAAACTACATTTAATTTCAGTACAATTTTTTTATGAAAATTATAATGGGAACCAATGTTTACCAAAAATACCATTTATTGGAAAATATTCTAGTTAGTTCCAATAATGGTTAAATATTTTAATGTAAAATCAATATTTCAGAAATATTGGCTTTATAATTCTTTCCAATATGAGTGCAGTATTAGAAATACTACACACATCCAGAAGCTTGGGCTAGATTTGTTACCGTTATTGCCAAAATTCGGTGATACATAACCAATTAAATTAACATTTTCCTAATATCATGTATTTGAATTCAAAAGAATACATTTTCTTATGAAAGTTTAGTCAGTTTTCTTTAAATATTTAATACTAGCCAATTTAGATAAAAATATAAGTATGTCTAAAATTAAGTTTTTTTCCTACCGTAACTCTGCATTTAATTTCAAACAAATTCCATTTGATTCTTTAAGACTTATCTTCACTTGTGATAGGACGCAAAAAATTCTTTAGATTTCGTGACGGTTATTTTGATTGGTTAATAACTAACAAATGTTCATTTAATTTTTTTCGATATGTTTTACTTCTGCTTTATGAAGTTTTGAAAGTTATATTTCAAATTATGTTATCCAATATTCCCATGAAAAAGAAAGTTTTTATCCTTTACGTCCAGGGATTTCCTAAACATTTAGTTACGTTTCTTATCTCAACTTATTTCTTATCTGCTATTATTCCCTTGAAAATATACTTCTTTAGAACTTCTATTTATTTTTGTGGGAAAATAGTTTATATCTAAGAGTAGTATAAACGTTTTTAGAAACGTAATCCTAAATTGAATATTTCTGTTAAATATATATCTGTAAATCAACCAATATATTTTATAAATTGTTTTTTTTTTCGTTTAGGCTAGAAAACTTACCATAGATGGTATTTTACTGATGTGTATATGGATAATACATAATAAATTAATATGAATATTATAAATCTTTATTATAAAGTAAAATATAATTGCGTATATAAAGCCGTAAACGGGAAATATATATATATATATATATATATATATAATAAATTAAAATGAAAACACACATTCAGAACCAATATCACAAAATCGAACTAAAATATATAAACCACATAAATGCAAAACAAGAAAACAAAACAAATTAATTAAACACAGAACCAGAAATCGCAACAAACTACTTAAATTGAAAACAATAGAACACAACAAATTATAGCAAAAAATGAAAAAACAATAAACAACAGAGAAAGAATAAAACGACCTGTGTCAGGTGGAATGGTTTGAGAAATGCACTGTTCGGTTGAACTAGTTTTACGCATGCAACACTCTCCATACTTGACAAGTACAGAGTGAAAATGAATGAAACAGACATAACGAAAGGAATCAAACCATAGCCACACGACACAATCATGTTCTCAACATTCATTACGCCAAACAACCCACTACACCGAATCGCACACAATTATCAGTTCAACAAAACATCTCTCGTATGGATCATTCCTATCAATTCGTCACTATAACCTTTATTTCTTATAAATTTGTTTGTTAGATCGTCAAAAACTGAAACGTATAACACTGTGTTATATACGACATATAATAAAATTCTGCTATATTCCTAGCAATATTTGCATAGTTAGAGCTCAATTTCTCAATACGGCATAAACCGTTTATATAAATATTTCTGAAAATAGACAAATGCGCAATTAAACTGAAATGTAAAATTTTAATTTTATTAAAATTAAATTACTTCTCTTATCACAAATACTTGTTACAAGTTCACGATTGGATATGTCTATAGTTACATCCAGAAAATCGACATATTTATAATTATTTGACGCAATTTTGAAGCTTAAACTATTTGGATAGTGTTTGAAATTGTAACATTTCAAAGAATTCGTAACCACAGCTAATAGAACATCATGAATACCTTTAATCTTTTTGTAAAGCAGTTTACCGTCATATACATATTTTTCTTTAAGTACAAAATTAAAAGATTAGTGAAGTGTTCAAAGATTTTTAAGATATTTGTAATATTGAACTCTTTAAAAAAAAATCCATATTTGTTTCTCTTTAAATGATCCAAATTAATACTATTGTATACATTTTCAAAGTCATATGTATGAAATTCCTTTATATTGCACATTTTTTTAATTGTCAATTAATTCAAAACTGATTTTAATTATACATGTGGATTTTTCTTATAAAACTTTAGCAAACATTATATTTAGAATATTCAGAAACTTTTTATTCGCCGTAACCAAATATGAACCAAAACCACATGTAATAGTTCTGAAGGTCCCATGACTTTTATGAAATTTAGGGAATAAAAATAGATATGCCAGATTATCGCTATGTTGCTTAATATTTAATTTCTTGTAGAAAGCCTTAATCCTATGACCAACAACCTATTTGCTTGATTTTAAGAGCTCCTAATTCTCCTTATTATCATAACTACCTCGTTGGATTTCTCAATATAGTTGTTTGCATATTATTCCGTAATTAGAATTGGCTTTATCTGTGTAGGTGATAATAAAGCCGTTCTCAAGCTCCTTTATAGAACTCCTTAAATCGTTATAGTATTTGCCTGTAACTCCATATAAAGCCATATTTATTCATTTAATTTCTGAACACAAACATCTACATTTTTCATTATATATATATATATGTGTGTGTGTGTGTTGGCGATGGCTAGGAAAATTTAGCGCACCTAGAAGTCTGTAAATTTAGATTTAGGTAATCCAAACCCTCTCTTGGTGCACCTGACGCTCAGAATTTTAATATTTTGATAATTAGCCTAGATATTAATTAGATTCTAATTAACCATCGCTTCTAAAATGACATCTTTTAAATCAAAATAGCGAAAGAAACGAACCGGCGCATTGGATTTTTTGCAAGTGAAAATGAACGATTTTTTTAAATTCGTTTCCTGAATTATTCGATCCTGAATTATTTTACTAATTAGCGAATTTTAACAAAACTAATTGAGATATCAATTTGAAAATCTCTGAGCATATGCAAAAAAATATTCTGCAACTGACTAAGGGATTTTTGAAAAATTCGTTTGTTAATTTTATTAAATTTATGCAAAAAACTGCCAAAAATCTGCCGGCGACAGTGAAAACAATCCGAGAATGTTTCAGACCGGGATCTGCTTTCATTAAAAACTAAACTACGAAGAGATCTGTTTCTCTGGCCGATCCCTCCATTTAGTTTGCGAAAATGAAAGGAAATAATTGCCAATTACTACTAATGAACAAAACGAAGGGGTGTCATCTGCCTGTTATTTTAGCGTAACATCTTCGTTATCTTCTAATTATCAGAAAAATGTAATTATTTTTTTAATGATCGCATTAATGTAGGTGACGGTGGTTCTCGTGAACAAATTATATTTGCTGGTATGGGGAGGGAGGGGTGTTAACGCCTTTCTCTGAGATTGTAATTATCTCGGGCCCGGGAAACGCCGGGTGGGTTAGCTAGTTAGCATGTTAAAGTACTTGATTAAAAATTGAAAGCTTGGACATAATGACTGTGTGAACAATTACAGTTGAATCAGTACAGCCAAGTTGTCAATGTTCCACAGTCTACAAAGACAAAAACATTTTTTTGTAATTTAATTTTTGAGGACATTTCAAGGCTTTTAATTTCGAATTTCTTGAAGCGCAAAATCTTCAACAATTTTTTTATAGACGATGCACAGATTGCAAGCACTAAGGATTTAGTTGAACATTGAACTTTATACAGCATTCCTTGCTTTGATCAACAATGAGCTTGATATTTCCTTCAATGGAAGCCCCTTTTATTATTTTAGTAGAGGGGTGGAGATGTGGAGAAAGATTAGATGCATATAATTCTCCTTAAATCATATTTTATTGAGCATGATAAGTAAGTGTAATTGGCATTTTAGAGCCTCATACATTAGAATTAAATGTAGATATTTACACGATTTTAATACACAATTGTAAAAATTTGTTATGATTACACGTGTATTAATTTTTATATGCATTGCTAAACATCATGAATATGTTTATGATTATTTATTACATTCCTTTAAGTAAATATAAGAAAAGTATTTTTTTTACTGTGGCTTCAGGTTGATTAATGTATGATTTATTTAAATTGAATGAACTGGTAACATTAAAACTTCCTTCATTTACAAAGGCGGAGAAATTCATCTCTAACACTTGTGACGTCCATTGTTATGATGAGATTAATATTCTGCAAGTGCGAATGTTTAACACACTTATATTCACCCTATTAGGCCTTTCTTCACCGAAGGCATGAATTTGCAATTTTTGTATTCCCATAACAGAAAGCTTTAATTTGTTAGGCAAACCATTATCTATGAGAACCTCCAACAATTAAAATTCGAATTAGATTATTTTTAAATTTTGAAGGAATCACAGCAGTAAGTTTGTAGAAGTGCAGCTGAGTTGTTATAAAAATTTATTCAGCTGCATGTTGAAACAATCGTATATATCGTATCATTGCTTTTACTTTCTGTGCTAATGTTAGCTTGTGAATTTTTAATCTCTGCATTTTCATTTTTTTTCACATAAACGTGTAATGTGCCAACTCTGTTTGAATATATTGCACGTATGTTTTCTCCAACAATTCTTAGATACGTGTTCAGAGCGAAGAGACTTTAAACAATGTCCACATTTTTTAACAATAATTTTCTTTTGTTCAATGCTAATAAGACACCGTTCAGAGTCATGTTCCCTAGAAAACACAAAATATACAGTTACGATTTCCATGTTTTGCGAACGCAGTTGGGGAGGGATTTCCTTTTTTTTTTATAATCGTCTGTTTCTATCTCTATTATTTTGATAAACTGAAATTGAATCTCCACTCTTATTAATCAGGGCAGAAATGTGTTCCCGACTCTGAATTTCAATCTGAATAAATTCTAGTAATCCTCCAACATTAAATTCTCATTTTTAATTTTGTTTTCTGGAAAACTTCAATGTGAGATTTTCGAGTAATAGTTTAACAATGTCTGGTAAATGAGATGACTATAAGAACCACAAACAACATTTAGAGTTTCTAAAGATCTATTATTAACCTCTATATCATCATAAATGTTTCGCAGCGCACATACGTTGCATGAAATTCTGACACCCTACAGACTCAATAATTTGCACATATGAACACTTAAAGTCAAGTCGATTTTACAAAACATTTCCTTTAAAGTATCAATAGCAAAATCGTAATTTTATTCGGTTAATATGTCTACTTATGTTTTCACTTATGTCATTCAATGCTAAACCTCCATTTAATGATTTCCAGTAACTAAATTTATTTACTATAGTTACTACATTTTTATGAATGGAAATTTCAAACTGATTTCAAAATTCAACCCAATAGCTCAGGTGTCAAAAAACATTATTTACACTCAATTTAGAAACATTAATATTTGTTTTAGGTGACATAGGAACTCTCAGAATTTAAACTTTCGTTTTCGATTGAGTTTTTTTCTGCTTTGGTCTTCAATTAAATATTTACAGTTTATTATTTTATCTTGATATTCATGAGTTGTAACAAATTCGTTTTCCAGATCATGCTCTTTCATTGTCATATTTTTGTAAAAAGTTCGCATTTTAAGCCCAACTGTTCTAACAATACTCTTAAATTAGATTTAACAGTTTCCTCAACATCTTCGTTTAAAGTTGTTTCTATTTTTGATACTGACTTTGACATTAAACTGCGCGCAGTACTACGTAATTTCTTAACTTTATCATGATCATTCATTTTAACAATATATATCAACTCAAATCAATGTCCTAATCTATGTAATACCTTTAATGTTATTACTACATTTCTTATTCAATATTTAATCTTCTTTAAACATGCAAATCAGTAATTTCTTTTAATATATAGAAACAAAATCTTCATTTATTCATATCAAATTGGAGGCATATAAAGACAAAGCTAACCTCTATTCTATTTTGCACACATCTCTATCAGAAAGTCACTTTATTTCGTTTTTTTGTTACTCACATAAGATTTCATCAAAAATATTATTCACATCTTCCGTAGTAAGCATTGTTTGGTAATAATCTTGTATTAATTTATATCATTCGGATTCCCACTTTTCTGAGCTGAAATATCTGTTCGTTTAACTTCAACTTCAATAATAGCTGCATATTCAAAACTAAATATTTAATATATTTACAAACAGGTATAGCGAACCAATCCATAGAGCAAAGCGGCTAAAATCACTTTAAGGAAGTGAAACACGCATTCTACAACTACTGCTATTGTAATCCCTACCGCCATGTTGTAATCCTTACCGCACGTACATAAAAGCCTTGTGTACTTAAAGCCAAAGTGTTTTGCCGTAACAATAAAAGCAAACCACACAATATTTCCAGTTAAAAATAGTTCGCAGCTTAAGCCTCATTCAGCAAATAAGTTTTAGATTCAACTGATTCTAAGCGTGAATCATGGGAGACACTAAGTGTTCAGATGGGGAATAAAATTGAAAACAGACAGTGAACAGATTGCGCCATCTATAGACAAATATATTCGTCGAGAGTCAAACAAAAGTATCGCATGTAATGTGTGTCTATAAATTTAACCCACTCGAACTCAATATACATCATGAAAGTATGTTTATTGATCATTCAATCTTTCACATGAACAGACCATTCGTAATCATTGTTAAAATATAGTCTGATATATAGGAAAAATAAAGTGCAAATGGGGTCTTCAAAAGCAGTACAATAAATTTCGCTAGCACTCTCACAACCTGCATTGTGTGATATTAAAAAGTACACATTCCATTTAAATGGCCATAATCTTCCTGGCGTAGCTTCGCCGAGTTTAAAGACAGTTAAAAAACACACAAAACATCAGCGCAGAGGTTCTGCCGAAATGTGCGGGAATATTCTTAGAATCCTAAAATAAAGAAATGGCACAAAAAACTCACATTTCAGAACAATTAAATGTAAAGGAAGAAATTAATATATGCGTTTACGATTGAAAATGAAAATATCTAGAATATAACAAACGGTATTTGAAAAGAAACGATTAAATACGAGAATTATTGTTAAGTAGAGTTTTGAAAAGAAATAAAATAAGGTACACATTTTAGTAAATAAGGTAAAATGAATGTTCGATAGATTTTTAGACTGGAAATCATTTGGAACTAGGATTGTAATTTAATTTAGGAGCAAAAACATTTTTAGAATACTTTTCTAAGGTAAGGCGTATTATTATTTTTTTATAGTATATATAACGGTTCTTTATAACTTCTGAAAACTATTTTCACTGTTTTATCATATAAAACACGCGTTTCGTAATTTGTTTATAGTTTTTCATTCTAATGTTAAGAAAAATTCGTTCTTTATCAAAATTATATCATGTAATGTATGCAAAATTACTTTCGTTAAGTTTATGTTATCTGTCCCCGACTTAGAAATAAATAGAAAGAAAAAGCAGAAAACAAATCATAAAGAAAAAGAATATTGAATTTCAAACGTAATTTTCGTAAGTGTGAATTGGCAAAATGTCAGAAGTACTCATTACGTAAAACATTGTTCTCTTTGTTTTGAATAAATAAAAGTCACCCCCTTAACACTTTTAATTAAATATGTGACAGGCAGCATAAGAATTAGGAAGATTAGTAAAATGAATTCAATTATCATCTGCTTGCATAATGTCTAAATGTCTGATTTCTAGCAATTGCACCATTGTCTAATTAAATTGAATTATCTATGTCTCATAAGATTATAAACGCAATGAAAATGACGTACCTTTTATTAAGGATTTTTTGATATGTATCTTAAATCAAGTTTAGAGATTGAAGAAAAAAATAATTAATGCTTTTATAGTCTTCTTAATACAGTAGAACTCCAGTTATCCGAATCAATTGGGACCGGACCACATTCGGATAATCAAAAATTCGAATAATTGGATTTTTTTCGAACAAAGGGTCTATTTTAATTAATTACTCTATGTATGTTGAAAATGGGAGAAAAAAAATATTTTAAACGAAAAAGATCTTTTAATTAATTAAATGAAAAGGCAACACTTTTACATGTTAAGCGTTCTTACAAGTGCTGTACAGTATGTACGTATCGTACTGTAAATGAAAGTCATATTGCTTGCTGAACATCTCGATCAAAGTAAGCTGTTTGACAGTCTTCCATCTGTTTTCGGGCCGCCAAGTCGCGCATCAGCTTGACAGTGAGAAGTTGCATGTGGTCACATTCAGGCTGACGCTCCATCCACAGTTTCAAGGCCGGCAAATGCTTCACTAGCTGATCGTCCCGTGTCTGCTTCAACTTCGACATTAAGGTCATCTTCCTCGACACTTTCAATAAGTTCATCGTCATTTAGAATTTGAAACCCAGGTGGGCCGGGTTGGCCTCCTGGCGACGGACGACAGCCAATAATCGAACTGCGCTATGAGACGGTGACACATCATCCCAATAATGTTCGCGCTGCGCCTACACTAGATTCGTGGAGGGAAGGATAATATAGTGCTCGTAGTCAGAATCATTATTTTGCGAATAGCAGTACGTTTCCGTCTTTTTTTTCTGAAAAACTGAAAACGATTCAGATAATCAGCGAATCGGGTTGGGTTGATTGGGTTGATTGTTGACGGCCAATTATCTACGCTAGGGATATAGGCCCGGGGGGAGTGCCCTTCGTGGGGGTCTTTCTAAGGGAACCTAACCCGTATTTACGCATGGATAAATCCACGGTTCGAAGAAAACCACGAAAACTCCGAACGATTAGGCCGACGGGCGCGATTGGGATCGAACCCAGCACCTCCCGTCTACCAGCTTCGAGAGCACAACCTCTCAGCCACTGGCATCAGCGAATCGGACAGTCGGAGTTCAGATAATTGGAGTTCTACTGTACTCAAATATTGCAGGCTGCATTAATTATGATGCACAGACAAAAATACCACGTATGACATACATTAAATAAATGATGTTTTCTACAACAACAAAATAAAAAAGAAAGAGTACAAAGTGAATAAAGCATGTATTTCCATTTTCAGTTGGTGGTATTTTACAAAACAAATTTAAGGTAAGTGTTCTATCATCTGTGAAGTATAATATCTTATAAAAAAGAAAAGGGAAATATGGAATACGCATTAATCACGCTTTATTATTTTGAATCTATCATAGTGGTATTTAATGAAATCATACTGATTGAAAAGTTTCCAAAGGTGAAAGAAATGTTCTTGTCAGGAAATTTTGTTATTCTGGATATGTTAATCATTCGATCCGGTCTCCATATAATTCACCGACTTACCAGATACAGGATACTCCACTGCTCTAACTTATGTGGTATCTACATCAGCCAACAACAGTACCATATTCCGAAGGAGTAACGTTTCGATACATTAAACTTGATGTTACTTCTTTTGGGCGTTAGATTGGAACCGAAATTTTAAATCATGGTTTGACGTTGTTTTTTATTCGTATCTATAAACACACACACAGACACACAGACAATTATTTTTAGATATAATGGAACAAATTTAGAGGGTGAGAGCAATGAATTTAAAAAATACTTTAAAAATGAGGACCACCCTAATATATATATATATATATATATATATATATATATATATATATATATATATATATATATATATATATATATATTTGGGTGGTCCTCATTTTTGAAGTTTTAAAATACATTGCTCTCACCCTCTAAATTTGTTCCATTATATCTAAAAATAATTCTTGTAATATATAATCACTGAAAACTAATATTTATAGGTAGCTCAAACAAGCATAGGTTTCATAATTTGTGGTCATTTTGTTGTTTTCTTCTCCTTTTACTTGAAAAAATATATCGAATCCCAGTAGTAATTAAATTATTTTAATAGATTAAAATGTCACTTAGGTACACTATCAAATACATAAAGCATTTGTAAATGTAATTATTAAATTAATTATTCAAAAATAATTCATTGATATAAAGATAATAAATGTCTGGAATTATTTAAAGAATGGAGACTGGTTAAAGAAGAAGAAAGGAAAATAAAAAGCAAGCATTTTCTTCAAAAATAGATAATTTATTCCATATTCCTCATGTCAATGGATTAATTAAACATAATAAAAATAGCTGAAGATAGAAATTTCTTGCTAGAACAGCGAGACGATGGCAGACGAGCATCAATGATTGGTATTGACATAAATAAATCTCTTGCGGAAGGAATTTATTGCTTATAAACAGAAGAATCTTCTGAAGTAAAGATTAGACACAATGAAATGTTCACAGGAGAAAGAAACAAAAACAGCAGTATTTGAATCTTCTATAGATAGCTCAAATGAAGAAGATAGAAATGAATGAAAATGAGCATCGTGATCAGGAAATAAAACTGTTAGAGGATGCAGCATGAGATACTGGTCCATCCAAAGCTAAGAGAGGGGAGGGCGTATGGATATTATAACTCCATATTTAGCAACAGCTCTAGACAGGACAAAAGTATCAGGCAGTATTTGTAGTTGCCGAAACCGTAGAGTTTAAGATATGTATTAAAGAAGTCAGTCTCGTTGAAAAAGAATAGTTCATAGAATTCAACAATCACAAAAATTAAAAGAAGGTCCACAAATAAATGTTCCTCTCATTGTCCATATAAATGGGAAACTTTTACTAGAATTAACTGGTAAAGAGAAACTAGATAAACTACTAATTATAATTTCCAGGAAAGGAGTTACTCCTGATGTTCTCTATTGCTAAACTACTAAAAACATAGTTACAGCAAAACATACATCATTCTTTTTCAAAATATCTTCCCTCAGATGATATGCAACGTTCCCATTATTCAACCCACTTTTCAAAACAAGTGGAGAAGCCTTTTTCTGGAAGCTGTTGCAAAGAACCCTCCACTGCTGAAATTACTTCAGAATCAATATTAAATTTTCTGCCACGGCGCTTCACCTTCGACGCCGGAAAAAAACAGAAATCGCATGGTGCGAGATCTGGACTGTAAAGAGATGTGGCATGATTTTAATATTGCATTTACTAAGATATTGTTGAAAGGAAGTAGCGACATGCGGACGAGCATTATCGTGATGTATTGTCCAATTCCCTACCAGTTCATGACGCTTTCTCGATATGTGTTATTGCAATATTTTCAAAACTGATACGTAATATTCACTATTCACAGTAGTTTTTGGAGGCACAGCATGCTGATAGATTACACACTAGGGTGGATCGAAAAATTGAAATGTGGATAATCGAGTGGGCGTGGGGTACAAAAGTGGCCTTGAATGTATATTAGTTTACATCTGTTTTTTTTTATTGAAATCCATTCATATCTTCCGGTGCCCAAAGTGTCCCAAAAAAGTTAAAAATTTAAAGATTTATAAAAATTTATAATTTTATTGTTTTTTTTAATTCTTTATTTATTTCTTTAATTACTTTTAGCGCGGGTTGCGAAAGTTGTGTTTTAAGCATTGTAGCACACATGCAAAACATTTTTAACTTCGATAAATGTCTTCCGGGTGCTCCAAGACACTTAAATATTTGCCGAAAATCGATTTTTATGCAAATTTTGAGCTTAAAATTATAAGTAAAAATAAGAGTTAAATAATCATTTGTATAGCGTAATTATTACATCCAGGGGATGACAAATCGTTTACCGTTTATATTAAATGTATAAAATTATTTTTTTAAACTATATTGTTATATACGAAATTTGGAATAAAGCTACTGCTTCAATTAGCCAGTGCTATTTTACGATTTTCCGATGGGAAAAATAAAATATAAAAGTGCTAGTGATGAAGATCACAAAGGAGTAACATTGTACTTTTGTAAGGAACCTGACTCTCTGCTTATTGGACACGTTATATTTGCAACAGGAGAAGCTAAAGGCCTTTAAACTTTTACTACATTCTTTAGATGAGCAACAATTGTCCTTTTGTGGGCCCAATTGGTACAGCAATCTAAACCTGCGAGGAGCTACCTGTAGCTTCCCTTTTCTTCAATAAGTGTGGAGAATATGCCAGATAACATATATAGAATGGTTCTCAGCAATGATCAGCAATATTTATATGATATTTACGTAGATATATCACGTGGTGAAAGTGGTTCTGACCTGGCATTTTAAAACCCTGTTCCAGTTGTTTACTCAAAATGGCTAACGACTGCAGGTAGAACGTTAAGGTTGTAGGTGGCCACAGAAAATCCATCTGGGAACCTCATTATTCTTACAACATATATTATGAAAGTACGGACCTATATGATTTCATATCAAATCAAAGCCCTCTATAACAGAAGGACAGCGGTATATTAGGAAAATTATAACATTTTCTAGATATTTGGAACATAATCTAAGAATGTTCGTAGACGCTGTTGTTCAACTAGATAGCTTCTTTTATCATTCTAAAAATTTGTATCAATGTTCTTGGATAACACATAGCCTATCAGGTCTTTAGGAATACGAAAACTATTTTGTGCTAGAAATGAAAATAGAGGATCACCAAAAGTAAGAACTTTTCAAGTACCAAAAATACACTTCAAAGAAAAGTATTAATGTGAGCATATAGACTGGCAAAGAGTTGGACGTTTTGAACCACCTCTTTTGAGGAATGTGTCATAAAAAGAAATTGAGCCCATGGTAAAAGTAGGAAAAACGGAGAAATTGCCAAAATATCCAAACCATACACAAGATGAAAAAAGATGCATTCGCATAGTGCCTGAGGCATCAGAAAGTGTATCTGGACAAGAAAAGAGACTCTATTTCATATTGAATACAATAAAATCAACACGCCATATCAAACAGTTTAATCCCAAAATGGATTAAAAACTTTAGAAACATGTAAATCGCCAAATTCAAAGATATAAACAATTTGCTACGTAAGTTCAATTTTTATAATTTTTATGATTTATTGGTTTGATTTTTAAATATTATACTTCACGTATTATTATAAAATTATTATTATTTATTATAAGTTTATACTTTATTAATTAAACACTTCGCCAAATTTGTAAAAAAATTTCGTAAATTTAAAATTTTTAAACATTTTCTTTAAAATTCCAATTATTGACTATACTTGGGTACCGGCAGATATGAATTCGATAAAAATAAATATGTAAACTACAGAATTATGTAATACACCCAATATACAACTTTCTCACACGACACCAAATGGATTTTTTTTTAAATTAAAATCGAAAAAATTATAAATTTTAATAAAATCTTCAATTTTTAACTATTTTTGGACGCTTGGGGCACCTGAAGATATGAATAGATTTCGAAAAAAAAAACATGCAAACTATTATAAATAAAAGACAGCTTTCACACCCCGCGCCAAAAGTAATTTAAAACAAATAAAAAAAAATTATAAGTTTTCATAAAAATTTAAATTTTTAACTTTTTGGGGGGCGCTTGGGGCACCGAAAGATATGAATGGATTTCAATAAAAAAAGTGTAAACTATTATACATAAAATGCTACTTTTGCACCCCACGCCAAAAGTAATTAATTTTTTTTTTCGTATACTTTTCGATCCACCCTATTACACACATTTATGATCAAAGAAAATAATCATCATGACCTTTCCAGCAGATTTGGTTTGTCGGTTTTTTTTCAGAGGCGGAGAATCAGTGTGTTTCCATACACATGTAGCGGACTTGGTAAGGAGAACAAAATGATGCGTCCGAATTTCATCACCTGTTATTACAGTCTTTAGGAAATTCGGATCATTTTGAAACATCTGTTTCCACTCACAGCATTGGTAAGATCTTGTTTGCATTTGTTTTTAGTAAGGTGATGAGAGACCCATCTGGAACAAACATGTCGAAAATGTAAATTGTTGCATATTACGCGAAATATCGACGTTTTCGAATTTCGACGTTTTCGTTAGTTGATCTCCTCACATGACATTTGCTGTTTTTCTTGAAAAATTGCCCACACAGTGTTAATATTTCGATCATTCACGACACTTTCTGCTCAGCCAGTCTTAGCCAGAGCTAATTCTGCAGACAAACGTCTTTTTTTTTTTAAAAGCAGATGCCATTTAAAATCGCAGACTCACTTAAACATTTGTCTTTGTAAGCTTCTTTCATTGATTTAACTGTTTCTGGAGTTCTTTTCCTCAAACGATTGCAAAATTTTATGGCACAACACATTTCGTTTGTAAACTATGAATCACTCACGTCCATTTCTGTAGGGCAAATAAAAACAGTTCTTTCGTGGTGTTGCCCCTACGTAATAAAATAACTCTCAGTTTTCATGGAATGCCCTTTGTACAAACCGTCCGTGTTATATAAATTATAATTAAATTAGTTTTTATTTTATGAGTTTCATATTTATTTCTTTAATACTGCTCTGGACAGCGCGTATATTGAGCCGCCCTTGTCTTTATGTTACTACAAACCGATCGTGCCTTTAAAGATTAACTATAATTATACTGATGAAAATACTTAAATAAATAGGTAGATTTTGGGGAAAGCCTTTCTACACTAAGTTTAAAGAAAGTTTAGTGAAAATCGTCATACATGCTGAAGAAGATCCAGCACCCAAAAATATCGATCTTTTTAATTTATTATTTTTGGTCTAAAAACACTGCAGAGATGATGGTAAACAAAATCTCAAATCAAATGTACATGCTGAAATTAAATCAAATGATATAACCCGATTAGTGTTCTTCCTCGGGCCGGGAAACCCACATTTTCTGCAAACACGATCCGCGTTTGTTTCGTTGTGGGTCGGGTTCATGTCTGGTTGTAATTAAATGTATCGCTTTTGGGTTGGATTTTACATCATTCGGGACGGATTAACGTTGACTCAATATTTAAAAAGAAAGTCCTAAAGATTTTTCAAATTATAAAACTATATCTGAGTATTAATGCTGCTCGTCAGTGAACATTCCGATTCACGCGTATAATGTTAATATACTGCTGGACACTGAATTTCGAACACCAGGAAAGAATGCAAATAACAGAATGATTACATTTTCAGAAAATTTGGAAGTATAGATCCTGAGAAAACACTACCAATAGTAGCCATCCCTGGCCGCAATAACAGCATTTTTCTGCCTAGACATGCAGCCGTACAGAGATTGCATGTCATGTACGGGTAAAACAGTCCATACACCTTCAAAACTATGCCACAGTTCATCAACTATAGTGACTGGCGAGTGGTGGCGTGCCAGTCGCTCAGCAGCCATTGACCAGACATTTTCAATTAGTGAGAAATCAGGAGAACGTGCTGGGCAGGGCAACAGTCGAACATGTTCTGTATCAAAAAAGGCCAGGATAGTACGGCTAACATGCAGACGTGCATTGTCTTGCTAAAACGTAGAGATGAGGAGGCATCAAAGATAAAGCAGAACCAGGGGCCGTAACACATCAGAAATGTAACGGCTGCTGTTGAAATTGCCGGCAATGCGAACAAGAGGTTACCGAGACGTGTATCCAATAGCACTTCATATCGTCACTTCAGGTGATATGACAGTATGACGATGTCGAATGCAAGCTCGCAATGCGCTTTTTCCACGATGCTGCCAAACATGGATGCTGTCATCATGATGCTATATATGACGTAGGGATGGCATATCACGTCGTCTTTGATGAATCCAGGCTCTGTATACAGGGTCATGAAGGATCCTTGGTTGGATCCTTGATAATGCATATTGCCAGCTTTCATTCGACATCATCACACAGGCCCATAACCTGCAGTGATGGTGTAGTGTGCCATTGAATACACGTCTCGATAACTTCTTGTTCCCATTGAATGCCATATGAACAGCAGCCGTTAAATTTCTGAGGTGTTACTACCCGTGGGTCTGCCCTATCTCCGAAACCTCCAGAACTCTACTATTCAGCAGTAAAATGCACGACCGCATGTTGCTTGCATTATACTATCCTGACCTTCCTTGATACATATAATGTTCGACTGTTGCCCTGGCTGGCACGTTCTCCTGATTTCTCACCAACTGAAAATGTCCTGTCAATGGCTTCTTAGCAAATGGCTCGCCACCACTCGCCCGTCACTAAGGTTGATAAACTGTAGCATAGTGTTGAAGCTGCATGGACTGTTATACCGTACATGACATCCAATCTCTGTTCGACTCCATGGCTAGGCAAATAAATGCTGTTATTGGTGCCAGAGGTGGCTGCTTTGGGTAGTGTTTTCTCAGGATATATACTTCCAAATTTTCATACAAATGCATTCTGGAGCCCTTAGAATTAACATTAGCGAGGGGAATTGGTAAGTTTACTGACTTGCAGTTTTAACTAGTATATATAATATATATGTGTGTGTGTGTGCTATTTTTTTAATACAAAAGATATAAAATTTATATTAGAGATAGACTAGAATTTATATAAATAATAGAATTGTTGAAACTATTTTTTCATTACTGTGATAAAATATAGATTAATGCTAGATTAATTTTAACACAATCATTCAAATTGGTAAAGAAATCATATGAGTTGTAACTTTCCTACTGGACGAAAATTTTCCAGGCTAGGATTCGAACCTGAAATTGTGTTAAAATTAATCTAGTGTAATCACGTATCCAGCGTTTACTGGAGTTCCATTACCTGCGATGTATTCTGTTGAGCTGATTCAGGTATCAGACCAGATGCTATGATCAATAAGGTTAACTGGATGCATTAGGTCCTCCAGTTTCGACCGAGATGGTTCAGTTGGTAGAGCATAGCAACTTCAGCCAAGATATCCCAGTTTCGAATCCTGGTCCGGACATTTTTCGCCCAGTTGGAAAATTACAACTCATATAGATTAATGTTTCGTTCGATTGAGGTGCTTTCGGATCGGATTGATGTGTGTGTAGGATTTTAGATTCACTTTAGGCTGATTTTCGTGTTCAGGTTTTTTGCGAGCGACCCTATCTAAACTGGATTATTTGTTAAACTGTTGGTGGTTGTCAAAATAGGACTTAAAACTTTAAATCTATATATCTCAGAATTTAATTTTCCAAGTTTCGTCATATTTAAATTGTTATATTAAAATTTCTATTTATTATAAATTTAAGAGAAATCGTACAAGTATTTTACAGATACATATTCATGAAATAGTCTACATGAATTTTGTTTTCACGAAATGTTTTAAAATAAAATCCTCGTAGTAAATGTAGTCATAAAAAAGACCTTTTTTTATAACTATTGTCTTCATTCCTGAAAACAAACATTTATACTTTTCTGTAGTCAAAAATGAAAAGAAAGAAATGCAAAAAGCATTATTCATTCTGTAGGAAAATATATCAGTTTTTAATTATTGCTAAAAGTTAAAAGTTACTTTCTTTTAAAAGATGTATATTTACAAATGTACATTTCAAGAAAAAAAAAACAATAATAGAAATTATTTATAAAAAAAATAACTTTTTGCATTCTGGACCACCTGATAAATGAAATGAAAAAAGGAATAATTAAAAACGACAAGATTTTAAGTTATATATATATATATATATATATATATATATATATATATATATACATATCTAAATAATATTTTCAAAATTTTATTTAGACTTTTAATGTTGTATTTAAGTTCATTTATTATTATTAGTTCTCACAATTTTGTCCAATGTGTCTTCACCGCTTTTCGTTTTGTTATATTCTAGAATACTTTATGTTTTTTTTTTTCTAATCTAATATCCACATCATAAATATTATACATAGTACTAAGCAAAGTAACAACTTTTCGTTTTTCTTTTGGTATAGTAAGTGTTAAAGTTGCTTTTACTTGAAATCAGAGTACTGTAGCATACACATTATTATTTTAAAGATTTGTGAACAAAACAGATGATTCCGATTTAATTTTTCGAATTGTTGCAATAAAATATAATTTTTTTATGCAAGGGGCACTGCTAATTCATACGATGTAAAAAAAGTTATCAAATGTGGTATTGCTATATTACGATCAGAATTTTCAACTTCCTTTGTGAATCTTTTAACTGCATTTTCACCTTGATGCGATTCTCTTTTGTCCTGTTTGCCTGCATATACTTCCCCTTTCCATTCATACGATGTTTCGTAGTCACAATTTACCCAAAAATTCAAACCAAACTTAGTTTAGATGACATATATTGACGGAATGGACCTTTTTCGCGAAAATCAACTAATTGCTCATCGACAGACATAGACCGATTTGGAATATAACGGTCCTGCAGATAGCTGTTCCACAACTCAAAACATTCCCTTATTGGCTGTAATTTATCATTTAAACTTCTTTTACGCTTTTCAGCAGCATTATAAAATTTTATAACACGTAATATACTTGTGAATCTATTGCAACTCATAATGTCACGAACGATCTGTTTTCCACTTTTCATTTTCCAAAGTTCGCACTCCGATAAGCAATAAAATTCCAATGATTTTTTATAGTTTTATAATATCAATCGGTTGCCATCGTTACAAATACTCTGTTACCTTCAGCATTTGTCCAATTTATTATGATCGCTAAATGTATTTTATGGAATCAGAGGAGGAATTTAGATGAAATTGATTCTACTTCACGGTTTGCAAATCTTGATGATTCTGATTTGTTACGTAATTTTTTTTATTGTAGTACATCTTCCTTGTGGACTGGAAATTTGATCCTTATATCATGTAAGGCTGATATTTCTTGAAACAAAGGAATTATGTCGGGTAATTGTGCTTGTTAAGTTTTCTTCAACCAAGTTAGCGATAAATAGCCAGTTCTGATCACTCTGCCCAATAATAAATTCTAGCAACAATATAAAACTTTGAAGGGTTATTATAGCTGTTCCAATGATTAATGAATGAGGTTAAGTAATGATAGGTAAGCAATGAAACATTTTTTCTAAAACTTCAAACAAAATTTAAATTGCAACTCCATATAAAAAGAGTAAAATATTCCAGAATATGTCACATATTTACAGAATTATTTTTTATGCAAAAAAGCATTTTGAATGTACCTGTCAGACCCATTGGACCCGTTTGGTAGCAGGAGGATTAAAAAATAATAAATAAATCAATTACCAAAAATAGAAAAAAAAACATTCGTTACAGAAAGCACAAACATGGGATGGAAGTAAAATCTGGAATAAAAATAAAATAAATAAACAATGATACAGATGTCTTTTTGACATACAAATCAGTAACACATATATCATGCATTTCTTGGCAATTTTATATACTATAATGGTATAATAGTAGTACCATGAATAGTAATAGTATAATGTAGAATTTAGTCAAAATGTCAAACATTTTATATTTAATATCATTATATTTTTAAAAGATTTTTTCATTCTATCTATTTAAAATATTGCAAACATAGTCATCCAACGAAATATACTATTCACATTATATTTATGTCATCATGAAAAGCAGTAAAGTAAGATGAACTTTATAACTAATCTTTAATTTCCTATAAAATTTACATAAATAAATTAATCAAGCAACATCAAGCTAAAGCTTTATTTTTAAATTCATAAAAGGTTTTCCCATAAAATATAATATTTCTTTTCTGTCTAACTGCACATTAAATGTGTAATTATAATAAAATAAAATCGTTGTCATATTTCCAGAAGAATATTAGCTATTACTTTTTTCTGCATAAAATTTTTAAGGAGATTAATTTTATTGTGTAAGCACCATCAGAATGAAGAATTTCCCTTTAATTTAAGATAAAATTCTTCCTCTAAAATAAAGTAAGCATTCTTAAACTATATAACGAAAAAAAATAAGGTGTCTCATTCTTTAACTTATGACTAATAGCACTAATTGCGATTTTCTTCAATCGATGATGATGACAATGGAATTTGACTCCAAGCATAGAAAAAATGTATACTTCAGGCGCATATTTTACTTTCCTTTTTTATGAATAAATATTTCTTTGTTATATTTTTATGTTTTACTCTTTTTCTCTTCCAATGATTTCACCTTAATTATAGACAGAAAGTCCAATATTATAGGTGTTACGAATTTACCTCCTTTTTGATTTTAATTGTTATATCAATTTTTTACTATCGCCAAATTACGCTTAATTGAGCACATAGATTGAAACTTAATGCTCATTTTTGACAAAGTATATTGTGACTACATTAAAAGTGATCAGTGATTCGTTCAAACATAGTCATTAATATAAAACATGATTAGAGATTAAACAAACCATGCTTTTGTACGCCTTAAATGTCTTTTTTGAAATATAGAGAACATAATACGGTGTGTGTTCTTAATTCTTATTAGGATTTATTTTTTAATAAGCAATACTAATAATATTTGTAAAATAAAACTAGTCGTTGGGGGCCACCGTAATACTTACCCATCATGGATATGCATAATATAAAATATGAAAGTAAAACCTGTGTAAACTACTTATAAAATGCATTGCAATTCGAATAAAATCGTGGCTTGGTGACGTCATAAACTATAAAGGCTCGATTACTGAATTGCTTAAAAGAAACATCCTTATAACTCCAAAAACAATATGCCTATTAACTAGCGGTTTATTGCATCTGATTAAGCGTCTCATTTCTAATTGAAATATATCTTTGAATTGAAATTTAGTTGAAATACAGGGTCATGAAAAATCGAAGAGTGTGGAAAATCGGATTACAAATATCTCGGCATTCAATTATTCAATCGACTTCATGCTTTATGCAAAATTTATGTTTTTTTATTGTATTTTATATTCACTCCTTAAAATAAACAATTCCGATTTTTTTTACCTTTTATCAGAATGAATATTTCGAGTGTATGAAAAAAAATAGTTCCGGATAATCGAGGGTACTGAAATTCCATAAGCTTCTTCCCATTATTACATACTAAGTACATACCAAATTTAAAGTCTCTATCTCAATTTTTTCGGGAGATAGAGTGTTTACAGACACACAGACACACAGACGGACATCATTTTTTTTTCTAAAAATATGTTTTTCGGAATCTCCAGTGTCTGAAACGTGTAAATTCGTCAAAAATTTTTTTTTCAATTTTCAAAACGGTTACAAGACTTACCCTATACTACGTATGATGGGTAAATAAAAAATAAAAAATAAAAAAAATAAATAAACAGCGTAAACTCGCATAAGGTGTACAGGGTCAAGAGTTCGTTGTGCTTGGGAGACAACATAAATCTTTTCGTTAACAACGCCCTTTAGATCAGTTTTTTTTAACACTTTCCAACCTAGTTGAAAAGTGTTTATGACTTCGGTTTGTCTGGCCGTATGGCCGTCTGCCGTCTGGCCGTCTGCCGTCTGTCCGTGCTCTAACTCCCGTAAATATGCTCGGATTGCTCTGCAATTTTTATATGTTATAGTCGTTATCTATAGCATGTTCCCGATTTCAACGGAAGTGTGTAGCACTTATAGTTTTTTTACAGGGACACTCAAAAGAATTCCGTTACATTGCGGTCTATGGGGAAAAATCATTCACGGTTTATTTAAATAATGTTTCACTATTTTAAACGCATTGAAATTTATATATATCACTAAGGTGTATTTCAAGAGGCTTACTACAGAATAGTGTGTGTACAGCAGTCATCGTTCATTTACAGGGACACACAAAAGAATTCTCTACTGTAAGTTAACAATAATTCCTGGAAGTGCGTTTTAAGTTACTGATCGCGATTTTAATTTTAACTCGCTTTTTAACACTTTCCAACCTAGTTGAAAAGTGTTTATGACTTCGGTTTGTCTGGCCGTCTGCCGTCTGGCCGTCTGCCGTCTGCCGTCTGGCCGTCTGCCGTCTGCCGTCTGGCTGTCTGCCGTCTGCCGTCTGGCCGTCTGTCTGTGCTCTAACTCCCGTGAATATGCTCGGATTGCCCTGCAATTTTTATATGTTATAATCGTTATCTATAGCATGTTACCTATTTCAACGGAAGTGTGTATCACTTATAGTTTTTTTACAGGGACACTCAAAAGAATTCCGTTACATTGCGGTCTATGGGGAAAAATCATTTGCGGTTTACTTAAATAATGTTTCACTATTTTAAACGCATTGAAATTTATATATATCACTAAGGTGCATTAGAAGAAGCTTAATATGGAATAGGGTGTGCATAGCACTTATACTTACTTTACAGGGACAGTCAAAATAATTCCGTTACATTACGTCTATGGAGAAAAATCGTCTGCGGTTTATTTAAATAATGTTTCACTATTTTAAACGCATTGAAATTTATATAAGGTTCATTAGACTTACTACAGAATATTGTGTGTATAGCAGTCGTCGTTCATTTACAGGGACACACAAAATAATTCTCTACTGTATGTTAACAATAATTCCTGCAAGTGCGTTTTAAGTTACTGAATGCGAATTTAATTTTAAATCGCTTTTTGTATATTACGTGGGGTGTATAAATTCTGTGGATCCTATACAGGGAAGCACAAAAGTTCGGGAACACATTTCCGTATTATTTAACTCCAGACGGAGAATTTTAAACTGTGCTACGTGTTTCCTAACTGAACTAAAATTTAGCATCCTATGTAGTATATATACAAATCTATAGATCCTATACAGGGCTGAATAAAAGTATTCGGATTACTTAGGTGTTATATTTTAGCTTATTAAAGAGTATGATTCGTAAAATTATTTTGGAAGCGTTGGAAAGTGTTACATAATCTATGCTTGACGCATGATTTTTCGTTCTTGTTTTAAATTCATTTTGGTCTCAGGATAGTATTTTCTATGGATAGAAGGATAAGCAATAAATATTTTTCATAAATACCAAAGATGTATTTTCTTTTATTCATATTAAAATAATTCTAAAGTAGCAGGTGATTTAATCACACAATACTTTAACACTATAAAAAATTTGCAGCAGAGTAACCGATCTTTCGACCGTTTTTATAAATAACGGTTATATAACCGTCATTTAATAGTATTCTGACCCTAATATGAGCAATATTACGGTCAAAATAGCGTTAAATTACGGTTATGTACTGTTAAGTACGGTCAATCGACTATTTTTTATAGAAAATGGTCGAATGACCGGTTACTTTGCTGCAAAAATTTTTAGAGTGAACGCTTATGTTTTGCAGCTGTGTTTTTTTTTTTTGTTGTTGTTTCTTTGTTTGTTTGTTTATGTCAAATTATTTTCAACGCTTTCATTTGCAAAATTCAGTAATTGATATCATACAGTATTTGTGTTTCTATATATCAGAATAATTCATATATATATATATATATATATATATATATATATATATATAATGAAGCCTCTTTTTTAATAACAGCTGAGACATGTATGCACGCATAAGGCCTAATGATATTGATTCTATAAAATAAATAGATGTTTGTCAAAGGTTATTATTTATTTATTTTATTTTATTTATTTTTCATTGCTTTTTATTTAAATGATGTGAAAACTTGTCTTTAAAAAAATCTATATAAAAAGTATCCTTAATATTCAGTTATGCCTGATGATTTTATTGACATGAATGTCACCTTTTTTTCTAAAGTAAAATTTGTTAATTTTAAGAATGAAATCTCAATGCTTTAAAAATATCTATCATCTAACGATGAATTAAAAAATAGTTTGTTTTAATATCAGGATATACTTATAAATTATTAAACGTTTATTAATTATTAGATGGTTCAAATGCTTTATAGAAATCTATTCTAAATATGTATGCATTATATTTATGGTATGTGGAAATTTATTTAAAAAAGATATTTATTTAATACAGCTATTAACATATATTCTCAAAACTTCCTTTTGTTGATGTTTGTTATAATGATGAAATTTCTTTTGAATAAAGCATTCCTTGAATTCTGAAAGATTCATTTTTTAAATTAATTGAAAAATCAATACCTGATATACATATAATCCATTTGAAATATTATTAATTAGAGGGATTGTCATCTTACCTTGTTTCATTATTTAAAAATTAACATTAAACCCAAAGATTGCAGCAAGATTGTTAACAGTTGAGTGTATAGAATTGTTCATAAATACCACTGGTTACGCCGATAGCTCAATTATTATTTATCACTACAAATAAAAAACACACACTCTCAAAATAAAATAAACTCACTTGCGGACTGTATCTCATTTAATATCTCACAACACTCAATAAAAATGGTCGAGAGCCGAGATTTACACAACTTCACTGATCGGCATCTCAAACCCAACTCACAAAAAAGTTGTAGTTTTTTATTTAACATTTTACATAGACGGCGCTTCTAGCGGCAACATACCGCCGGGCCTTGAATGTTGCTAACATTCAATAATATAAATGCAATATAATTCAATCACAATCTCTAAGTGAAAAATACAATCTCAAAAAACACAATTTCTTCTCAAAAATACTACACTAAATAAAATACTAAATTTACAAATATAAACACAAGAATGTAATACACTGCAGGAAAAGTATATAGTTTAATAAAACAAATGTATGAATTTAAGTAGTGAATAAACCATCATTCACATATGGTAAAACAACAATTTTTGTCACTGGCCTTTTATATGTGCCATTTTTATCTTTCAAGGTGACAACTCTTATAATATTGTCTTGGCCTGGATGAATTTTAATAATTCGGGCCAAATGCCATTTTAAAGGGCAATAATTATCAGAATTTTTTACTAATACTAAATCTCCCTCTTTTATCTTTACCCTTCCCTTGTACCATTTAGGTCTATTTAAGAGCTTGTTCAAATATTCTGATGACCATTTTTTCCAAATATGTTGTGTTAATTTTTGAACTAATTGCCATCTGCTCAACCTATTCATAGGAATTTCTGTATAATTTGGATCAGGTAAGGCCATTAAAGAGGAACCAATAAGGAAGTGAGCAGGTGTCAAAGCTTCAACATCATTTGGATCATTTGAAAGGGGGCAGAGTGGCCGAGAATTAAGAACTGCCTCAATTTGAGTAATAAGAGTCAAGAATTCCTCATAACTTAAAATAGTTTTACCTACAACACGTTTTAAATGGTATTTAAGGGATTTGATATTTGCTTCCCACAAACCTCCAAAGTGAGGAGCTGAAGGGGGGTTAAAATGCCAGTTAATACCTTCATTAGCTAAATAATTTTCTATCTCCTCCTCACTTTTATCTTTAAATAAATATCTGAGAATTGCTCTTAATTCTTTATTGGCACCAACGAAATTTCGACCATTATCACTATATATATCAGAAGGTTTGCCCCGCCTTGCTATAAAGCGTTTAAGTGCTGCTAAGAATGCTTCACTTGTTAGATCATTTACTATTTCAAAATGCAAGGCCTTTGTAGTAAAACACACAAATACACAAATAAATACTTTTTTTACCTGTTTATTTCTAGCCACGAAGTTTTTCACTTCAAAGGGACCACAGTAGTCCAATCCAGTACGCATAAATGCTCGGGCCATTGTTACTCTAGAAGCTGGCAAATCAGCCATCTGTTGCTCTGAATTCTTAGAATTTACCTTTTTACAAGTCATACAATTGAAAAAGATTTTATGAACTATATTTCTAGCAGATAAGATCCAAAATTTGTTTCGGATGAGAGAAAGAGTTGTCTCAGCACCTGCATGAAAATACAAATTATGAAAATATTTAATTACACAAAAAGTAAAATTATGTTTGGAAGGAATAACAATTGGATATTTTTTATGCTCGGATAACTTGCTGTTTCTCAGTCTACCACCAACTCGGATTATACCATTAACATCTAAAAACGGGCACAAGTTTGTCAGTTTACTATTATTAGGGATTGCATTACCCTTTTCCAAATACTGCATTTCCTTCACGAATGAAGTCTTTTGGATGTTTTTTACTATACAGAATAAGGACTGAGAGACTTCACTGCTGGTTAAAGTTCCACCTTTGGGATACAAGGGATTTCTACAGTTATGGATGAATCTATTACACCATGCTACTACTCTTTGCAGCTTTATGAATGAAGAACTGTTATTAATGATGTCTAAATGCTCAACAGTGTTAACTAATGTACATACTTGAGTTACTGATGGTGCTTTCAATTCACGGATAAACAACTCACTGGTTTCAACAGAAATAATATCAGGAGACTCCACCAGCTTAGGCTGTTGTAGGAATGATGGACCGAACCACCATAAATCACATTGCTGGATCTTGATGGGATCTAGGCCTCTAGAAATGAGATCTGCAGGATTTTGCTTGGAAGGTACATAATTCCACTGATCAATCGAAGTTAAACTTTGTATAATCGATACCCTGTTTGCGACAAATGTCTTTAGATCATTCGACTCCTTTTTTAACCATGCAAGTACAATAGTACTATCTGTCCAAAAACAAGTTTTAGAAACTTCTTGCTTTAGAGCACTTAACACTTTTTGCATCAACTTAGATAATAGGACTGCTGCAGAAAGTTCTAGACGAGGGATAGTAATATGCTTTAGAGGAGCTACTCTAGATTTACTAGTGAGCAGTTTAATAGCAGAATCACCATAAGAATTAATAGATTTTACATAAACGGCCGCACCATAAGCAAGTTCAGAAGCATCTGAAAAACCATGCAATTCCACACAATTAGATTGTTCTACAAATACAAATCTTGGGATATTGATCATATTTACAGTTTTTAAGGAAGTCCATTCGATATTTTCTTTCACTGGAAGATAATCACACCAATCTATTTTCAGCAACCATAATTTTTGAAGGAAAACCTTGGCCTTCGTAATTATTGGACCTATCAAACCCAACGGGTCAAATATTCTGGCAATTTGTGATAATACTGAGCGTTTGGTATACCTTTCACTTTGCTCTATAATTAAATTAAATCCAAAACAGTCTGGTTGCGGCTTCCACAATATTCCTACGGTTTTTGTCTCATTGGAAAATGAATATTCAGATATTGCATTATTACACAAAAGAGAAGAATTATTTACTGACCATTTGTGAAGATCCATGCTTCCCTTCTTTAACAAAGATATCAGTTGTTGTTGGATCTCTCTAGCTGTGTCTAGATCATCAGTACCTGTCAAAATATCATCCATATACACGTCATGAATTAATACATTTGCAGCTAAAGGAAATTCCTTTCCTTCATCTCTAGCTAGCTGGGTAAGGGTTCTTGTTGCTAAAAAGGGGGCACTCGTTGTGTCATAAGTCACCGTACATAATTTATACACCTTAACTGGTTCATGTACCTCAGGTTTAAACAAGATTCTCAATAAATCTCTTTGACTCGGATGTATCAATATCATACAGTACATTTTCTTAATATCTGCTACAAAAACAAATTTGTGCTTTCGAAATCGCAACATTATACTAAATAATTCATCTTGGATTGTTCCTCCGTTATACTGCAAACTATTTAGAGATTTTCCGGTAGAAGTTAAGGAGCTAGCGTTAAAGACAACTCTTAATGGTGTGCTACTTGATTCAGCACGGAACACGCAATGATGGGGTATGTAATAAGTGATATCTGGTTCTTCAGATTCTATCACCTCTTCCATATGACCCATACTTAAATATTCTTGCATAAAGACTTTATAAAGATCGTTAAATTTAGGTTCTCTAACTAAGCGATTCCATAATGAATTTAAAACTTTCATAGCCTTTTTCTTTGATTCTCAAAGACAAGATGGGTCTTCCTTAAATGGCATTTTTACCATGTATTGCACCCTGTTGCAGTTCTGGAATAATTTTTCAGAAAATGTTTTTCACAAATTTCTGATTCCTTATTTCTGGAAACTTCAGATTCTCTCTCAATGTTTTCTATTTCCCCAAAATCTCGAATTACTCTTTCTAACTCCAAATTATCTGTTATCAACCTACAATGTATATTACTTTCAACCTTAGCCGGAAGGCTTCCGCTAACAATATAACCGAAAACACTGTTTTGTAACACTATTCTAGTATTTAATGGTTGGGGGTAAATTTGACCTGGCCTTAAAAATTCATAAAAATTTTCTGCACCCAAAAGCAAATCAATACAGCCTGCCACATTAAACTTTTCGTCAGCTAATTTGATGTTATTTAACGATTAAATACAAATCTCAAGCGGTCTAGAAGGCGTAAATTCCGTAATTTTCGGAACGACTAAAAAATCTAATTTTAAATAAAATTCTTTATCTCTATTCGAAATAGTTGTGTTAACTCTAGATCTAACATTAAGAGACAAATTATTTATTCCTGAAATACAAATATTAGTCTTTTCTCTTTTCAAATTTAGTTTATCTACTAACCTTTTACACATAAAATTAGAGTTTGCACCGACATCTAATAAACCACGTGCTTCCTGAAAATTACCATATTCATCTTTTATTAAACAAACAAATGTGCTAATTAACACAGCTTTTAACTCGTTAGACAAATTACATATCGTTGAAAATAAATTGCTTTGGTTATTAACTTGGAAAGGCTGGAATACTGGAGCTGAAGCATCCAAATTAGATTTATTACCGACTTCGTTTTTAGAACTCATTTCCTGTGAAATTATCTCTGGATTTTCACCTTTATTTATTTTTTGTTCACGCGGGAAATGCAAAGTTACATGATGCCTTCTCTTGCAAATAATACAAGAGAATTTAGATTTACAATCAATCACTTTATGATTCATAAGACAGTTAAAACAAAGGTTTTTGGATTTTACAAGCTCAACTCTATTACCCACTGACATGTTTTTATAAACAGGACATTTATGCAAAGGATGATTTTCACTACATGACAAAATACATTTAGAATTTTTTACGTCAGTTAGAAAAACTTTAGAAACATTTCGATAATAAGTATTTTTATTACTCGCTCTAGAATTGTCAACCACGAGTTTTCCCTTAGACGTATAATATAAATCAATTTCCCGAGATAATTCAATGGGAGAAAACCACGATTCTGCTTGTCTAACATTTATAAAATACATGACATCTTTATCAAGCGTTTGACAAATCTTATCAGAAACTATTAACTGTTTTAAAGTTTCGAAATCTGTCACATTCCTCAATTTTAAATAATAATCCCAACTCGTTGTTAATCGGGATGCAAATTGTACATATGTTTCATTAGGATGACATTTTGCTTTCCTAAAATGTTCTAAACAAGTCTGGGGGGATGGCTCAAATTCTCTAAGTACTATAGCCTTTACTTTTGAATAATCTTCTAATTCCCCATCTTTGATGTACGTAATTACGTTTGTTGCCCTTTCTCCTAACAGATTTAGTAGAATTTCCGATTTATATTTTTCTGGGACATTTTTAGAAATAAATGCTCTTTCTAACGATGAAAAAAAAGAACTCCAACCTTCTGGTTTAGATGGAATTTTAATCGTTAACGTTCTTACACTTTTAATCAGAGAGTCTAAAGATTCTACATTATCTTTTTTCTCGAGATCACTTAAATTATCATTTTTAGTTTCTGCACGGGCCTTAGCAAACTCAATTTCTAACTTTGCATGTTCAATTTTTAATTTCTCAAGATCTAGTAATTTTGATTCTTCATTTTTTCTTTCCTCAATAAAACTGTTTGCTATGTCTTCAACCAGTTTATTATCTGCTTTATACTTCGAATTTTCCTTTATTAAATTTATTAAATCATAAATAGTTAATTTGGAATCTGATATATCTATGTCTAATTCAGCAGCAATTCGCTGATAATCCTCCTTTTTTGCACCTTTAAACATTGTATTATAAATACAATTCACAATAAATAAATAAATAAAACTGACATATCTTTATCTATTAATAAATCTCCAAATCGGATAATTCCACATTGAAAAGATTTAATCTACTCTTTCAATTCTCAAATTAGCTCAATAATAAAGAACATCGGTTCTCTTCTGCGTAAACACATTCACAGTTCATTTTTCCGTATTACGAAATTCTCCAGGTTAATCGAAATTATTTTTCTTCTGGAAACAAAAAACACTTCACAATATTCACACTCTTCTATATTCACACTCTATTCACAATATTCACAAAAGATAATTCTGAATCACAATATTTTGTACTTTAATATAAATAATACGATGATTTAATTTTCGTTTTACTCATTCTAATTACTTGATAGAATTCCAAACACAATTTATCTTCTGCAGACGATTCCCGAAAAAACATAAACATCGACAAATTCTATTCTTTCTCCGGCGAGAGGAGACCAATAATATGGTTACGCCGATAGCTCAGTTATTATTTATCACTACAAATAAAAAACACACACTCTCAAAATAAAACAAACTCACTTGCGGACTGTATCTCATTTAATATCTCACAACACTCAATAAAAATGGTCGAGAGCCGAGATTTACACAACTTCACTGATCGGCATCTCAAACCCAACTCACAAAAAAGTTGTAGTTTTTTTTTTTTTTTTACATTTTACATAGACGGCGCTTCTAGCGGCAACAACCACTTTTACTTAAATTTAATGTTAACGTTTCAAACAGTTTAAATTAAGGACAGTGAAATATTAAAGAATTGTATAAGAAAAGTCTCTTATTCTTAAAATAGGAATTTCTGAGATTTATAAGGAACTTTGATTTATATCCTTAAATAAATGTTGGTGTTTCTTTCCTTTATTAAATATAATTTTTTTTTTAATTTGTTAATCTCTATTTAGAATAAAACATATTGTGTAATTTTGTTAATATAAATTTATTTACTATTAATTTATTAAATTTGAAAAGTAATAATTATTTTAACCTAATGGATTAAATTATACTTACGCGTGTAACTTTTTTTATGACTCATCGTTTTATTCTTATCCGTAATAGTTTTTTTTAAAATATTTGCTTTATTATAAAATTTATAATTTAGCTCCTCATTTTATTAAAATAAGTTATGAACTTTAATAGTCATAATAAAATAAATATTTATCACATTTTATAAAAAACAATATTTCAAATTTCCTTTACAAAATCGTTTAAAATTGATAGGTTTATAAAAGTACCAGATATCACGTTGCAGTTTTTTGCGAATAACGTATTATTTATTTTACTAAAGTTAAATGGACTTTTAGGATCATTTAGAGTATTCTTGAGTTCTTAATAAATTTCTAATTTAATATATTTTGTATGTGTAATATTTTTCACTATTACGTTTTCAATAATGATTAGTTGAAATACTTTTAAATTATTATTGTTATTTATAACGAGTTTAAGTACTTTTGGATTCATAGTACAAAGTTGCATTTATATTTTTGATAAATGTACGCAATTATTTTTTATTTTATTTTATTTATTTATCTGTTTTCAGTTAGAAAGAAAACTATTTTACTTAATCTCTCATAGATAAATAAAATTAAATAATCCGAGCAAACAGTCTTATACGTAATTTTAAAATTTGTGTTAAGTATACGCATTGTGCTGGGAACTAATATTGCATTTATTGAAAATTAAACCAATAAAAACCTACATACTTTTAATTTTTAGAATTACATTACAAATATTTATAATCAAATGCACCTATTAAAGAAATATTGCTTTTGCATTGTAAATATTTGCAGCGAAACGCTAGTATTGCGAAAGTATTCATTTTATATTATAAATACTCATAATACAATAACGAAATATATGTTGAAATTAATGGTTCAATATTGGCAAAATGTAAGCATTTACTCATGTATGTGCTACATGTTACGATAATATTATCGATATTGAATAAAATACAGTGAATACAAATAATATTGTCTCAGTATTATTTTTCCACTGCTGATAAACACATTCTTATATTAATATTGAAAAAAATCTTTAACGCTGCATATAACCATTCTTCAATAATGCTGCATTTAATAATAATAATAATACAATCCTATTTGTTTGGTCAATACTTAACGTCACGTGTGATATAACAAAACAATTTATTTGAATTTTGTGACTGCCATTTTTATGGATTAATAATTCGGAAAAGCTCTTTACCGTTTTGTGATAGCTTTTATATTTCAGAAGTACATTTATTTTATACATTACATATTAAACATTTTTAAGAAATATTTTTATTGAATAAAGCTTTTTATTATTTACGTCTAGATATTTGCGAAACGTTTAGTCACAGATAAACTCTTTTGTCTTGTTTCAATCCCATGGAAATCTAGTTCTTAAAAACTTCTATTTATTTATTTGAAAAAAATATATATATCTAGAAATAATACAAATATTTGTTTTCAGAAAATTTATAAAATAAAGTGTAATCATAAATTGTATATTTTTATTAAACAGACATTTTGAAAGCCATAAAATATATGCACTCATCAGTAAATGATATATATTTATTATAGAAAAATCTAATTAGAGAGTTTTTATTTATAATCATATAGATAAAAAAATAATAATAATATGTTTAAATTATATGTGTAAAGGCGTGTATAAGGTCGTACTTAAGATATGATCATATATGAATTTACACTATAAATAAATATTTTTGAGAAAGTACATTATAAATATATACAATAAATATAATATGATGATGCAAAGAGTAAAATTATATATATATATATATATATATGGTAAAGTCAGGAGAGATGGTGCAGATGGAGAGATTGCGCAAATAGAGGTTTGGTGAGAAGGAACAGAGTGAGCGCGCAGCGACTGCAAGTAGTTGTACAACAGCAGTAGTGAGTGTCTACTTGAAAGAGCACGTTGATTATTTTGAGCGTCTAAGATAAAGCATTGCTATTTTGTTTTGTTTTCCCAAAGTCAATGCTTGAATTTTCATAGCTATTCGTCAGAATTTCTATACAATGTCAGTATATTTTAAACTTAAACGGTTTCTCATAAGCTACTAATCTAGACTAACAGTGTGAACATCAACGGTTCGTTTTAGTAGTTGCCATGTTTAAATAAAAGGCGGCGCAATCTCTCCTACTGAATTGGAAAGTTTGTGCATCTGCTACTTAGGAGAGATGGCGCATTGTTTCCATTAGTTTCCATGCTAGGAGAGATTACGCAGCTTATTGGTAAAATTGCATAAGAAAATGAAAATTGAAAATGGACTAATTTTAACTTAAACGTGTTATCAAGTAACTTAATGTTATTTTGTAATCTTATCTGAAATTGCTTTTTCTGTTTCTTTATTTTTTCCCGTTTAATTAAAAAATGTTCATCGTTTTTAAAATTAATTCCTTTTGCTGATTCTTTAATCATTATGTTGAAATATTCACTTTTAATACAATAATATTTGTTCACAAAAGCCTTACAACAATGTCATTTAAGTGCAATTATTATTGTTAGCAGTTTAATTGTAGTTAATATTAGTAACAATCTCTCCTACCCATGTGCGCAATCACACCAACCCTGTCAGGACAGATTGCGCAAAATAACTTTCTTGGTTTTATTACAATTGTTCTATTAAATTACAACATAACAACAAAATAGCATTGGAAATGCATAAAAAACAAATGAAGTAAAACTTATTCATTGATAGTTTAGCAAAAAATTAATATTTAGATTTTTTATTGTTATTCTTTTAAATTGTGAGCGGACTCTCCTAGCTTTACCTTATATTTGATAGAATTAATTTAGACAACGACATAAATTTCACTAATAACTGAAATAATAATTGCCCTGTAGTGAAAGAACGTGGTTTTGTTTATTTGTATGTATTTAATAAAATTTATATGTATAATATTTGTATGTATTTTAAAAAATCGATTGATTACTATATTTTATTTATTTTAGAACTGGATTTTATTTTTTTTTTCAAAGAAATATATATTTTTAAATATACAGAGTTTTAAAATGCAAAAATAAGAATAAAACATATATAAGTGTTAAATATATAAAGTATTATTTTTTTCATTTCTAAATATGCATTTAATTTTTAAAGATTTAACGATTTCTACAAAATATTTTGTATTTTAGCGATAATAATGAAAAATTTCAAAACACTCAGACCCTCATATAGCATAAATATAATCGAAATAAAATTTAGCAAACTTTTATAATAATTGTTAAAATATAGGGTTAATATGAATATGCTTCTTTCAAATCTTTATCCTTGAGAATGTGTCACGTTCAAAGCTGTTTTCACCTTGTTCACCTTTCAGCAATATGTTGTATTATTTCATACTTGTATCATATACGAAATACAAATGGGATTTCCTAACATTAAAATAGTTAAATATTTTCAAAATTATCCTAAATAGTTTTTCTTTTCTAGTTCTTATAAAAATTCAGACAATAATCTTTAGAACACTATAAATATTAAATAATTATTGTATACAAAATGAAATTCCATTATAAGGAAAAAAGAAGATAAATGCAAATGAAATTTTTCATTCTACTAATTTATACACGTCCGGCTCAAAGTTCCTAAAAGGAAAAGATAAAAATAAAGTATATATACGTATATAGTAATGATTCTTTGTAACGTCAAAAATCAATTTTGAATTCTTTAACATATTAAAAGGAAACGTGCTTTCGTAGTTTTTTTTTTTTCTAGCACTTCCATCGAACTTTTAATCAGTTTCTTTTATGAAAACTATACTATATATTTTAAGTAAAATTATTTTGGTTAGGTTTGAGAGTTTGTTATTCATTGCTGACTTGCAAAAAAGTAGGGATAAAAAAGCAAATCAGAAAAGAGAACTATATTGCATTTCAAATGTAATTCACGTAAGTGAGAAAGGGCAACGTTTCAGAAGTGTACATTATTTAAAACATTCTTCTATTTTCTTTGAGAAAATAAAACCGATATTTTACAATAACTTTTAATTAAATTTGAGATATAGCGGATAAAATTTAAGATCATTAAAATGAATTGAATTGTCTTCTCTTTCCATAAGGTCTAGATGTCTGTTTTTTAACAAATATCACCATTGTCTAATCAAAGTGAATTCTGCAAATCTCAAAATAATTCATAAACGTAAAAAAAATTAAACATTTTTGTTTGAGACCAGTTTATGATGTTATATAATAACTCTACAATATTAAAAAAAATGTAACTTGTGCTTTTATTACGAGCCGTATTAATCATTCGGCTTTATCGAGAGAGAAAATGTTACGTGTGTCCTATTAAGGACAAGCATATTTGAAAACTGTCACCATTTTAATTACATTATTTTATTTTATTTAAATATTAATCTGGGACTGAAAATTTATTGTTTTCCCAAGCGCACTTCAGCAAATCGTCATAAAATCTTAAAATATTCTTGTACAATGCAGGATAAGTTTCTTGGAAAAATAGAGCATATGATATAAATTTCGAATATTGTGACCAATAAACTATTTTTTTTAAATGCAACATTATAAAGGTAATTGAAATTTAATCATAAAATAATATAAATCCTTTACTATTAAAGAGTACTGATAGAGTAAGATAATAATTAGAATACTAAAAGTTATATTCTCTATACTCTGTGATCATCTGAAGTTGATCATAATTCGTTGCATATAATTTTCAGATTTGCTATATAGAAAATATTAATTACAGTGAAGAATTCAAATATATATTTCTAATTTAGTTTTTATAAATACTAAATATAAATACCAATAACTTTTATAATAAATAATACAAATAATAATCGCTCCTATAATTAAAAGAAAAAAGATAAACGAAGTCGGAGAAATTTATTGTCAAGCAAAGAAATGTTTATATGTTAAAACTTTGTTTGTTTTCAGTTTTATGCTTTTATATTATTGTTCTGTAGTTTAATATTATATTATTTAAACGCTGAAACATACATTTTATGCATGTTTTGGGGAAAAAACTTTCTTTCAAATACTAATATTTTTGTATAGGGAAATAAGTCTTCGCTTTTTGTTTATCTATCTAAAACAATAAATTATGTATGTGAGAAAGAATTTGCATACTGTGTTATTTTCTGATTCCTATTAACTATACCCAGAATTTTCTCCCAGATGAATTTCTCAAATCGTTGAAATACCTATTTAAGTATTTTTTAGTAGAATAGTTATCCCGAATTTCACGCTTTAAAAAAAACTGCTACTGAGATATGGCGAAATGACCTAAAACTTTTTACCTCCATTTAACCACCTTAGTGTTTGAATGTCTATAATCGCTGAAATATGTGTTTAACTATTTTTTAAAGATTTGTTATCCTGAATTTCACGCTCCTACGTAAAACTGCTGCTGAGATATGCCGAAAAGGCGAAATGACCTAAAGCATTCGACTCCCCATTTAACCCCTTAGTGGTTAAATTTCTTAAATAGCTGAATTACATGTTTAACTATTTTTCTAGAAGATTTGTTATGCTGAAATTCAAGCTCTTATATAAAACTGGTGCTGAGATATGGCGAAAAGGCTAAATGACCTAATGCATTCTACTCTCCATTTAATACCCTTGGGGGTGAATTTTCAAAATTTCTTTCTTAGTGGATGCCTACATTATGTAAGAAACATGTATTCCATATTTCATTGTCCTAGGAGTAAAGGTTGAGGCTCGGCGTTGATAATGAGTCAGTCAGGGCATGTCCTTTTATAAGTATAAGTATCTACACAATATGCATTTCTCGTTACCACGAGATCAAAAACCATGCAAAATTGTCATCATGATAACTTCCAAAATACTGAACCAGTTGAAATCTGTACGTGATAGTGATATTGTAGCATATTAAATGATTTTTGCTAATAATGTATGTGGCTTTTTTAGCTCGTTAAGATGGAAACACAAGAGCAAAAATCATACAAATATTTTTAATACGATAACATCGAAAATACTGTACCAATTCAAATCTAAATATGACAGTACGTTTACGTCAGTTGAATGATTTCGATAATCAAGTAAGTTACTCTTATAGATCGTTGAAAGTGACACGCAAAAGCAAAACATGATGTACGTATCATCACAATAACATCCGAAATACTAAATCAATTTGAACCTGAGTATCGTAGTGCATTGATCGTGGCTTGAAAGAGTTTGTTAGTCTAGTATGTAGCTTTTATATGTCATTTATAGGTACACATAAAAATTTTAATAAAGATTTATTGAATAGTTTGTTTTTGAATCTCACTTGAACGTTTCTTATAGCCCATAGACGATTTTTAAACAATCAGTTTAACAAATATATAACATTTTTAATGCAACTGCCCCATATCAAGTCCACTACATTTGATAAATCAAATTTGAAATTTCACTACAAAATGTTTTTATCGTAAAAATAGCTCTAGAAGGACACAGAATGAAAGGAAATATTACTCAGAAGAAAATATAAGTCAGAAAGAGAAGACAATTTTGTTTAAATTGTTGTAAATTTGAAATGTATACCTTAAAATAATAATATCATTAATGGAAAGGAGTAAATAAACACACAACTTTCACTTCAAAATTGAGTATTCAAATTCAAATACTCATGCGAAAATTACGCTACCACAGTAAATCGAACAAAGAACTTCTGTAAATTATAATATTAATATTTCTTTAAAAAAAATACTGATTATGACTGTAAAAATCTCTAATTATAATAATGAAGTAAGTTTGTGTATCTGTGTATCTGTGTGTCTGTGTGTTTGTCGTCTGTGTTCTGAAGGGACTACTGCACGCAGAGCAACAAAATTTGGTGGGACGATACCTCTATATGTGTAGTTTTCCACCTCAAAGCCCTATTTTGGAATTTTTGAGTATAACTTTTTGAATTTAATTTTTTATGCGATATTTAGTGTTTTTTCACGTTACGATTTTTTCACATTATTAACGGGAATCCGGCTCCAATCTTTTAGATCAATATAGTAAATTATGCCCTTTTCCAATAAAGAGTATGCGGAATTCGTACAGCGATATGTGAATTTTTAGAGACTTTTTTTCCTTCGACTGTCAGAAATTTTGACCAGAATGCTTGATTGGTTCGATGGTTGCTTCCATTTTGGCCTACTTATACTCAGAATTGTCATTTTTTCCCCTATTTTTTCCTAGTGGAGAGTTGATAATTCTTTACAGATAAAAAATCATGATTTTAAATGAAAGTGCGGGTTTTTAAGTACTTTTGGATTTTTTGTAAGATTTTTTTTTATTTCATTTTTTGTGTTTTTTTAACGTTTTTTATGTTTTGCAACGTTTTTTGTTTCAAATGACGTCACAAATTGTCCATTGGATGCTAATCAGTGTTTCGGGGCAGTTGTGATTGGTAGTTCAGGGGATTGTAGGGACAAACCGGGCAATTGTGATTGGCAGATGAAAAGGTTATGCGCTGATTGCAGTTCGAACAGCGATTTGTAAAATTATTGCGATTTGTTTGATGCAATTTTTAATTTTTTTTCATGTACTTGACGTCATTTATGTATTTGATTTCAAAAGTTTGCAACAATAGCTTACTGTATTTCTATGTCAAAACAATAAAATCATTTTGTTTCTGTTTTGAAAGTTAATGATAATTCCTAATTTTTTAAAGTCGTTGGTTTTTATAAGGGAGGGGACGGAAGTGTCCGGTTGTTATTTAAACATCGCGCTATTGCTCCGATCGAAACCCTCTCCTTTCCCCCCTGCCTCTGAAATCAGATTTTTTTTTATTAATAGTCCTATTCAAATGAAACATTTTCTAACATTCTGATCAGGCCCTCCAGATACTAGATAAACTACCAGGTATTAGAGATTTTTTCAGCCCTTGGTTATTACCACTATTTCTGAACATTAATCACAGGGGGGAAGTATTTTCTCGGATTCTATTGGCCCAATTTCAACGAGAATTAGTTCATTCAACTGAAGACAAAATAATCAAGCTATAGATAACTAACTAAGATGCATATTTGGCACCCCCTGGCGGTATGGAAGGGAACTAAAAGATTTTGTAGCGCGGCGCAGCAGAGCTGCTATACGGTGTCGTAGGCAGCAGGGACACTTGCCGGAGTTTCCATAGGAAAGAGTTTTATTTAGAACAGAGTGTGACCCCCAACGGTGGGAAGTGGAACTAAAAGATTTTGCATTTAAATTTCGTCCGAATCAAACAAAGTGCCCGATTTCAACGAGAACTGATTCATTCTACTTAACATGAACTAATGAAATATAGATAACTAATTAAAACATAGTTTTGATGCCCTCTAACGGTGGAAAGTGGAACTAAAATATTTTCAGCGCGTGCACAGTACGTCTTCCGTACGGTGCCATAAGCAGCTGGGTCAGGTGCCGGAATAATGTTTCGCTCGGAAAAATGTTTGTTTAGCGCAGAGTGCCCCTGGCGCGTGGAAAATGTAACTAAAAGATTTTGTATTTAATCATGATCAGATTCCAACTAAATATTTTCTAACATTTTTCGGAGGTCTCCCAGGTACTAAATAAACTTCAGTATACTTTTTCAGCCGTTAATTACCACCATTTATGAATATTAATCTCCAAGGCGGTTGATATATTTTCTCGGGTTCTATGGGTCAGATATCAACGGGAAATGGTAAATTCAGCTTAACATGAAGTATTTAAGATATAGTTAACTAATGTAAGACATAGATTTGTTGCCCTCTGGTGGTGGAAATTGTAACTAACAGATTTTCCGCGCGTCCACAGCACGACATCTACGCGGTGACGGGAAGGAGTGCCGGAGTTTCGTTCGGAAAGAGGTTTATTTAGAATAAATGCTCTCTATTTACTTTTCGATAGAAAAAAGGTTTACAGCAGGAACGGTTTCGTGCCGCGATTTTTAGAGTGATTTTTCATTTTGTAGTATTTTTTGACGGAACCGGGCAACGTTGGTCGGATCAGCTAGTAAATAAATAAATAAAATCTTAAAGTTTCACAAATAGGTCAAACGGTTTCTATTTTAACTCACAAATAGTTTTAAAAAAACATTAAATTAGAAATTAAAGGAGAATTATTCAGTAATTGATTAAGATTTTTTAGCTCATTGGATAATGGATTTTTGTGTACCATATAAGAAAAATATCTGACTGAAAAAAGAAGAAAAAGAAAAACAAATAAATTTTTACACGTTTAGATAACATTTCAAGTTAAGTAAAAAAACTGAATCCTTTCCTGACGTCTAATTGCCCGCAAAAACAGAATATAAATTTGTTTTTCCTAATATCCTTTCTAAAAGCATTCCATTGGAGATAATATTTTGCTTAATTAAAAGACAAATCTCTCGACCGAAAGATCAAAGAGATTAAAATTATCTGTGAAAGCGTCAATATTACTCCTGTGGTAATCTAATTAGTAACGAATGATTCATGGAATTTTTTTAGCCAAGCAAAAATAAGAGTGAAAATTATAAATTTCCAATCTCGTTTTATTTAAAATTATTAATGAAAGATCTTTTTTTAATGTAAAGTCTTTCACAAAACACAATTTTTTGATTTTTTTAATATAAAAGTGTTATAATTGTAATTCTCAAGACACATACTTTGAAAGGTATTACTAATTAAATTAATTAACACGGTTCAATTTCAAAGACTATTTTCCCGTGAGCACTTCTCTTACATATTTATTTTTCATTATAAATTATGCTATCTTTATTTAATGAGAGACTAATTGAATTAAATACATATCTATGCATATATAACTAGTAAATCTGCTGATCAGGAGCCTCAACGTCAGCTCAAGTCACTGTTTTTTAATCTCACTTTTCATATTATTTAGCATCTTACAATCCGCAATTTAATTTTTTTCTATTGCATACATATTTACAGGCATATAATTCTTCGGAGGTTTCAGAAATTAGAAACGTTAAATTAAACACGGTTTGTGCAATGATATTCTGAAATTCTTATGAACTTCTTATTCTTGTAACTTTTTAGATAAAAAAAAAAAAAACTTTTATTAAAATAAATTCTTCATTTATGTCAATAGAATACAAAAATTTATTTTGCTAATAAATTATTGGAACAAAATTGTGCGTGTTGCTTTTATTATATCTTCTTTGAAATATCGTTGCTAGGCAACTGATAAATTAAAGAGCAAAGTAAAAAGAAATGCATTTTAAAATTTGTAAAAAACATGAAAATAAAAGTTTTATATTTCCGGAACAGATGCAAACAAATTTCCAATCATTTAAACAATTAATATCTCAATTCTAATAAATATATCGTCAATTTTTAAAAATTATTGGATATATTTAAAACCTCCCTATCGAAAATCAACATCCATAATTTTACGTTGAAATCCATTATTCAAATATGCGATTTCCATTTCAGTTAAAAATTAAATTTGAAAATCGTCTGCAGTCCCATACGAAAGCATTATAATTTAAAAAGAAATGTTCTATATTTTTCGAACGAATGAACCAAATTTAACCAAAAACTATACAGCTAATTCCGGGTATCTCACCAACATACCCACCAAAAATCAACCTAATCGGATCATTTTTACGGCAGTTATCGCGGAACAGACAGACAGACAAACAGACAGACAGACAGACAGAAACCAAAAACTTTTCGGGTCTCACTAATAAGCCTTCACTGACGTTTCGGCAATTATTCTATATCTTTGAAATGACAGATATGTATATTGGGGCGGAGTGAAAAAAAATTACAATTTCGAAATACTATTGCGACTAAAACTTGCCTCTTTAATTTATATTTGAGATACTTTACTTTTACATTATACATCACAATTTGCTGTCATTTTTCGTAATTCCCGGGCCTGGTACAGGGCACAAGACATTAATTAATTGGCCTGATTTTTTTTCTCCGTTAAATAGGACCAAATAAGGAAATTTTGTTACCTATTTTATTTTGAAATAATGAACTATATTTTTACATGATACGTCACAATTTGCTGCCACTATTCGTAATTTTAGGGCCTGGAAAATGGCGCAAGACATTAATCGATTTACTTGAAATTTGTTTCCATTAAATATGAAGCAAAAAAGCATATTTTGTTGACTATTCTATTTCAAAATTAAGAAATTTATTTTTATATGGTACTTCAAAATTTGCTGTCCATTTTCGTATTTTTAAGGACTGGTAGAGGGCTTAAGATATTAACCGATGGACCTGATTGTTTTTTCCTGTTAAATTGGAAGTGAAGAGGCAAATTTTGATCAATATTTTATTTCGAAGTTGTAAACATTATTTTTTCACTCCACCCTAAAATTTGTCATTTATATATGTTAAGATTTTAGATACTGAAAATATTAGAAAGAACTTGCTTTCATGATTTATATTAAACTTTATAATTTTAAGATATTTTGCCTTTTAAAATAAGTGTAAAAAATGTTATTTAAAGCAGGTAATACTTATTTATAAGCTGTAAAATGATTTTGTTTTACTTTTATATTTTAATATTTTCATATATGCAAAACTAGTGTTCTTTACAAAAGAATTCAAAAGCCTGAAAATATATTTTTGAGATTCCCCAAAACCATTAAGTTAGATATCATATTTAAATTAATTTAAGTACAAATCTTCATCTGTTATGAAAAATTAAAGGTACTGATAGTTTTAATTAAATTTGCATACCCAAATATTAATCTTCTGTACTAAAATGTTGTTACTGAGCATTTTATGGAAATCGATCCTTTGCTTATTAGTAATTTGAAATGTAAATAACACCTACAATTTTGTTATAGGCAAAAAAAAAAAAAAAAAAAAAAAAATCATGTTTCAGAAACAAAGGATGTAAAAATCATACTTAGACAATATAAAAGTCCTTTAAATATGGATATTTTTTAATTAATTGTTATTAAAAAATGAATATGTTTCTTTTTAATTCATAATTTATGGGTTGTTTTATCACTATAACATAATACCGATACTAGGTATTTTACTAACAATTTTGCTTATAAATATTGATAATTGTCTGTTATGATTGTTATTATTGTTTTTCTGAAAAATCTTATTGTATTAGAAAGTGTGTGAAATTTCCATAAAATTATACACCAACAAACAACTCAGTGCGCCAGAAACGTGCAGATTTTTCCATATAAATTTCTGTAAATATGTTGATATGCTTTAATTTTTTTAAATAAACCAAGTATCGTAGTAGATAACGCAAGAAAAGAAACTACATACTGAAAGTTTTGATATATTGCAGAAACGCAGAGATATTGGGAAGGTGATATTTGTTAATGTTGACAGATCATTTGTGCCTCTTCAACCACGACCAAAACGGCAACAGAAAACATGACAGGTGGTTATGTGCGGACCTTTCTGATACTGCCTGAGTTATGAGAACTAAATTTCCTGTAACTGTCCTGCTATCCATAAGTATCACAGGTGATGATAAGACATCACACGCCTTTTATAAGTGGCTACGACTTAATTCTACCGTGTACATTGAGGTATTTAAAACCTTTGTGAATCCTGCATAAATAATATGTAGAATAACAGACCAATATGTTTCAATAGGACTCCTCACTTATTCATAAATATATGAATATCTAAAAACAAATATCGGTATACAATGTTTATTACGGTATTACGATTAGGGTCTAAATACACCAGATTCAAAACTACTGGACTATAAAGTGTAAGGCATTATTTTAAAAAAATCGAGATTTCCATGATAAGATTTATTTACTGAAATTATCTACTGTTAATATTTAAAAAAAAAGATCGGGTATAGAAATACATTCAACCTCGCTCTGAATTCGTGATCACTGCTGAATGTTGTTTTATTGACTATCTTTAAGGGATTTAGATAAATGATTTCATGTTCTGTAATTTCCATACCTCAAATTTCACGAAACACCAGTGTATATATAGAAACTTGTTCTTAAAATAAAATATATAAGTTAAATTTTAAAATTTATTTTTAATAAATCTGCATCTTTTATAGATATTTTGAATATTGTATACTTTATTAAATGTTACACTATTATTTATTCAGTATGTATTTTTTTAAAGTAACTATGTCGCAATAAATGATACCTGGAATTAAAATGGTGTATAGATTTGGCAAAACGTATTATTTACATTACAAAAGGAAAAAAAAAACATTACATTAATTTTTTTTTCAAATATAATATATTTTTTATCCAATAAATTTGTTTCTTATAAATATAAAATAAATAAGTAAGTAAGTAAATAAAACGGCTTACGGAGGGGGCAGTAAATTAAAAGCTTATTCATGTTAACATTATACGTTTAAATTTATTTACTTTCCATTGAAGTATATAAAATTGAAAAAAAAATGTCATTGTAATTTACACAAACTTTTCTAAAGATTTATTTTTATATCATTTGAAATTTTAATATTCTTAATTCAAATACAGATGCAAAGAAATTTACATTTATATTAATTTCAAAAGTATTTAAAAAATCTTTAATATCAGTATTATTTTGCTAAAATTTTAAATTTACCTAATGATCCGAAAGATAAGAAGGAAAATATCTCCTTACCAATTCTTAAACTTGCAAGAATATTTCTTGACTTTCTTTCTGAAACAATTTTTAGACTAAAAGTATAACAATATAACTTTGAGGAGAGTCAATAAGTCATTGATTGCGAGTCTCTTAACTCGACAAAACTGCTATTTAATGAAAGAAAAAATATATATATTCCGGTGCATAAAACTTAAAAAGTCATTTAAAATTTAACATTTAATTATAACAAGTTTCGATACTGAAGATAATATATCAAGTTAGAAAACATAATTACTTCGTGAAAACTAATTGCTCCATAAAATAGAAGACCAATTCATTTTATCTCAATTTATTTTTGAAAACTAAGATCCACCGTCTAAAATATTGTTTCATTAGAAGTAAGGTGTCTCACGACCGAACGAGCAAGAAAATTAAAACGATCTATGAAGATGCCTATCACAGTTCTTTCATAATCGACTCACTAATTAGTAAGGAATTATTCGTTGGAATTTTATTAATATAAAACAAAAATAAAAGAGAAAATGTAGATCGTCAATTAATTTTTTTTAATGTCTGTATTATAATTAAAATTTATATTAATATACCAATTTTTCACCAGTGATTATCGTATAAGGAGGAGAGAACAACACTTGTATATCAGCATTTGTTAATATTATTTTCACTTTAAAATATACTATTTCTTTAATAAAACAATGGATATTTTTAAAGGCAGAATTAAAGGTTTAATAAATATAGCATAAAAATAAATATAGCATATTTCAAAGTGAAAATACTGTGCTGAGATAAAAGCTTCGTTCTTTCCTCATTATATTATAATGTCTGGTAAAAATTTGGTACATTAAAATAAACTATAAAAGAAAAAAAAATAAAACTTTTCGATAACACTTTTCTATTAAAATTTTTTAATAAGTTTTTTAAAATAAAAATTATCTCAAGAAGTATTACGTATTATTATTTTTTTAACATTAAAGTTTAGATTTCTACAGATACTATATGCAGTAAACTCGGTTACTACGAAAATAAAGACATTACACATTTCTTCGTATTAACCGTTACTCGTAATACTCATGAAGAAAATAAAAATTTTAAAAACATCATATATAATTAAACTGTTTATAACATAATTACTGTTACTACTTGCCCTAATTATCTCAATGCTAAAATAGACTTAATATCAAGCCGATTGAAATTGCACGTTAAACGTGACAAATGAGGTGCTTTCTTACTATAACTAGTTTTACAATGTAAAAAAAAGCTTCGTTATTATTTTAATGAAATGAATTATATCGTCTGCTATAAGCGAAATTAGCATGCTTTCCCTTTTCTCTTATTACGTATGCCACGTTTACAGATGTGATTTTTCTTTCGACACCAGACAGCGCTGCAAAATGCACTCTGGAATTCATATTTTTCGAATGATTACCTCCATGGTTTAATAATTCTATGATTCACGATGAATGAATCTCTTGAGTTTATTTACTTTAATGCATATTGGGATACATATGGGGCTGTTAACCTAAAATTTTAACTGAAGTTATTTCAGATTTGAGAAAATTCTACAACGATTATATATATATATTAAATTTCAAACGATTCGGATAGGTAGTTTTTGCGCTGTTATATGCAGACAGGCGGACTTACGAACCAGACGACGACTATAGGTGCTACGTATTTATATAATTACAAATACACCTAAAAAATTAAAATAAAATATTCAGTCTTACATTCAGTCTTTTTTTCAGTGATTCAGTTTTTTTTTTCAGATATTTTTACAGGTATTTTCTTTAATGAAAATCACATTACCGATGTAAAAACATCTAAATAACTAATTCCAAATTATGTGCAACAGTACAACTGATTACTTACCTTTTTCCCGAAAGCAAAATTAGCTAACATTGCAATAGTCACTGCAATATTTCGGCTACAGATTGCACATATCATTTTGATTTTAACAGTACAGTAATAAACATCAAATGGTTGGTTAATATGACAAGAGTATCGATTTTAAGAAAGAAACAAATAAAGACTTTCTTCTATAAACCTTCTTTTCCATGGGAAATGGGTAATATTTAAAACGCCCTTTCTCTCACTTTTTTCTTTCATTCTTTTAAAATCTTAGGACGTCCGTTCACATTTTATTGGGTGGAGTGTCTCCTTAATGTTTGAATTTCTGTCTGGTAAACTGACAAATTACTATAGTTGAGAGATAGCTGTAATAAAGAAATATTATCGTTGAGGGCGAACAATGTTAGATTAAAAAAAATACATTTGTGTATTTATTTTTTATCTACTCTACCTTTCGCATTAATTTACATTGAAATAAATCGATGTTTTTTTTTTTTTTCATATAAACCGTGATCCTGCTTTTGTGACTAGTAATAAGTTGGAAATTGTACGTCAAACATGAAAAATGTGGTGCGTTCGTACTAAAACTGGTTTTATACAATTCAGATCTTGATGCTATAGCTGTTACACTCTTATGCAAAAATGCACATTCAGATTTTTATATTATAGATATCAATTTTATTTTATGAAATTAAGTTTCAATACACTTTTACAAGCAATTAATTACAATTCTGTTACATTAAAAATATACTATGCGCAAATATCCAATACAAGACAATGTAAAAAAATCATCGTTATTATTTCAGTGAAATGAATTATATCGTCTGTTATATTATTATTTTTTTATTGATTGTTATATTGTTATATTATTACATGATTAATTTCCGTAATAAAATAAGTACATTTTAAGTTGGCAACATTTTATCTTTTGTTGACATTTACTGAAATTTCCAGTGGGAAACTTAAGTCTGACTTTGAAAATTTCAGAACTTGAAATTTATATTTTGACTATTTTTTATTTAATATCTATTTCTCCGGAAACATCTATCCAAAAAACTGTCGGTAGATTGTAGGATTGCTATAATTAAACAAGTTTAGTATAAAAATTCGGTTTTTCTATCCAGTAATACGGAAATAATATGACTCCATCTTAGATATGACGTACACACCATGACAACCTAGAATCATTACCTATCATGGGATATCATTGAATTAATTACGTAGTACAGGATTTAATAGAATGAAGAAAACTTTTAATAATATATTTTTTTGTATCGATTCTATTTTCATAAAATTTTGAAATGAGTCATCAAACTTCTACATCGATTATATATATTAAATTTCAAACCATTCGGTTGGGTAGTTTTTGCGCTGTTATATGCGTACAGAGGGACTGACGGAAAGACCAGACTACGACTACACATGCTATGTATTTATACTAGGACTTCCCTCAAAGGGATTAGTCTGAGTGATATTGCTGGGAACATAAAGTTAACAATTACGATATAAAGAAGATATCAACAAGAATCTAAGTGAATATACAGCATATGATAGACAAGAGGTAGATAAAGATACAACATATGAAAAATAGCAAATTAAATGATAATTACAAAATATCATATATAAATTCATATACTGTTATGTTTTCATATGCATTTTTTTATAACATTTGGCAAATCATCTCATTTTCTTAAGCGGGAATTGCCCAAAACTTAAAAAAAAAACCGCCGGATCTTTTAAAACGATATTTTTAAAGTCACATAATCAGATTTGCAGCCAATAGCGTATTTTAGCAAGCGTAGTTTAACGCAAATTTAATTTAATTTTTGCAACATTTTCTTTGTGACAAATATCTAAATAAAATATTAAAAAATAAAATATTAAATATTGAAATATTAAATCAAACATTTAATATTTGAATTAAAAAAATTTCCTTTGTTTATTTGTATAACTATTTATAGAAACTCGTATACTTCAAACCGCATTGATAACATGCTTTGCTACAAACGTGTCTACCAGTCTAACTACTCGTATGTCTTAGCTGTGTCTCTCTCCGAACTCATCTGTCTACTGTCTCTCTACTCTTCTGTATACCCGTCTCAGTATCCGTCTGTCTTTCTATCCGACTTTTTAATCGTGTCTCTACCTGTCTCGCTTCCCGTTACACTACCCGTCTATCTGTCTATATACCCCTCTCTCTATCCGTCTGTCAAGTCGTCTCTGTACTCGTCTCTCTATCCACCACGCTACCCGTCTCCTTGCCCATCTCACTACCCCTCTGTCAACACTTTTTTTCACCTGCCTCGCTACCCGTCTGTCTATTCGTTTCGCTACCCGTTAGCTTATCTCTGTCACTATCCGTCTCTCTACCCGTCTGTCTACCCGTTTGTTTACACGTCTATCTATCTCTCACCAACTCTTCCCAATATTTAAACAATTTAGTAAACGGAAGCCGTTTATCTGTTATTAAATGCAAACAGGAGTAATTTATCTAAAAAGTGTAATCAGATGCATTTTTTTTAAATACATACATAAACCAGCATAATAATTCACCAGTTTTATTTTCATAGTAGTTTATGTCATTTGACAGTAAATCTCAACTTCTTCAACCCGAACTGCGTCAAGCTTTTTAAAAAAGCCCCAAGGTCCGTATAACTGGGAAGGGGAATTGTCCTCAGGGCTATTAGATACATGTTATTAAGTTAAATGAAAGTTTCGTAATCGGGTTTGCAGCCAATTTCTTCTGTCAGAAAGCGTGGCTTCACGCCATTTTAAATTCATTTCTGTAACTTTCTTTTTCTTTTTTTGGTGGGTGGTTGGGGGAGGGGGAGGGTTCCAAATATATACACTTAAATTCAAACTTTTGCCCCCATGTTAATATTAGTGTTGTTTGTATTATCAATTAATACTTTGTTGATCGAGCTTCATTCGAATCAAATGTAAAAGACATCTACAGTTTTTTTTTTCTAGGAGAAAGTTCCGTAATCGGGCCCTAAGCTAATCGGGGAATTTAATATCATTATTGTTTCTAACTCTTATAGAGTTAAAACAATATTGTAGCTAGCATTATTACTCTTGTTTGTGACCAACCTCTTCTGTGTATCGGAATGGGGAAAAGTTCCGTATCATGTACTGGTTGGTGCCAAAGGCAGTTTTAGAATCTTACCAAATTTTTCTAGAGAGCGGAAAAACATGTTTTTTAAAATATTTACAAATATACGTTTATTAAACCATGTTTTTGAGCCATTTAAAAAAAAAATAAGTACGGTGCTAAAATAAAATTTTATTGTCATTTTCGATATTTTAATAAGAAATGAAAATACATAACAAACAAATTTAACAAAACTAAGCCATTTTTGGGTATTTCTCTATTATCCCGTCGACCACTTTTCATAACAAAAAACTATCGCCAAACTGTAAGATTAAACGCCAAAAATACAGTCCCATTCACTTGATGCCAGAAGCATTATACGTATTCGTTATGCCATCAAGTGGTTTTTAATTCGACATTTGCGTGTATTTTTCATTATGTTTTACTGATTTATTAGTTATTTCATTCATTAAAATAACAATTGTGTCCTTAAATTCTTATATTTTATTTATTTTGATAATTCAATGGCAACGTTCTCCCGTTTATTTAGCGTTACAGTTTGGCGATAGTTTTTTGTTATGAAAAGTGGTCGACGGAATAATAGAGAAGTACCCATTTTTGTGATAAATAATTGTTATTGCCAGGGGGGCAAATTGTAAACAATTAATAAGCGAACTAAAAAAAAATACTGGAAATAATTTGTGGGAATCTCAGGAAAGAAATATCTGATATAAATAGCATTTAAAATCTTAAAATGGAGAAGTGGTCCGTATAAAAATGCAAAACATTATACACCTGATATAAGAATTTTTTAATTTTTTTATATTTCCGAAAGCGCCGATAAAAGGGTAAAAATCCCGGCACAGATGCCATATACTCACCACGTTGGCGAGATTTTTCCCCCGCCCCTTTGGCGAAAACTGTTTGTTGTGTCTGTTTACTTTTATTTTTTATTTTAATTCTATAGATTATTTTTATATGTATATCAATATTAATTTAGGCACAGATGTCATATACGCACCAGAATGGCGTGATTTTTTCCCCCGCCAATTTGGCGAAAACTTTTTTTTGAATATTAGTTACAAATACCATACAATAATAGCACGTAATTTTTTATTACAATATAAAAATAAAATAACGTAATAAATGAAATAGCTCCTATTATTCAAAAATGGGAAATAAAAATAAATAAATATTGATATCCTAATATCCTAATAATATTATAAATCTGATTGTGTGCAAATGTTAGGCTGAAGCCAGCGTCAAAATGGAGCAATTAATGATCCTGTGTTTTTGCATATAGGTGGATTATAACCCTCTTATGAACATAGGCTTGTTTTTGTTAATTTTATTCAACTATTTTTCTTAATAATTCCAAATTTCGTTATTTTCATAGAGAATAAATGGACATTTTTTCGTATAATATTTTAAAATGGTTAAATTTACTTTACCGTTGCCAGTACTTTATCGTTGCCAAAACTAATTAAAAACCTGAAATAATAATTTTTACTCTACAATTTAGATTCAATTGAAAAATTTTCACGTGAAAAATGAAAATGAAAAAAAAAAATTAAAGAATTAAAAAGATTAAATAATATTATTAGAAATAAAACGTACTTTTTTAAGTTTTTGATAATAATACAAGGTTTCAATATGCGTAACCATAGGAAACAGGCTAATATGACGTCATACATGGAAAATGAAGCGGATATGCTTTGATTGGTGAAATAAAATTATCTTAGGGTTTTTTTCCTCAATTTTTTTTCTTTTGTATCGTAACAATACGTGGTGTTTTACCGTCTGCGCACGGCTAATATAGCTATACCGTATTTTTTATTTAAATTTTTAAAAAGTAAAAAGAAATTTCAAAAGAAAATGGTTAGCAAATGTCAATAATATGCTCCGCAATATTATCCATGTCGAAAATGATGTCATGGATAGCGAGAAAAAAATATTTTCATTCTTAAAACTAAAAGAAATACCTCGATTACCTAAAAAAAATGACGAATGTTCATAGTTCCATTTTTGTTGATAAAACCTAAAGATTTAATATTATTTCGTTAAAATAACGTAATTTCCCCTATGCCAGTATTGAAATTAATTGCCTGGAAAATAAACAAGTATTATGTCATTTAAAAGAGATTTCTCTGGGGAAATATATGTTTTAAAATGAATGTGAATCAATTCCTTACATTAATAATATAAGGATTAGTAAGCATATAAAGTAGATGAGTTTCACGCCATACTTATAACGAATTATTGTTTTTTTTATCTACACTGGTTATTAAGCATGAGTATTCATTATATACAGATGAGAGTTTTCTGCTAAAAATCACATCATAATTTTAAGAAAAGGAAAATGAACACGAATCTATTATATTAAAATCTGACCGTGTGTTTGTATTTCGAAACTACTCCTAGACTATCGAACGCAACGCGATTTACTTAATACCGGTTATCATTGATCCGAAGACTTAACTCTCAGAATTAAAAAAAAATAAATTAGATACAAAGATTTTCTTTTTTTTGTAAATTTTAATGAAGCTTTTCTAAAAACGGAAAGTAACATACTCCATATTTGTGTATGAAAAAGGAGAAATAAAACAGATCAGTATATTTTTTACACCATTTTCTCATTAACCCATTAACGCCGACTTATTCTACATTTCTTTTAATACTTCGATACCAGTTGACACCAGTTTCGCATAATGTAATTTTAACTTATTGAATATCTGATAGCTTCACATTAGATAATATGAATTTTTTTTTTTACCAATATACCGGTGTTGATATTTAAAAGTTTCGTATCACTTAAATGGTAACTTTTCGTACCAACCGGCATTAATGAGTTAAAACTGAAAAACAGAATTTATTTTCACTTTGAATAGATAGATGGTGAAAACAAAATCTTGATTTCAGTAAATTACCCGAAAAATAAAAACATTTTCACATATTCAAACTTCATGAATCAATTTATTCGGGAGAACAAAAATTGCCTGTCAACATACTGTCATTTAGAAAACAAGATTTGTTTCAGCTATACATTAAACCATGGAGGCAGAATTGAATTTAAAGAAAAAGCATATACTAATTCCAATTAATGTTTTTTTGAAGGATGGCTGTTAAAACGTTTCACAAAGGCGTTAAAAGTAAAATTGTTTATTAGCTAAAGTTCACAGTTGTTTTTATCCAATTCCTCTATTTCCACTATTTTATTTGGCCCTCCTTTTTGCATTGGTTGCAATTTCATTTTCGCGATTATTTGGCACAAAATTTCACTTTTTTAAGACTGAGTTATGTCAAGGTCCCTATAACAAAAAATACCGTAAAAAATACCGCAAGTAACTCTTATGAAATGTGATAAAGAGTGTGTTAATTATTAACGTTTTTAATTATCGGGAGTGAAATATTTTGCTTAATTAATGTATTTATTATTTTAATGTTGCGTGAACGAAGTCACGGGTAACAGCTAGTAATATTATAAATCTGATTGTGTGCAAATGTTAGGCTGAAGCCAGCGTCAAAATGGAGCATTTAATGATCCTGTTTCTTTGCATATATGTTGATTATAACCCTCATATGAACATAGGCTGGGTTTTGTATATTTTATTCAAATATTTTCTTTAATAATTACAAATCTCATTATTTTCATGGAAAATAAATGGACATTTTTCCATACAATTTAACCATTTAAATTTATCGTTGCTAGGGGCTTTGATCGTTGCCAATAAATAAAAACACGGAAAAATACGTTTTCCTCAACAATTAATTTTCAAATGAACGATTTTCACCTGAAAACTGAAAATTAAAAAGAATTCAAAAGAAGGCGAATTTCCGTGATATTTGAAACAAAAATATGGAGTATTTGTTATTATACATGAAGTATGAATATCGCTTACATTAAAAAGATCTTTTTCTGTCAAAAACTGCGTTATAATTAGAAGGAAAATGAACAATAATTATATTATTAAAAATAGATTTCGCTTGGACCATGGAACTAAGAAAAGGATCGTCCTCGGCTTGGACAAATATGACGTCATAAATAAAACATGTATTTTCAAATATTCGTAATAATACAAGGAGCATAAATATCAATGTATAATAAAAGTAGATAGATAATGGACGTAATATTTAAGATGAAAAACTAAAATATTTTTTTATCGATACTGATTAATAATTAGCTTGAATACCAGTTACATACAAATGTGAGTTTTCTGCTAAAGTTTACGTCCTGATTGCCAGAAAAAAAATTAACAAGAATTATGCCATTAAAAAGAGATTTCTCTGAGGAAAAAGTGACGTCATATTTGAAATAAACTGGGAATTTTGAAATGTGTTTACAAGGAGCGGGAATCAATTCCTTACATTAATAATACAAGGATCGGTAAGTTTAGAAAGTAGATGAGTTTCACGCCTTAATTAAAACGCAAAATTAATTTTTTTTTATCTATACCGATTATCAAGCATGAATATCAGTTATATACAGATGAGAGTTTTTTGCCAAAAACCACACCATGATTATTAGAAAAATAAAAATAAATACGAATATATTATATTAAAATCTGACCGCCTGTTTGTATTTCGCAACTACTCCTTTCAGATTGTCGAACGCAATGCGATTTATTTAACACCGGTTATAATTGATCCGAAGATGTCATAAACTCTCAGGATTAAAAAAAAAATGATTTAAATTCCGAGATATTATTATTATTTTTATTATTATTATTATTTTTTTGTAAATTTTAAAGAAGTTTCTATAAAAATGGCAACTAAATTATTCCAATTTTGAGCGCGTTCAGAGACCGAAACGCGGGTTACTCGTATAGTTGGGGAATGACGTCATCTGATTTTCTCAGGGTAAAGTTGGGTTAAAACGGCTGTGAACGCTTTTGGGTAAAGTTATGGGTATATTTACAATCAAACACTTCCGTCAACCAATCTACCATTACATTTTGATTGTACGAACATTTCAGGAACCATCCTAGCTGATGTTGGGCAATTATATCATAGTCCTGTTAAAGGTAGACCAATCAAATGTTCAGGACTCAAGTGTACAGTAGGAGTCATAAATAACAACAGTTAACAGTTGCAGTTAGCTGTAAAGCAAACAAACAAATCAGATTTGCCAACCACGTGATCACTTTACACAACAAAATTCTCCAGGTAATGTGGATTACCAGAAGTCTGAGTAATTTCCAGCTCTGAACGCTACGGGTAACTCGCAAAAAGTCACCTGATATCGCTCTCTGAACGCTTCGGGTTACCCATGTGTTACCCTATGTAACTCGGGGTTAGGTCTGTGAACGCGTCCTTTGTGAATAAAAAAGAAGAAATAAAACGGATTAATATATTTTTTCTCATTAAAACTGAAAAAAAGAATTTATTTTCAATTTGAATAGATGGTGAAAGAAAAAAAATCTTGATTACAGTAAAATTTTTGAAAAATAAAAACGTATTTTCACACATTCAAACTTCATGAATCAATTTATTCTAAAGAACAAAAATCGTCTGTCAACATATTTTCATTTAGAAATAAAGATTTTTTTTCAGTTATAGATTAAAGCAAGGAGGCAAATTTAAGCTTTTTGCATTTAGGTCTAGAATAATTGGTCCCTATTCGCAAGAATTGAATTTAATGAAAAAGAATATACTATTTCCATTATTTTTGAAGGACGGCTATTAAAACGTGTCACAAGGCGTTAAAAGTAAAATGGTTTACCAGGTAAACTTGACATATGTTTTTACACAATTCGCCGATTTCCACGATTTTATTTGGCCCGCCTATTTTCATTGGTTGCAGTTTCCTTTTCGTGATTATTTGTCACAAAATTTCACTTTTTTTAAACTTAGTTATGTCAAGGTCTCTATAACATAGAAATACTGTATTGTCTCCTATGGAATGTGATAAAGAGTTAACTATTTACGTTTCTAATTATCGGGAATGAAATATTTTGCTTAATTAATGCATTTATTCTTATTTTAATGATACGTGAACGAAGTCACGGGTAACAGCTAGTATATAATAAAAACAATTTATATAATTAAAATAAAAAATAAAAGTTAATAAACAACAATTGAAACAAAATAACCGGGTTACCATGTGAGGCATAAAATTACCATTTTGTTGCAATCGCGCCAATGTGGTGCGTATATGACATCCGCGCCTTTATTTATATCAAACTATTAATTATTTATTTTTATTTCCTTTTTTAAAATAATAGAAGCTGTTTCATTTATTACGTTATTTTATATTTATATTGAAATAAAAAATCACGTGTACTATTTGTCACACTATTTGTAACTGATATTCAAAAACAAAGTTTTCCCCAAGCTGGTGGAGGGGAAAATCGCGCAAAGTGCTGCGTATATGACATCTGTGCCTTGTTTCATTTCACATAGAGGTACTGCTCTATTATCCCGTCGACCACTTTTCATAACAAAAAACTATCGCCAAACTGTTAGATTAAACGCCAAAAATGCAGTGAAAAGAAGAAAAGTATTAAAACAGCGCAAGTTAAATAAAACTATTAAATCAAATTTAATTTTCTGCAAAATAATAACAATTTTCTTTTTCTTGTAATTGTAATTGTAAAAATATCTCTACAATTTTCTAGAAAATAGTATTGTTTGCATTTTTCTTATTACTTTCACTACATCGAGAGAAATCAGTAACATTTAGCCTTAATTAAAATATAAATAGAAAGGTACCCCTATTTCAATTGTAGTCAAAACTTTAGGTGATTTTTTTTTTTAAATGATTTTTAGAAAATTCTGTCGCTGTATAATAATCTAAATATGACTAAAAATTTTTAAACAGCAAATTCAGTTTTAATGTTTTCTAATTAGCATAATATCTACTTCAAAGCGTTATATTTAATTCCTTTTTTGCATAATTGAAAAAAAATTATGTTGCAATTTAGGCATTCCATTTGTTTATTCTCAATGACATATTTTATTTTCAAATGAATTTGATCTTGAATGATTTGATGTAATATACTTTGACGTTCCCATCAAAAAGATCAATGCCATATTACAATAGTCTATCGGAAGCTTCTTATAAAAGGAAAATATTAGATGCTGAGTTTTAAAACCTATTATTCAACCGACAGCATGTGTGTGCATAGGGGAATATCATTTATTAATTTGATTTTGATAAATGCCATATTATAATCGCTCATACGTTCCCATCAAAAAGATCAATGCCATATTACAATAGTCTAATGGAAGCTTCTTATAAAGGGAAAGTATTAGATGATGAGTTTTCAAAACTATTACTCCACCGACAGCATGTGTGTGCATAGGGAAATATCATTTATTAATTTTATTTCGATAAATTCCATATTATAATCGCTCTAGCCTAGGAACGAATAAATTTCAAAATTCACAATATTCAGTTGTTTAAGGAATTAACAGTTTGTACTTATTTATAAATAGGAAATAAAAAGGTCAAATAAATTGGGTGATGCAAAAAAATGTCCACGTCTCATAAAATGGTTAATATTATGAACATTTTTCTATTAACACTTCGTCGGGCGCAACGGACTTCTAAGACACCCCATTTAAGTATTTGCTCCTGTTCTGCAGACAGATGGGCAGCGGTACATTTTTTTTTACTAGCTTACTTTTTTGTCATGTAAATGAAAGCTGTAATGAGTATTTCATGACGAATTTTTTACGGCGTCAGTTATATAGAAACTGTCGCCATTGGCTTTTCTTATCTCTGAGACATTTCTAGTCCTAGCGAAATTTTGAAAACTACTTATTTATCCCAAGATTTGACGTTGCTTCCTTGTATCATTTCTCGACTACATTTCGATAAGTTTGGTCAGCATTTCGACCCGAATTGTACTCGTGCACCAAAATCTCACGAAATATGTCTTTGCGAACATAATTTTTGAAGCGATTAAGAATTACTGTAAGTTTAACAAACTGTGCCATTTATTAAACAAATTTAGTGAACCTGCTACACGTAAGATAAGCGCTTTAATGAGTCTCATTCCCGTGAAATGGAGAGAAATGACCACGACAGCATCAAAATTGGTTTTTGTTTTCTAAACATCCTGAAACGATTTGAGCAATGGACCATTGCAAGCACTTTTACTACGTATTCTTTTATTTAAAGTCTGTAAAAAGTTTACTATTTCTTGAAGATAGTGTAAACAGTACTATGCATGTACAATTACACTCCACACCGTTGGTTTTTATTTTGACTAAAATATACTATGAATCCTCATATGAGGATAAATTATGACTCCTTTTTTCGAATAAACCAAAATGAAAGATTTATTCAAAGTTTTTACTGTCCAAAGCTCCAACATTTTCCCATACGTCCGGCAACAGACGAATTCTGGATTGCAAAAAGAGTTTTATTTTCATTTTTTGAGATTTGAAATTGAGTTTTAAAACTCTCTTTACTCTTTAAATCTTTGGTTTGTCAGTATTATTAAAAGGGACATCGAAACTAGATGTGAGTGCGTAAGATTTGTAAATAATCCTTAATTTAATATGGAAGTGAATGTAGTATATATTTACTTTTATAAAGAGAATCATGGTTATAAATATGAATTAATATGCATTTTTTCGAATTAAAATTATCTTAATTGTAAATATTTTTGGGCGTTATTTGTCATTATTTTATCTCTTGATTTTCTAAAAAGCTTCATAAATACGTAGAGTTTGAGGTAGCTTCAACATGATTTAAAATATTTATAAAAATATTCGTAATAACTGTCGATAAAGTAGGTGACGGTATTCTTAAGTATTTCTAAATTGTGAACTAGAAAATGTCTATTGAAATTTTGCTCAAATAGTATTTTAATTATAAGTTTTTCCAACTTCTATTTATTAAACGAACGGATAATTTGATAGATTTTTCATATGTCTTCCTAAGAATGATTTTACTGTTCTGCTTATATTAATAGTTTTTAAATGCTTCAACATACATTATTAAAAAAATATTATTATAAGTACATGAATTATTATTAAATAAAGAAAATGTGATTTCTTGCAATTTTCATTAAAATAACTGTTTCTTTCAAACAAATTCAGAACAAGATGTTTGATAAAAAAATATATGTAATGCTAGAATGCTTTAACGTTTATATTTGTTTCAGTTTTGTAAAGTACTTTCATCTTTCTCTTTCACATTTCTGCTTCGATGACACTGAAAGCCATAACCCTTTCACAAAATGCTGGTTTTTATGCTTTTGTAAAAGCGCTTTTGTATTTTTTCTTGCTCTATTTTGATGGTTCATTTATTTTTCATTGAGAATATTTAAAAATCTCAAATTCTTTTTTAAGACATTTAGAATTTTCCTGTGAGATTTTTATCACACGATTTCAGGCCAAAGCACATCATATATATTTTTTTTTATTCTAAAAAAAATCTCTATTTATTTCAATGAAAAATTAGAAAAAAAAAATAATTTTAAATAACATGAGAAACTTTTTTCAAATGCTCGCCTTATTGTTTACAATTAGTTAAAAGTAATTAAATTAAAATATAAAACGATAACAATTATTATAAAAAATGTATCATTAAATATGTTTAAACATAAAATAGAATAATAAATAGAGTAATGAAAATTATCTTTTAAAATTAATAAATATTAAAGCATAATGTAATGTTAATGGATGCTTTAAAAGTTCATTAAAAATAACTTTATACTCATTATAAAAGATAAAGATATTTTACATCGATTTAAATTTAGAAAATGTATAAAAATGAAAAAAAAAAGGATTGAAATGAAGAGTAAATTAATTTAAGTTGTTTACACATTGAATATAAGTTGTTTACACATTGAATATTAATGTTTTGTTAACGACCGTTATAGCATAAATTTATATTGCAAGATAACATGTCTGACAATAAAGAAATGAGAAGCAATAGAGTTTAGAAGATGGTAGTAGATTTTTTTTTTTCTGGAAAAGTTTCAATATACAATAGACGTATGTAACGAACTGTAAAAATGCACTTCCATTTCTATATAGTATTAGTCATAAAATATTTTTTGCTAATATATGAGCGCTTAGAAAGGAGATTAAAACAAGTGGGTAGGTGTGATCGAAGATCCCTCAAAGGGTTTCGTTTAATATTCCTTTCAAAACACTTTATCCTTTCTTTAATAAATCCAAATAAATTTCATTTAGCAACAACAACAACAACAAAAAAATGAGTCATGTTTTTTTTTATAAAGTAAAAAATTATAGGTCTATTTTTTCTGTTTTTCCATTATCTAAACCAGCCCGATAGCGGGCTAAGCGCTATTATATTCTGTCATGCGGACTAAATGCGATATTTAAAAAAATATATTTCAAAATTAAACATGTTGTACACCTTCAAAATGTTAAAATATGCGAATATTTCCATAATCGGATTTTTATCATGATTCAATATGTTTCTCAAACTCATGTATTTACTATTATATATTACTCATATTGATACGCGCTTTGTATTATTCTCAAACATTTGAAAAATCCGTTAAACTTCCAATATGACGTCGGATTTTCTTTTTAATTCTCTAATGACGTGATATTAATCTGTTTTGTGTACATACACATACTCATACTCCTTGTATTATTGAGAAATCTTAAAATTTTCGTTTTATTACCACTATGACGTCAATCATTTTTATTTCATATTAATCTTTTTTTCAATTGGTGAAACTTTTTATTTCATTTTCATTTTTCACGTGGGAATCGTCTGATAGAAAAATAATTATTAAGAAAGATTTTTAATTTTTGGCATCTGCTATAATGAAAAATGTTTAAATTTAATAGGAAAAGGCTGTTAGAATTTTGGGTTTTTATCTCTATTTATTAAAATAATACAAATTTTTCAAATTTTAATATTTTGAGCTCTTTATCGTTGGTATTCAGATTTATACACAAAGTTTCAACTCTGTAAGTTACATAGGTTTTGAGAATGGCTCTGTGACGGACAGACAACGAAGCGGGAGTAATAGGGTTTCGTGAGATGAACGAAACCCTAAAAATGGATTAAAATTAAAGAAGTAGCTATTTCAATGTATGAACTGGAAAAAGTTACATATTTCAAATATTTCAAAAGGCTTCATCCATCATTTTGCGTCGGAATGTGATCATCGCAGGAAAACCGTAATCAGAATAGAAATAATATCTAAAGACCTAAAAATACCCACATAAGACAACGGAAAATTAGAGAAGTGGCATCAGAAATGATGATTAATACGCTAAATGAATATGTCATATATTTTTTCATTGTCGATCATGCATCCCGGGGGAGATATTATGGACAAAAATAAAACAATATTATAAATATTCGCTTCCAGCACACGTCAAACACACACAGTTTTACATTCCCTGTATTTTCTGTCGGTAGTTTTTGTGTTACATTTCCCTTTTATACTGCATTTACGTTACAAGAAAACAAAGTAGGCATTATTTGTATACAATTGCATTGTTTGCAATTTTTTACACTGTAAGTTATATCCATAAATGTTCAGTTAAGATAGAAAACTTCTACTTCAACATTCGCAAAAATTTAAATACTTGCTGTTTCGAGGATATTTGCCTTAATTGTATGTGCTTTGATTCAAATATACAGATCCTTAAAAAATGTGTTATACTAAAACTTTAAAATAAAATCTTCAGTGTTTATTTGATATTTATATAACTAGTACAAGAAACACAGATTCATATTTTAAAATTTATGAAAGCAATTTAGTAATATATATGTAATAAACATTAAATACAATGTATAATGACATATTAAATAAAAAATATCTTTAATCTCAAAATACATCGATGGGAAATTATTATTTGCTATATTACTATGTATTATGCAGTTTTAGTGCTACGAAATTTTTCATTCTAATTATCTTAAAAATGTTTGAATATTATCTCAATGTCAGAAAATGATAAAATGTATAAAGCTATTGATGTTTTGTGGAACATGTTTTTCAACACTTGATAATTAATGATTTATTCGTTTACACAAAAAAAAAAAAAAAAAAAAACTACACCAAGTATTTTAAATCACAAAAATCTAATTATACGAAAATAAACACCTTAAACATAGTTTTTTTTAAATCGATAATAAGATAATGAAAAATGTCTAACATTCATTTAATTTGAGGATTTGATTGTAAGACAAAATCTGAAGAATATTTATTTTTACACATTCAACTTTAACAAGTTGAATATTATAAATGGCAAAACGTCAGTTGAGGATTACTATGGAGACGCAGACAGTGTTTTGTGTCTCTCTGTCTGTGTGTAGGTCAAGCGATAACTGTTGCAAAGCGATCCAAATAAATTGATATTTGGTAACTCTGTTGGTGAGATACTCAGAATTAGCAGTATATTTTTTGGTTAAATATGGTTCATTCGTTCGAAAAATATAGAACATTTCCTTTCCTGACATAAAGCTTTTCTACAGGAATTCAGACGATTTTAAAATATTATCATTCAGCTGAAAAGAGAATGGCACATTTGAATAATTGATTTAAGTGTTAAATAACGGATGCTAAATGTCTGAAATGGAGCTCTTAAATGAATCCAATCGCATTGAAAATTTGCCACGATATTTATTAGATTTTCGAAAGTAATTGTTTAAATTATTGGGAAAATTTCTGCATCAATTCGAGAAATAGAAATCAATTTATCCCTCTGAGCGTTTTGAAAAAGGGTAAAATTGTAATGTTGTTTTCTCTGCATTTTGTTTTAAATGCTAAAAAAAAATATGAATCTTTCAGCATTATAAATAAAACTTAATTACAAATATGAATGTAACCCTTGAGAGTATTAATCATTCTTCAATGTTTTGAAAATTCATTAAATCTATAGAATTATATTATCTTAAACATTGCATATATTGCAGTGAAACCTGGAGCTTAGTGAACGGAATATTACGTTCCACACGCTTAGAGGGTTAATTTATATTTTTTTTTATGAAATTCTCAATGTATTTTTTCTCTCTTTCATTAAATCGTTGCCTACCAACTGTATTTCAAAACGTATCAAAAAAATAAAATTCGAGTAAATCACATTGTTTTGACGCAACATTTTATTAACAAAATAGCTGATTTTCAGATGGTTTACATTTTTAATATGATTTTTCTTTTGAAATATATGATGAGTTATTTCATCTACTAACGAACAATGACCAAATCGGTTTTTCAAATAAAAATTATAAAAAAGTTGGATATGTAAATTCAATATAAGTGTCATAATAGGAATTTACATTTGTATAAGTATATTTATTACACGAGATTTTACTCCATTTCTACAACATATGATGATGTTTCGTGGTTGAAAAATAAGTATTTCTTTAAGGATAGTATAAAATTTCCTGTAGAAGGAGATGGTTAAACTAATGAAATTACAAAAGTATATGCATTCATACATATACTCGATATAAATAGCAAAATTCATGGAAAAGGAGATTATAAGAATAAAATGGCAACGAGGGGTTCAGGGAAGAAGAACTCCTTGAAGAAATGTTTTCTAATTCTGAAAAAAACTAAACAAGAATAAATATTTTTCCATATCACTGCTTAAAATCGTGTTTAATGGGATAATTCAAAAATTTCCGGAAATTCGATAAATCTTATATGCTTATAAATTTACATATAAATTAAAAACAATTGGATTGTAGGATATTAAATATATTGCAGATTATATTAAATATTAGTGAGTTTAAGGGGTCTTGGACATCTGCGACAAGTAAGAAGTTTGAAATTCACGCTATTATTTTAAAGCCCATATCTTATTCAAATATGCATGCGACATTATGATTTTTGTTATCCTAGTATAGTAAGAACTTTATAAATTATTTAAGATAAAAATCTGCTATTTGGGTTTAAAGATAAATTTCAAATAACCAATGCAATCAAGCATAATTTTTCCTCGGGAGGGTTTTCAGGTATTCTTTCGGTATACGTTTTTGAATTATTTTTTTACGAAAACGAATGAAATACTTACCTTAAAATCTTGCATCAAGATCAAAATGTACTTTATTTTATATAATGAACCTAATTTAATCTTTATATTCTCAAAAACATTTTAAAAAAATTATAAATTTCACTTATCAGAAATCTGCAATTTAAAAAAATATATATATGTAATAATAAAAAAATTTTCGCCATTTTTCCTTAGTTAAATTATTCCAAATTCTTACAATTCTTTTTTCCCTCTCTTTTAAAATATCTCTTAAATCTATTTTAGATTTTATTCCATAACTTAATCAAAATATTCTTTTATTTATCATTCTAAAATCTTAATCTGTTAAAAGCTACACGTATTTATTAAAACCTTATTCTATTATTGCGCACCTGCCTAATTTCTTCTTTTGAGGCATTAATTTTTTATTCTTTGGAACTTTTGTAATACCATTTTTATTTCTATTTTTTTTATCATTCGGCATCCCAGAATTCCGTGCCTTTTTCGCGCTCAAAGCATTTTTTTTACCTTTTTAAATTGCCGCTTCTGATAAAGAGTTTTGGTCATCGTCAGAGACACACCCTCGTGGCTTCATTTTTTCCTCCATTAGCGAGAAAGCCCCGCCTTCTCTTCCTCCCTGCGTCCCTCCGTGCATGGCTGTCAGTGGACCAGCATTTTTCGCGCGTTTGTATCTTTGGGCAAGATTTTGGAAGTATTTATACTGTTACACTGGCTTCGGAGACAGATTTTTACACGACTTAGTTGTTGTCATCTAATTGCCGTCACTGGGGAAGTCTACACTAATTCGTCGGTAGTATGTTCTTCAAATTCTGTTAATTCTTCAATACTTAATGTTTTAAGTTTTAATGAAGCGAAAGCCGGTGAAGTTGCTGTCATCACTGTTCTCATAATAAAGTCCTTGCTCATCTATTAGTTTCCTTAATGTTTTTGGGGAAAATTCTATTGTATTGTACTGCCTCTACTCAGCTTTTACGAGTGAATTATAATAGAATGTTCAAATATGATTCGTACTCCGAGAATTGCCTTCATAGTGATTAAATCGGAATAATACCCTCGCCGAATGTCATGACTGCAATTCAACGATCTCGACTGCGCATACATCGATCTGATTATCTGGTAATTTGCGTGGGATTCGGACTGACATGTCATCACTAGAGTATGATGGAACTAACGTTTCAATTCGACAGTAATAGCAATCATCTATAATGTGCCAAACTTTCGACAGGATTTGTATCATATATAAATGTTCACAAGATGCAATAACACTTGATACTATTATATTTGAAAATTATAGAGATGTACATTCAATGGATTTTGAACAAATTGTACAATTACATAAAAAATCATATTTTGAGAAAAAAATTCCAATCCTTCAATTTTTAGTATTTTTCAGAACAGAAACTATCCAGGTCCATGGTCATTTTGTCCCAACATTTCTGCATCTATATATATATATATATATATATATATATATATATATATATATATATATATATATATATATATATATATATATATACATTTTTTCCATATTTTCTTTTTTTACGGTTTTTGTACTCATTATCCAGCTTCGCATAATCTTACTCTGTGGATTTCGCGTAAAGATGCTTCCATATTACTTCCAGAGAAAATACCAATAGCCTCCAGTACCTTTTTTCTGCTCAGTATACCATCATTGAATCAAATTACAGTATCCATTACTCTTATCTGTTATGCTTTTAACCTTTCAAATGTAGTTTTTGGCACTTGTTCACAGATACAGTTTTTGAAGATCTCATTCGGATTTTGTGTATAGCTATGCATACACTTTTACAGCAACTTTTTATCACTAAGGCTTCTGAAGATCGGTTAATTTTTAAAAGAACAGCTTCAGGTAATGAGTGACTATGAATATACTGTGTGTTATTTTCCTGGGTCTTATTAAAAACACACCAAGATGGTTAAAGTCAGTGTTATAGTGTTAAAAGATATATAAATTATATATAATTTTAATCTGCAGAATCTCCTCAATTGTTAAAACCACACTTTGCAAAATTGATTTTTTAAAGTTATTTGATGTCTCAGTCCACATCAAATATATGAATGACTTGTAGTAACAACAATGGCTTGTAGAACTGACGTCGAGGCCTCTTATCTGTAGATTTACTAGTAGGTTTTAAACAAAATGGTAATATGTAACATATAAAAATAATGTAGATAACAGATAATAAAGGAAGAACAGTATTTTGATCATAATGTGCGGTATTTAATTTCCAGTAAGCTTAATTTAACATATAAATGGAAAATGTTACAAATATTATCACAGTATCACATTTTGGAACACTTTGCAGGCGGACGAGTTTCAAATTTAACGTATAACGGTCAAATCCAGTTATTAATTATGCCAATTTAAAAATTAACGAATTTTATTGATGTACATAAAATTAAGGCGAATGACAGAATACATACGCATTTATATGTCAATTTTGTACAAATAAAGTGAACTACAACTATTTAGAACCATCAATTTTATCGGCATTCCAGTTATGACTTAAAAATTGTCACTAACATTAAGGAGTTAACAACGTCGAAATTACTTGACAGAATAACCCCGCTTGCACAAAAATGTGTCCAAATTTGGTTTTTCATCAAGTTTCGTCCAGTCCAATTCCTCTTCAATGTCCAAAGAAAATCCCCTTTGCGTCTGAATCACTGCTAGGAAAATTGTTTGTACGAATTTTAATTTTCATAACAAAAATATCACTTTTCTTCGAGTCAATGCTGTTCGCGATCACTAAAAGAATAATCTGATAACTTATCAGCCTTTATTTCAAATTCATCATGATTTCAATGGTGAGAAACCATTTTCAAAATGTTTAAAATTGTAACAAACCTTAAAAAAAAACAAATTGTATTTTTGTAAAATCACAGAGCGTAGTGTTTCAGTGATATCTACCACGCAACTGAGATTACAATCTCACCTTTTCAAAGTTTGTTCTCTTTTGTACTGTGAACGAGGCCTATCACGTCCAAGGAGCTAATCAACATTACTATTACATAAATAAGTATAAAACTTAAAGTTAATAAACTATTTTCTTTTACTTATGTAAGTTATCCCCATATTTGAAATGAATTTCTAATAAAATCAATTCTTGAGGAATCATTTGTTTATTATAATAGTTATGAAGTAAGTATTAATTTACGATTTTTTTTAACTCACAAATATTACCGTGTATCATCTCTTCTAACATGGCGAAAAATTAGCAAATTTGCTGATACATGTGAGAATTACTATATTTTTATAATTTTACCTAATATGCCAAAGTTTATATACACTCTCTATATAGATTCATTAAAACTACCTTTTAGGTAGCTTCCAGTAAAAAAAGTAAAAAGCTACCTATTGTAGCCGTCTGGAGGTAAGCAGCTCTGGAAAAAAAATGGCATATTTTCACCGATAATAACTCACAGACCCCAAAACAATGCCCGTTCAAATAATGATTTATACACACACACACACACACACATATATATATATATATATATTTGACATTTGTCATGATATAACTCTTTTATTTATAACCGATTTAAATGTGACTCAGTATGTGTACAGGACACATCAAAGTCACAATCGAGTTTGTTATCCTATTTCATCGGTCGTCTTGTTTCAAAATGGCAACAAATTAAATATATTTTGAATTTTTTAAATTTAAATAAAAGATGGGCGGAAAAAATTTAAATTAAAAAGGATTTCCCTTTAAATGTTTGAATTTATAGTACAAGGATTCTGAAAAAAAATCGCCCTCATCTTAAAAATTGGCTGAGATATAGCAGTTTGAAATTCTGTGGTCGCTGATATTTGAAGCAATCTGATACTTCTCATGCGATAGCACAAGTGTTTATTAACCAATTTGAATGCCACTGAGCATGTGTACCGGACATACCAAGATCGATCTCAAACAAGTTCATTGGCTAGATTCATCCGCCATCTTGTTATATAATGCCGGTAACTTATTTGTTTTTATTGTTAAAATTTCAAAAAGGTGTAAAAAAAATACAAATTAAATTTTTGTATTCATTTAAGTGTTCGACTTTGATAGACGGATTACGGAGCACTTTTTGCCTCGCCTCTATTCTATAAAATAATTGACATATACACTATATTGCCAAAGGTGACCGGTCACTTGCGATTTTAGACATTTTGTTAACTATCTAGAAAAATACATGAGGAATTAACCTGAAACTGCAGGTGTGTAAACAGTATAGTATAGATTATGTATTTCTGCGAAGATTTTTTCACGAAATCCCATAAGGGAGTGTCAACAAATTGAAAAAATAACGAATATCTTTTGGATAACCCTGTAAAAACTAATGTAGCAAATGCGTTCAAACTCGAGATTATTAATAAGTGGCTTATTGTAATATAATGTGCTCATTTTTATGAGGACAGCATGTATACTCGTAGAGAATTTAAGGTTTTTATAAAAACAGTCCCAAATTTCGCCTAGTTTTTTGCTTATAATTTGCAGAGTTCTTAATATAAAAAAAAAGTTCTTTTCAGAACATATGACAAACAACATTGTACATAAAACTCTGCAATCAAAATTAAAAAAAAATAACAAAAAAAATGGATGAAAAATGAGCAGATTTACTAAAAAATGTTTCACTGGGCATGTGCGAATGCAATCAAAATATAATATACATAATGTATTAGCTAAGTATATACAGCAACTTTTGTGAAAGTCTCAAAATCATAGCTTGAAAATTCTGAAAATTATCGTCGATAGAATAAGCTCGAAATCCGTTGTTCCCGAAAAGAATTGAAAAAGATGAGGGGTTATATGAAATATCTGTTGATTAGTGCCAAGATAGCGTACACAATACTGCACGTACTACTATATTTGGATACAAACCCTCATATTTTTGCTTCCTTTTGGGAACAACGGATTTCGAGCTTATTCTATCGACGATAATTTTCAGAATTTTCAAGCTATGATTTTGAGACTTTCACAAAAGTTGCTCTATATACTTAGCTAATACATTATGCACATTATAATTTGATTGCATTCGCGCATGCGCAGTGAAACATTTTTTAGTAAACCTGCTCATTTTTCATCCATTTTTTATTATTTCTTAATTCTGATTGATGTACAATGTTATTTGTCATATTTTCTGAAAAGAACCCTTTTTTATATCAAGAACTCTGCAAATTATAAGCAAACAACTAGGCGAAATTTGGGACTGTTTTTATAAAAACCTTAATTTCTCTACGAGTATACATGCTATCCTCATAAAAATGAACACAGTATATTACAATAAGCCACTTATTAATAATCTCGAGTTTGAACGCCTTTGCTACATTAGTTTTTACAGGGTTATCCAAAATATATTCGTTATTTTTCAATTTGTTGAGAGTCCCCTATGGGGTTTCGTGAAAAAATCTTCGCGGAAATATATAACCTATACTATACTGTTTACACACCTGTAGTTTCAGGTTAATTCCCCATGTATTTTTCTAGATAGTTAACAAACCGTCTAAAATCACAAGTGACCGGTCACCTTTGGCAATATAGTGTAGCAGTTCGCAATTCTAGGGTCACTGACATTTTGAAACAATCTGAGTTTTGTCAAGCGACAGTACTGGTATTTATTAACTGATTATTAACTGATGTGAATGAGCATGTGTACAGGACTTACCAAGGTCTCAACCGAATTCGATCGCCGGCTTCACCTGCTATATTGTTTAAAATATCGGCCACTTCAATATTTCAAATTTAAAAAGATGTACAACATAATTAGAAATATAAAACGTTTTCTCCATCAAGTGTTTGGTCTTGATACAAGGATTCATGAACATTTTTGAGGGGGTTTGCTTCGATTTTAAAAATCGACTAAGATATAGCAGGTGAAAATTCTAGGGTGGCTGATTTTTCCATAATTAGGTTTTATTTATGAGCTTCAGACAACATGATATCTCACAAATTTGCTTTGATTGTAATCATTGTTGTTTCTCTCTTAGTTTGAAGTTAGATAGACATATCCGACAGCGTGAAATTCTAGCCAAACGTGGTGATACTTGACGAAATATCTTGACATTTGTTGACAAAAAATAATATACAATAAACGAAGTCAACTTAGATATAACTGACTCATTTCGCTAAATTCTCATTCAAATTCAGTATAAACGAAAACTGGGAATAAATCTTCTAGAATCGGGTTCCACGCATTTTACCTTCGTGTGATTGAGTAAAATGAGCTGAAATTTTAAAAACAAGTGATAAGGAAGATAACTTTCTTTACCGTAACAGGCTGGAAGGGCTTTTTAAATATACAGTGGAAATTTGCGTTTTTAAAAAAAATCAACAAAACAAAATTTAAATAAACATGGAATAGATGGTTAGTAATTCTGCCAGACAGATAAAATGATATTTATAGTTTCTTAATGACATTTTATGTTCAAGAACATGTAAAAAAGATTTTACAATATTTCTTTGTCTTGGAAATATTGGCATTACTTTCGTAATCTCCAAAGGGTTTAAGCGCCTGTTTTTTTTTTTTTTTTTTACTTTCTTATTTTTAACACAAAAAAATGTCACTCGTTTTTAAGCTACTCATTTTTATGCATTTTAGAAAAAGAGGGACTATGAATTTTATTTATAGAAAAGTGCAACATTATTTAAACCTAAAAAAAGTTCGACAATCGTCTACGCGCAGTTATAGTGTCACATGAAGTTTCTTTTTCTTAAGTAGTTAAATTTCGAACTTTCTTAAAGATAAGTAAATTATATGTTCTGTAAAACATAAAACAAGAGTTTTTGCGAAAATATTAAAATTTATCACTGTGATAGCACGTTCTGTAAATGGTCATAGATAAAAAAATATATATAAAAAATGTGCTGCAGTTTCATTTATTGTTCTAAGAAAAAAAAATACTAAAGTTTCCCGTAGCATAGCATTTTGCATGTGATATAAAAAAAATAGTAAGCTCTTAAAAAATAGAAAAAAAATGTATTTATCTATTCATTGTTATTATTTAATAAACATTGAAGAAAAGTTTTTTAAAAATATTTAAATATACGTTATTGCTCCGAAAGTAAGTCCAGAATGTTGCCTTATTTGCTATTTTCCAAAGCGTTTATTTTTAATATGTAACTTAAAATGATTTTACATATTTCTAAATATCTGATACTAAAAATATTGAACTACTATTAATTATAGAATAAATATACATTTTTTAAAGAAGTTTTATCAATCTGAACGTTATCAGCTAGTTCCAGTAGGATTATGTTTGAAAAATATATTTTCTCCGTACAATGTTCCATTCAAAATTATTATAGAGACAGTAGAAAGTGCGATCTTAGGGTCTTTAACACATTTGTGTAAAAGTATTTGAAAATGTTCTCAAAACTTTCCGGTGCAAGTTGGGAAAGATATAAACCACCACTATTTCAGTATATACATTAATCCCAAACTGGCATATTAGAATTCTTTTAAAATGCTGCGTTTAAACGATAAGTGTAGAAACACTATATGTAGAGACATTTGAACAAAGAATTACTAAAGACACCTGTTTAATACTACTTAAAGTACTTTTCTATATTTAGTTTCTGTACGCTAATATATGAAGAAAATATTTTTCGTTAAATAATATTTTCTGTTCAAAGTGAATAAGTCAATCAAATGCCTTTTAAGTATACACACACCATTAAACATCCTGATAACGAAGAGGACTTTAAGAGTCTGAAAATGTTTTTGATAAATTGTACATTTCGTCTAAAATGCAGGATACTTCAACACTTTTGCTATGTTCACATAACATAAAATATTTTCTGGAAGCTCACAAAAATGTATTTATTTATTTTTCTCAAATTATTATATTTACAGATATAATATTTCAGAAACAACATCAAGATAACTGAATGTTATGAAATTCCTGTTGTTCAGTGCAATTTTTTATTACAAGAAACGTAATAAACAAAATACATTAAGGTCCACAATGAACATAAATGTCTTTTCAAAATCAGCGTTTTCAATTTGCACTAAAAATGATAATTTATTTCTTTAAAATAAGTTTGGATGTTTTAGTTTTTAAAATATGTCGTTGCTTGGTGTGTAAAAGATAAATAAAATGATACCGTCAGATTAGCAGTAAAGTATATTTATTTCGATTTTAGATTTAAGACACTCTTTATAATAAAATAAATAAGAATTTTTAAAACAAAAGGTATATTGAATGAGTTTTGAAATGAAAGAACTCGATTAAGTATTTTCATTTACCCAAATGTTGACACAAAATTTAATATTCATAAATTATGCATAAGTGTATCACAATATAAAGTAGAATATTAATATAATGCGGACTAAAATAAATGAAATGTAAGAGAATATTTATAAATTTCATTCATTTTCATCCACAAGAACATTAATAAGATTTATTTTAGGAAAGTATATAACGGTTCGTTTAGTTAATATTCTGTACATGTTTTGAAGATAAATACCTATTTGAAATATTCCACTTTGCAAGTATAACAGTATTTTTATTCTAAAATTATTTTATCACAATTATTTCTAATTGGTCATATGAGATGTAATCTTATGATATCATATGATATCATATGAGATGTAATCTTACCAACTGGGCGAAAAAGTCCGGATCAGGATTCGAACCCGGAATTTCTTGGCTGAAACTGCCAATGCTCTATCAACTGAGCAATCCCGGAAGAATATGACTGAACTAATTCACCCAGTTAACCTTAATGATCATAGCATCTGGTCTGATATCTGAATCAGCTCAACAGAATAAATCACAGGTAATGGGACCTCCAGTAAACGCTGGAAAAGCTGGAAAGTAATTTCTTCAGCCAAGGGATCCCGGGTTCGAATCCTGGCCCAGACCAGAAGATTAAATCTCAAGTGTTTTTATTCTTTTTGTTACATTTTAAAGCACATTATTGAAGAACATTTTATTTTGTCGTCGATTGAAACATCAGAGATGAACAAATTAATGGCACACAGTAATGGTTACATATTATTATAAGTTATCATGTGTTTATTTGATGTTTCTTTAATTAATAGCACAACTTATAATACCTTAATTGATCTGGGTTATTCTGTTGAAATCGTTCATTCATTCCATAATAAGCTCATTAAACTTACTCATTCCAACATAAAAACTGTTCGGTATGAGAATTTAATTGTACTTCCATATTTTATAGAAATTAGCTATGGAATATGAAAAATCTTGGTACAATTCGATTTTAAAGTAATTTATACTTCATTTCACAAATTCAAATTTATAATTTCAAACATCCAATAGACAGATTTTCAGATTAGGGGAGTTACAAGATATCTTGCGAGTGTGATAAACTATATATAATGGTATAACGAAACGACTTTCTAAGTTCCGCTTGAGGGAGCAAACAAAAAATTGTTAAAAATGGTGACATTAAACGCTCCTGTATTGTAACTATTGTTGATCTAACAATCCCAATTTTAACTTCTCCGAACTTTCAATAATAATTCAATAATCATCTATCTTGATTTTGGAAAAGTTATAATATATGGAAGAATTCTAACAGTTGGGTCAATGATATGTGCATTACGCCCGATTTTTTTAAAGTGTGGTTTCCATTTCTTTATTTCACTCTCTTCTCTACCCCTAACTCTTTCTCATTCGTACTTAAGCTCTTAAAGACTGGCTAAGCGCTCTTCACTGGTCTCTTCAGTCACGCGGGAACTATTGAACCCGCTGTTTGTTTTTCAACACTTACCGCCATTTCGCCTTTGGCCGCGAACTGCGAAGCTTGCATACATCCATGTTTTATAAACCTACCTCTTTTAATTTTAAACATTGAACTGATGATGGAGCTTCAGAAGCTCCGAAACAGCTGACTGCCCTCTTCTACACTTATATTTACATTTGTGCTATTTCCAAGTTGTCTTTTTATTACTTGATTATAATGTCTGTCTTCAAAGTGTGCATTAAAAGACAACAATACGTTGTATCATACTGGCCAAGTCCATTTTAAAGAATAACATACTTTGCTTTCACTGCGCACTAAAAAAATCTAAGTTACAGCTACAGAATTTAAACATAAAAGAAAATGGATTACATCGTTACATTTCATCATAATCATCTGACGTCACTAAACACCAATGTGCTATAATTTGTATTGAGGAATAAAAATTAAAACAATATGCGGTACTATAAAGATTTAGAAAACTACACTCCTCATTTCGAGCTGTTTTATTAGCGCTTTATGATTACTTTAGGGAACATACTCTCTAATTTTGATTTTCAAAGAAGCTACTTAAAATAAATTGTTATTGACCAAATGAAATATCTGAGTCATTTTGGAAACACCAAACTGCATTCTGTAATACATTGGTTTAGTTATATTTTGTAAAACACGAGAAACTGCATGCATCAAATCATGTTGTTTATTTTAATATGTGTAAAAAGTCATGCGGTACTTCTAATGGAAACAAAAGCTTGCTGAATGGTTAGTATAATTACACCATGCTGTGTTTTTAATTTATTTATTCTAACTTATTTATCTTTTTCTGGAAACAATTCAATAATTTTTGTTAATTGGTAAGTGAGATGTTTTTGAACATCGACTTAAAAAACACAAGATCGGCATGTTTAAGGTGGTAACAGGAAAAATTTAAAACGCCTTTTTATAAGTTGTATGACGTATTCAGTTCCAAAGCGCATTCTCAACAGTTGAAAGTGATTAGCTCTACATCACACCGCAATATATCAACATCGCAGCGCTATATATCTGCATCACAGCACTATATTATAAAATATTTTCTTTGTGAATTCATAACCATAAATCAATACGCAGAGCTGAATTTAAAGACCTTTTTCGCTTGTTTGGAACGTGTGCAGTGATTTTATTGTCCTTTTATGTGTGTAAAATACTTACGAGTTCGGCAAACACATGTACAATGATTGTTTTTGGGTATTTTTCTGTAGGAAACTAAGCAGAGGATTTTTATGATTCATCTATATTGTACAGTGTATGCTACTTTGGTAAATATTTATATCTTACATGATGCTTTGGAAAGCATGTCATTTGTTCATATATAAACACAAATCTTCTGTTTTACGACAGAAATAGAGAAATCTGCGAATGCGTAAAATTAAATCTGAAATTTCTTTATTTTAGACTGAACGAAGTTGAACGAAGTCTGGATAGCAGAGTGGTCTAAAGTACCAGATTTAATCTGTAACTCTAGAAGGAGCGAGAGGGTCGAAGACGACTTCTGACGAAAGATGGTTCTGTTTTATTATTGTTTTTCAGAGAATTCATTTCAGTAATTCTAATTAATTACTTTATTTCACATAGGGAAAATACTCTATTGGTCCTTTTTACGATTGTAAATCCATTTTATACCTTCAAGAATAAAGTGTGCCTTATTGTGTAAACAAATTTGTATATCTAATTAAATTTTCAGCAGATCTGAAATTACGCTGGAAATTAATGAATACAAATGATGTGAATTATCACTTTACTACAACAGCGTTCAACCAACAGTGTGAATCAAATATCCAGACCACGGATCGAAGCCAGATACCTTGGTATACCTCACCAGGTGCTTTACCGTTTAAGCCACCAGGACGACAACCAGTCTAGCATTCTCTCACTCTTATATGGTTCCGGCATGATCCGGGTTTCACTGGGTTCAATCCCCGGTCTGGACACTTTTTCACTCTCTTAGTTGTACGCTGTGTAGTAAAGTGATAATCTACATGCTTTGCATTTAAACAAATTTGTTTTATATAAAACGAACTAAACTTTTATTCTCCTTTTATAACTCTTATTTGGTATTGTAATGATGACGAACAAAAAAAGAATTTGAAATAGCGAATTTTCTTTGTCTTTACTATTTTTTTGTAGAGTTTAAGTGCAGACCGACATTTATATGCAATATCTTATTCATAGTTTAGCTGGGATTCTTCCAAAGACTCATTACCAAAACGTCTCGAGAAAAACATTATTTTTTAGGCTGAATCTTTGAACATTTTTAATCATATAAATCATTTCACTAGAAAAAAAAATTTCTTTTTTAAAGGAACAATTGCCAAAATTTAGTTTTCTGTTGTGAACTATTAATGTTAAAAGTACATTTATTTTATGGGACAGGAGATGTTATTTTTAAATTTTTAGCGATTATGTTTAAATAGCTTGCTTGTTTTCATTATGAAAGTGAAATATTCGAGATTAAATTTTACATAAAATGTAATTCAATGAATATGGAATTAAATATTTTATAATATAAAATCTTACATTTAATATGCATCGAATCTTACTAGCAATTACTGTGGATCATTTACACTTTACTGAAAATATTTTGCAAAACGAAATTTTTATTAACGATCGTACATGTTTACTGAATCATTAAATGTATATGGATATAACATGTTATCGACATTTCTGAGAGCAAATAACATTAAATTTACATACTTCGTAAAAATTTGTTGAAAACAAACCGTCTATTTATTAGTAAAAATATCTTCTCTAATATAAAAGAGATACAGAGATTGATTCTCAAAAACTCATTTCTTTCCTATCTTAAACGGCGAAAGTTTACTAATTCATAAAAACATGTTTTTGTCACGTAGTTCAATAAATAGGGTTTATATTTCCATTATTTAATTAGTTTTACTTCTGTCTTAAATTGAGTCGGTATCCTATACTTTGCGAAACATTGAGAAAATGACAGTTTTCCTATTTTTTTTTTTTTACTTTAAATGTAGTTAGACATTCATAATATTCTAGCGAAAATTAAGTAACGATACAATTATTATAATTATTTAAAAAATGCTTTTTACTACATCCATTTTCATTTAAATGCATTAGAACTTTAAATTATTTTTTTCCATTTGTGTTATTAACACTTTATAACATAGTTGAACGTGTTTATGTAGTCAGTTTCTCTGTCTGTCTGGCTGTACACCAACTCGTGCAAATATACTCGGACTGACATGTAATTTTTATATGTTAATGAGATTAACTAAACAATGTTTGCTGTTGCAAATGAAGCGAGTAGCAGTTATACTTCTTTTATACGGACATATTAATAATTCAGTTACATTTTAATGTATGGTGGGAAATATTGCAGTGCTTTTTAACTAATTTGCTTAATTATGTATCGAATTTAATTGTATTAAATTTTTTTCATAATCAATGCATGATGTTTTCTAGTACTTGTTTCAATATATCAAAATGATTGATATGCATAAACTTTAACATATATATTTTAATTGACTCGCTAATTTTAACACTTTCTAACATAGTTGAAAATTGTTTATGAATTGTTTTTTACTGTTTGTCTGACTGGTTCTTGGTCTGTCCGTCTGGCTATTCTTTTACTCGAATAAAAATACTCAAATATACATGTTATTTTTATATGTTAATTAGATTCACTATTGAACGTTCGCTTTTGAAAATGAAGTGTGGATCATTTACAATTAATTTATAGGAATACAAAAAATTACATTGCATTTTGGTCTAGGGGAGGGGGGGGGGTTAGCGATGCATTTTATTTGAATGGATTATTTAAATATCTCATTTCATTATATTAAAAATTAAATCAGGAGTGATACAAGTGTTTATAAGGAAAAAATTACAAGAAGAAAGTTTTCGAGAGTTTATTTTTTGTAATTACATTTTACTTGTTGATTTTATATTACAAGAACAATTATAAGATATAATTTTATAATATGCAATATCGAAATATTCATAAGTAAATAATATTTAAAATTTTAATCTCGCATTAAAAATGCATTAAAATATCCAACGGAAATTTGCTTTTTAAGATTCAAAATAGTCTGTAACATAGTTAAAAAAGTTTTTAATTTCAGTTTATCTGCTGTCAGTCTTCTGCCGTATCCCTGTCTGTATATCCGTGCTCTAACTCTCGTCAATATACTCAGATGATCTTTTAATTGATATATGTTTGTGAGGTTTACATGTTCTGCATGTCCCTTACTCATAATTAACTCATATGCCACCTTCACCCTTCACAGAATTTTCATCACAAGCAATTCGGAAAAGAAATTTCTACCAAATTTAATCACTGAAATGCTTTTATTAAACAAGGCCAATTTTTTAATTAAAAAAAACTGTACGGTCAATCAATTTTTCTGAGCACCCTATACGTAACGTATACAGAACGCTCGTTGCGAAGTGGTTAAGCATCTAGTAGCAAATATAGTTCCTTTACAGGGAAGCTCAAACTTATTCCGTTAAAATATGGTCTATTGGAAAAAATCATTTACAGGGATATTTAAGGATGTTGAGACACTGTAAACTTAGCGAGATTCCGCGTCACTGAGATGTACTACAAGATGCTTCCTGTAGAGTATGTAATGAGTTACGTTTATAGTTGTTTTACAGATAAGGACAATACAATTTCATTACTTTATATAATATATAGGGAAAAGCTTTTTGAATTGTATTTCACTGACGTTACTCTGCTATTACACTATTTCAAATGCAATTAAATTGATATGAATCACTCAGATGCACCACAACATGCTTTATATAGATTATGAAGTGAGTAGCATTTATCATTCATTTACAGAGACGCACACAATCATATCTTTATATAGCTGGCATTGAACGATAACTGCGGGAAGAGAGTTTCCAGCTGAGATATGAATTTTTAAGTATAACTAAATTTTAGTATATCAGGTGGTGTGTATAAATTGCATAGGGTAGTCCGACCAGTAAGTGAACAGCTCCCAGTGAATGATCATTTAGTAAATAGTTTAATAGAATAAGATTTGAAAAAAAAACCCACTAGTTAATTATCATGCTGGGTTTAAAAAACCCGTAATTAAGTAAAAACGTGTTATAAGTTATTTGTACAAGTTGCACAATAAATACATACTATAAAACTTAAGTGTTTTTAAATTGATGCCTGTCCATTCACTGGAAAATTTCACCATGGTTCATTCACCATGGTAAGAACTGTTCATTTGCTTGACTTTTGTATAGCTTTTTAGTAAGACACCTCTAACATCCCAAACAAATGAAATATAAACTTCATTTTATTATTTCTTAGTCATTTGCATACCAACACATGTATTTGCATTGTCAGTCACCAAAAAGTAGTGTTTATTAAAATATTATCAATCTTTTTTAAAAAATGTGCTTAAGTGTACATTTACTGGTCGGACTACCCTATATCATATTATATAGGACAATAATATAGATATTTTACTATATAGATAAATATATGACTGCGCAAAATAGTTCGTAAAAATTTATTTATAATGGCGTAAATTGTTTAAAGTATATTTTATCATATATTGAACAAATTTTGTATATATATATATATATATATATATATAAGAAAAATTTTATCTAGAAAATTGCTCTAACGATTTTGACTAACTTTTTTACCCTGCCATTTTCGGGCACGAGAAGACCAATGCGCTGGGTCACATGTTCGAGAAAATTCAATTATTGGTCATTTTTGGGTCACTACGGGTCAAACTAATTTTATCTAAAAGGCGGCTATAATGAATCTGAATATTTTTATTTTACCGTTTTCGAGCACGACAAGACAATTGGGCAAGATCACATGTTCGAGAAAATTCAATTAGTGGTTCCTTTTATGTCACTACGGATCAGGGTCAAGCTAATGCTATGTAAAAAAGGCTGAAACCATTTTCACAAAATTTTTATATTACAGTTTCAGTCACGAGAAGATCATTAATCTTGATCAAATGTTTGAGAAAATTCGATTAGTCGGTCATTTAGGGTCGTTACGGGTCAGGGTCAAGCTAATTTTATGTAAAAAACGGCTGAAATGATTTTGACTAAATTTTGTATCCTACCGTTATCGGGCACGAGTAGCCCATTGGGTTAGGTGACATGTTAGAGAAAATTTGATTAGTGGGTCATTTTGCGGTCAGTATGGATCAAGCTAAATTTATCTAAAAACATCCCTGACGATTTAACTAAATTTTGCATCCTACCGTTTTGGATTACGTGTAAAAATTGGGCTAGGTCATATGTTCGAGAAAATTAATTCGCTTGTCATTTTGGGTAACTACGGGTGAGGGACAAGGAAATCTTATGTAAAAAACGTCTAACACCATTTTTATAAAATTTTGTATCCTACCGTTTTAAATTACGAGAAGACCATTGGGAAGGGTCACAGGATTCTGAAAATTTGATTAGGGGTTCACTACGGTTCAAGCTAAATTTATCTAAAACACAGCTGTAATAATTTCACTAAATTTTGTATCCGACCGTTTTGGGTATTAGAAGATCATTGTGTTAGGTCACATGTTCCAGAAAATTTAATTAGTGGGTAATTTTGGGGCCACTATGTGTCAAGCATAATTTTATCTAAATACTTCTGTAACAATTTTGACTAAATTTTGTATTGAGAAGACCATTTTGACTGTGACACATGTTCAAGAAAATTAGATTAGTTGGTCATTTTGGGGTCACTACGGGTATTTCAATGAAAATCGAAGATTGAAATAGTTATTAAGTTATTGAACAGTTGGCACTGAACTAAGAAGCAAAGTTAGCAACAATTATCAAATACCGCCAAATTTGTTGAAATAATGGCGAGATTTGGCGACAAATTTGACTTTTAAGATTGTAAATGCCAAAAAATGACCTGGCGCCAAATGAAAAAATGTTTCCAAATTTGTGTATTTTCGCCAAATTATGGCGACATTTGGCGAAAACAGTGGCTTTCAGAATCGGAAGGAATTTTCTAGAAATTCACAATAGGAGCCGAGATACATAATTCAGCGTACATAGAACGTTTTCGAAAACAGAATGCAACCAATCACGGTACATAGAACTGATTTTTATATGTTGTACAGAGAATGTATGTTAATTTTAACAGATATTAGTTCTGTCTTCTCCACGGGTGTGACATATGATTGTAGAATATGTGGGCTGCGGAAAAGAAATTGTCTATATTGACGTCTACTGAGTGTAATTTCTGGAAGCGCATTTTTCGTTAAGTTATGCGTTTTCCAGTTAAGTTATATATGGTTTATTACTTGGTATGCACAAAGTATATATATACAGTGGTGGCCAAAAGTGTGAACATTTTTTGAAAGTTTCATTTTTTTCAACTTTGTGTGCTTGTAGACTATATTACTTTTCACTTAAATACAAACATTTATATATCAAATTGAAGGTAATTTCATGTAGAATTTAATAATTAAAACAGTATTACAATATCTGTATTACAAAAAAAGTTATGCAACTAATAGTAAGATCTATCTTAGATTTGCATTCTTTTAAAGTGATACTTACACAATCAATACTTAGTAGGATAACCCTTATTTTTTAAGACAGCTTCATAGCGTCTTTTCATCGAGTAAACGAGTGTTTGGAGTTCCTCTTTCGTAATCACATGGTGCCAAGCATCAATTATAGCTTCAATAAGTTGTCTTTTATTGGATGGGCGTTTTTTTCGTACAAGAATTTCCAAACGTCGCCACAAATTTTCAATTGGATTGAGATCAGGGCTGTTACCTGGCCATGGAAATATATGTATGTCTTTATTTTGAAACCATGCTTTGCATACATTTGTTGTGTGGCATGGAGCTGAATCCTGCTGAAAAATAAATGGTGCGTTACTGGGGAAGAGATCCCTGATGGAAGGTATCAATTTTGGTTCCAGGACAGTTTCGATGTATTTTTTGGCATTCAGGATGCCATCAATTACTTGAATTCGGCCCACACCATCTGCAGACATACATGCCCAAATCAGGACATTTGATGGGTTTTTTGTAGTTGCTTCAATGCAATCAGGATGAAGTGCTTCTATTACTCTACGTCTCACGTATTTTCTACCATCAGTAACAAAAAGCGATATTTTACTCTCATCGCTCCAGATTACTTGCTTTCATTAATTTTCTGACCATTTAATGTGTTCTTTTGCCCACTTAACTCGTTTTTTGCGTTGCTTTTGATTTAAATATGTTTTTTTCCTTGGAATTCTAGCTTGTAGTCCAAATCCTGATAACCTTCTTCTTATTGTTCTTGAACTTACTGCAATACCCGCTGCATTCATTTCACATCTAATGGCATCTGATAAAAATTTTCTATCTTGAAGGCATAGCCGTTTAACTTTTCTATCGGCAGTAGCACGTGCATTTTTTCGGCCTGATTTGGCCTTATTTTCCACTGATTTTGTTTTTCATAACGTAAACAGAACTTTCGTACACCAGAACAAGTCACTGAACCACCAACTTGTCTTGCAATGTCTACTTTAATGTGCATTTTAAAATTGACTGATCAAAATCAGAAATAAACTAGACATGGTTTTCATTATAAATATCTTACATATACATTTTAGCTTCATTACACCTCAACCAAAACGAAAGAAAAAAATATCGACATAGCAGAATCATTTGAAAATTTGCACCAATACCTTAACAACAGCACCTAAAGTTGAAATCTAACAGAGTGTGAAGTTTCAATGAAATCAACAGCTTTTTTTTTCTTCTGTTATATTCCTCGCAACACTTGTGGGGAAAGACTGGTCCAAAACATATCACGAAACTTGGACAACCAACACATTCTTATAAATATAGAAATTAATGTAAAAATACATTTTTTTACAAATTTTTAAATACATTGATTATTTATATTTCAAGTATTCATCATTTTTCTTTTGAGAGCATTTCAAATACGAGTAAAAGAATGATTTACTTAAATACAAGAAGTAGTCTTTGAGAAAAATAGTCGTTTCCGATATGACGTCAACAAAATCTCTTCAATATTACAAATTTCACTGGCACTCCAGTAATTTCAAATCATTATATTTTTAGTCTACTATGTTTATTTTACACACATTTTGTAATTTAGATATAATCCAAATTCACATACTATGACGTCCCAATATTGTTTTTAATGTAAATGAAATATTTTTTTTTTATATGACGGGCCAAGCGAATTCAATCACATAATTCAAAGTACGTAAAAAAAAAATGTACTGAAAGTAGACAATTGCAAGACGTAACAAGTGATTTCTGATGTGTTTTACATTAATTTCCAAATTTTAAGATCTAGTTGAAGTTATAATGGTACAAAACGTGCGAAGAATGCTGACTGCACGCGGTGAAACATTAATACATTTAATATTTTAAGTAACTATATTTCCAGACTGTGATTGCAAGTACGTGTAAGTGGATATGAAACCATTTGAATAAGAAAGAACAGTAGAATAAGAAATAGTGCAGTCATATAAATTTAGCTTACGTAGTCAACATCATCTGCTATGAAATTGTTACGCTTCATATTTGTCGATATGAAATTCTTATGTTTATATATGATAGTTATAAATCACAGCACGAGATGGTTTTTGATGAAAAGTTTCCCGTGGCGTCATACATTCAGCTTTATTGGGATTTCAGTTTGTAGAGCACGTGCGGTCATATGATCTTGAAATGATTCAGAGTTTTATTTATGAGAAAGGCAATTAGTTTACTGTTGCAATATTTAATGGTCTTTCGATGCAATGTCATATGAATCAGTAGATAATTACGATATAATTTCATTTGTGGTTTTTTTCACACCTTTCAACACATGCGGAGATTAGTTTTTAGGAGTAACTAATTTTGCGGTTACTCTGTCAGATATTATAACATAAAAATATATAAGAATAAAATACTTAGATGTGTGTCGATAGGCGATCAGCCAGAGTATCTGACTTTTAAATGACAAATGCTGGTTCGATGATTGACGCAGAAAATATCTGTATGTAAACAAATGGTTGTGCATGTTAATTTCGTAATAGATCGCAAAGTCCTCTTGGCGTGAAATGTCTAATTCATGCCAAGATCACTGTTTAAAAGCATATTTTAGGTTAAAAAATATTTTAATCATTTTAAAATTGCCAGCAAATCATAAATTGTGTAATTTATGATTGAGGGCTTAATTATTTCTTAATAGCAACTGGAGTCATAAAAAAGTATCTAGTTTATTTAATTCATTTTTATTTTTATTTTTTTTACCAAGAAAACAAATGGCGATCGAGAAAAAAATCTAATGATAGAAACGATTATACAAATGCTAGAATCTGTCAATTTGTCAATTGTACATAATTTAAAAACTGTAACAACTCAATTACTTTAGTTTAAAATAATTTGAGGTACTTGGCAAACTAAAATATTAAACACGATTTTTTTTTTCAACGGCATTTTATAAAACGTAAATCTTTAAATGTGAAAATTAAAAAATGACAAAACTATAATTTAAATAACAGTTTTAAAATGTAGTTTCAAAGTTTTTTAAGCAATGTCTTTAAACTGGAATATAATTAATAGTCCTCAGACATGAAACTAAATTTAAACTGAAAAACTGGTATTTTAAAAGAATACATGATTGAAAAGGGAAAAAAAATACACATTTTTATAATTTCAATTTTAAATTTTCTTAACTTTTTATAATTCATTAAAAATATTGTTGTTTCCCTTGTATATATATATATCCCGTGTATATATATATATATATATATATATATATATATATATATATATATATATATATATATTTATTTATTTACTGTAGTTTTAAAGTGTTGATGTTTTTAGAAATTTAGTTTTCTATTACGTATATATATATATAATATACAACTAAAATATCAAAAACCGTCAGCTGGAAATGTTATCTCTTCTATTCAGTTTCTGTTCTTTATATTTTATGCCGAACGATTTCACCTGAGAACATTTTACACAAATCCCATTCTAAGCGATATAAAATGTAAAATATAGCGGCAGTAAAAGTACTTTTCTGGAATATTTGCTATCGATGAAGTCATTGAAGAATATATAAGATGTTTTCCAGGAATGATAGGGGAAGCTGTTGAAATATAGTTCTTTTTATTTTTTTACGTTCTTTTTGAGGTTTAAAGTTTTCGCACAAATCTTTGGATAAATGCACAGGTAAAAAATATCATGAAAATTAAAACGTGAAAATTAAATGTATTAGTATTATTTATAGGTCACTTTTAAAAATATAAGAATGATTTATCAATAAACTTAGCACGTGATTTAAATTAAAAGTTATATTGTTTTATTTTTAAATTGTAGTTATATTGTTTTATTTTTAAATTGTAGTTATATTGTTTTATTTTTAAATTGTAGTTAAATTATACGTAAATTAAGATTAAATGATAGAATCTTATTTTTGTTTTAGCTATCACAGATGGTGTATTCTAAATTTACTAAACGATGAACCAAAAATGAAACTCGATTAATCGGGTTACAATCACAGGAGCTTTAAATCAATTTAAAAAATCAATGAAGAAAATATATATTTACTAAATTAAAGAAAACTAATTCAATTCATCAACGAAAAGCAAAAACAGCAGAAATGAAACAGCTTCTAAAAATAATGGTAATACAAATGCTTATCATGTAAAAATGATATATAGTTAGCCTGCTAAAGCCATGTTCCTTATTCAAGAAAACGTCTAGATACTCCGTTTATGGCTGTTGATAGAAAAAGTTTTTAGAGATCAAAACTGCGATCACATAAAAACATTACGTAAGAAATTTGAGAATTGTTTTATATTTTTTATGAAAATTTTTATTAACAAGCTTACATTTAACACGAGATGTCGAAACCCTTAACCCCTTTATGAGTAGCAGCATGAATGTGTGTCGTAAAAAATTTTACAAAATACTTCAATACACGTATTTCTGAATAGTATTTTTAATCACAGAATTTCAGCGATTAAATAAGTTTAAATTTGCTATTCAAAAGTGTCCATTTGCAAAAATTAAAACATGTATACGATTAACGGTAAATTGTGCATTAGGTGACGCAATACCGTCTAATATTTTATTGATTTTATGAATTTTTGCTTTCTTACGTTTTTAGTTTGTTTCTTTTATCTGTGGTTTGGATTCCATTCAGTCTCATAGCATTGCAAATAAATTAAATATCCATTTCAGTATGAAATGACCGTCTTTTTGTTTCTACGTGGCGATATTTAGTACAAATAGTGATTTAAAACTTAGTCTCTATTTTCCAAACTTTTAAATCAAATCTGTTAAAATAAACTCAGAAAATAGAGATTTTACTGTGGTAAAAAATTATTTATATTTTATTTTATAGAATTTTTTTCAGTGTAATTTTTTTTTCAAAATTATATTATGTGTTAACATTTATAATTATGTAATAAATCACAACAAACATTTCGATGATCAATAGGTTCCAATATGTCTGCTGAAAAAATATATGATTTATGTAGAAAATTATAATTTTATTGTAAGCAAGCGAGAGTGTTGGTATTCGCTTAAAGACCAAATTATTATGTCATTATACTAAATCTTAACGGTATTTCGTTATTTTAATTTTTTTTAATTTTTTTTTAGCATATATTTAAGATTTTTTAAAATATAATATAGTAGCTTTTTATATGAACATAAAAAACTCAAATCTCTCAATTACTTGATTATGGTCTTACAGCTTGTAGCTACAATACATAACTAATCCAATATGCTTTATTAAGCAATATATTACTTTAAAAATATTAGCGCAGTCGTTCTTAAAAATTTCCAAGATTACAACATTAGGATGCACATTTTTCATTTAAATGAGCTATTAAAGACGAATCCAGATTATATTCATTAAGAAAAAAATAGATAACGTAAAAATGTTTTCCATAATTATTTGTCAGAGTAATAATCACTCAAATAACAAACTATGCATTGAAAATATTTTTCTTTTCCTCACTCATTTCGAAATATGCATTTATAACTTAAATTAAAATTCATTCGAATGGCATAAGGGAGAAATGTTTTAGTCTACGCAAATAAATTTAAAGAAAATATAAATAAAATTTAGGACGGACGTACTTTTCAACGGCATTGTTTTACTTGGGATTAATTTTATGTGAACTGACGTTATTTTACACAAAGAGAAAAATAATAAATAACAGAATAACATCAAAGCTACCTTCAGGAGCAACAATAGAAAAATAATAATTCAATTTTAGGAAATGGGGACTAAAGTTCTAATGGACTAAATGGAATAAAATTCTTTTACCGCTAGATTTTTTTTTAATGAGATTTAAAATTTTTATTTATGAATTTATTCTATTATTTACTGTTGAAGGACTGAGTATTGAAAAGTGTAAGGAAAAAGTAATATTACCTGATTGTTTTTTTTTAACACACACCACTTTTATGAAAAGCAACGTTTCAAGAAAGCGTTAATGAATAACTAACTATAATAAAGAAGGAAGTTTGTGTATCTCTCTCTCTCTCTCGCTCTCTCTCTCTCTGTGTGTGTGTGTGTGTGTGTTTGTCGGCTGTGTTCTGAAGAAACCGTTGCATGAAGAGCTACAAAATTTGGTCGGTATGTACCTCTATGTATGTAGTTTTGCTCATCGAAGCACGATTTTGTAATTTTTAAATAATTTTCTTATTTATTTTTTAGTAATTTTCTTATTTATTTTTTAGTAATTTTCTTATTTATTATTTAGTAATTTTCTATGCGATTTTTAGCGTTTTTCATGTATTGCTGCGATTTTGCCTCATTAGTTACAGGAATTCATTTCCAGTCTTTTAGAATAATGATCTTTGTCCTCTTTTCAATAAAGTTTTTGGTAATTTCTGTCCTTCAACACTAAGAAATTTTCCCCAGTATGCTTGATTGGTTGATTCCATTTTGACCTCACTTGTGCACAAAATCGTAATTGCTTTAGTGGGGTGAGATAGCTGAAAATTATACCAAAGCATTTCACATCTGGCAACCAATGCGCCACTTTGGATTCAGATAGTACATGGATAGGCGAGTACAAAAAGCCCGGTACACAAATTTGTTTGGCCCTCTAGCGGCGTTGATGACGTAATCAATATGGCCGCCAAAGTTTTGTGATGCGCTTCCATATTTCTCTATATAACTCGGTATAATATTTTGATATTAACCAATATTGTTAGTGATTATTAATCCGGAGAAAACGCGCTTTCCAACGGTATATTTGACATCATTGTTTACGTTCATAATACCACAATTATTTTTAACTTTATTAAAATTTTTGGTTTTGATTTTGATTTTTTCGAAACATTATGCTAAATAACTTGAAATCCGTTGCATGCAGCTGAAAACGTGTAATAAACTTTTTGTTTGTCAGAAAATTACCTTTTGAACGGCATATATGACTTCTATTTTATCACAAATATTTTCTGAAATTTTTCCAAAACAACGTAGCGTTGCACAGAGAGTCGTTATGGCAACAATGTAATTCATTTGGGTTCCGAAAATTAATACAGTGGCTTTATAACTGTTTAAGTATCAAATGTAATTATTGTAATTTTTGATGTATATGTAAATAAATTCTAGTTTTTTTAGGGCTATGAAACTTTTATTTCCGTTTTAAAATCAGTGACATGAGGAACACTTAAGACAACTGTAAAAAAAGTTTCAAACATTTATACGTATAAGAGTGAGAAACAAAATAATGTACAATACAATATTATTCCAATTTAATATCCAAATTTAATCACATCCTATAGATTGTCAAATACACTAGTGTCAGCCATAATATCTAAATAACATAATATCTTGCTGTCATATGCAATAATATCCAAATGATTTATGTAAATTTACTTGTGATTTCCAATCACTGTCGGAGAACTGCCCTTCACATACACAAAGTTTCGTATATCGTATTCCCATTTTAACACATTTACAAGATGTGCATCGCTTGCGGCAAGTACAGGAGATACGTTGTTCCCAGTGTTTTGCCATTTCTGGAATTGTTGTCCACACAGGTCGGTATGATCCCCCTGAAGTTACTATCCATCTCCACTTGGTTGGCGAAGGTATTGTGCAATGTGGAACGAGGCTGTTGTTCCAAAATCTTGCTTGGAGAATAACTCGTTTGATGTGTTGTGTCAAATCATCTGCTGTAGGAAATATGTTTTCGATGGCTCGATTCTTTCTTGTAAATAACACTCGTCTGCATTCATTGATGCTCTGAAGATCTTATGCTTGATCATAAAGTAGTGTAACAAATCGTGACATTCATCATCAATATCAGAGGTGCCTGTACAGAGCTGATGCCATACACAATCAATTTCACGAAATGACATCCAGACCTTCCAAGCTGTCTTCTTGCCAATGCCACAAAATGTGGAAACTGTGTCGCAACTAGTTACAGAGTGAAAATCCAACAAATTTCTCGTGAAAGTTTGGCACAGATCTCATGAATTGGAACGAATTTCCTGTAATTCCCAGAACCGTAGTCAATCCATAGTTTATCAATATCTTGTATTTGTGGGAACAGTGATAACCACTACATCTGAGCCCACAGTTCGTTTTAAGTTGCGAGTATATCCACTTTCTACTGCATGCTTAACATGGAGAAGTAGGCGGCCATATGCTTCTTCGTGTGAGATGGTAGAAATGCTTGATACATCCCAAATGTTTGACGCGCAGACTCTGTCATCATAAGTACAGACAACATGTTTTCCTGGATACTCCTCTCCCACCATTTTCTTAGCTAGCAACTGGAACAATTGGGTCTTGTTTTCGTTGACACATAGGAATTGCTGAAATTAGTTTGGAATTGCAGTTGAGTCTGAGACTTTAATACTTATGCCACTCTCTCTTGTTTCTCGGGTATATGCCTCCATTCTGTTACTAATATATCTGTCGGATACAATATCTAGTCGTGAACTGTTCTTCAATTGATTAATGAAATATGGTTTGAAAACATGATCACAGCAAGGGATAACAAGGGATGACCGCCCCGGGAACCAAGCTTTCAATGTTCATAGCATCTGGAAAATGTTGTCGCAATAGCAGGATTAAGCATGTGTATTACGGCTGCTCCATCAAATATTTTAGTTGTTACTTTCGGTTGGCTGTAATTAAAGGTATTGTCATATTTTGTTTGAATGCAGTAAAAGATATCCGACTGGGTGGTTGGTTTTCGGAGTACATTTGGTCTTCATGTGAAAGAAGAAATCATCAATGTTGCCATCCCGTGCTTCAGATGCAACATACAACCTGTAGAATAAGTCGGAGTCTTTACGCGAGTAAGCAATTTTGGACTTTGCTTTATCTGTTTTTCTTGTTATAGTCTTGAAGACGTGAATATTAGTTCGAGGTATAATGTCATGAATTGAATTTTGAACTTGATCGAGACGTGACACAACAGAATCATCATACTGTTTTAGTCATACAGTAAATTCTTCCGTAACACACTTGACAGCTTCGAAACTTGGAATTATTTTGGAGCTCCTTATTAACACGAAATCGGTTTCTTCAAATGGATTTCCTTGTTCCGTTAAGACGTTAATCATTTCTTTGGCATGGGTCAAGAACCTTTTCTCATGTGCACTGTTATCTTCCTGATGCTTTGCGCCCACGTTTTTGTCATATTTTAAATTTGATTTCTCTTCAAATTACTCAATTAAAGAACTGATCCTAGGACCTTCTACCATCCACTTAAGCATAACAGTTTCACTATCAAGGATTCCAATAGCACCACCTTCACCCTTTATAACTTTGTTATTGTGTTCATGAAGCTAATTGTCAGATATTCAAGAAAACGGTGTAGCGGTTTTGCTGCTCGTAAAGTTGCCACGAAGAAAATCAGCATGTATATGTGGATGTTTTTCTGGAATGTCCTGTAGAGTGCGCACGAATACTGGTAACCAACGATAATAGTGGACTGCGTCCAACGCAAATGTCCACCGACATAACTGTGCCAAAGTATCGACGTACATTGTAAAGTTATATGTACGAATACTCAATACAAGATGTACTAGAAAGGACCCCAGTTTGGTGACTGTGTTCCAATACTGAAACTGCGGACATTCAGATGTTTTCGATGAAATCCACAACTCAATCGAATCTTATTTATTTAATCTATTTTATTTATTATTACAATTTTTAAGTTGACCTCCCAAAATTTAAATTTCGAGGGAGCTACGATTTTCAAAATTTCTCCTTAAAACCCTAGAATATATTTACATATACATAAAAAATTACAATAATAACATGTGCTACTTAAATAATTATAAAGCCACTGTATTAATTTTCGGAACCCATATAAATTACATTGTTGCCATAACGACTCTCAGTGCAACGCTACATTGCTTTGGCAAATTTTCAGCAACTGTTTCTTATAAAATAGAAGTCATATATACCGTTCAAAGGTAATTTTCTGATGAACAAAAAGTATCCGACATGTTTTCAGCTATGTGCAAAAGATTCCAAGTTATTTAGCCAAATGTTTCGAAAAAATCAAAATAAAAACCAAAAAAGTTTAATAATGTTATAAATAATTGTGGTATGAACCTAAACAATGATGTCAAATATACCGTTGGAAAGAGCGTTTTCTCCGGATTAATAATCACTAACAATATAGGTTACTATCAAAATATTATACCGAGTTATATAGAGAAATATAAAAGCGCATCACAAAACTTTGGCGGCCATAATGATTACGTCATCAACGCCGCTAGAGGGTCAGGAAAATTTGTGTCCCGGGCTTTTTAGACTCATCTATCCATATATTGTCTGAATCCAAAGTGGCACATTGGTTGCCAGATGTGAAGTTTTTTTTAGCTATCTCACCCCACTATTCCTCTATTTAGATTGTAGAGAGTTGATAGCTATTTACAGACAAAAAAATCATAATTTTAAAAGGGAAGGGAGGGTTATTAATTATCCCAATTTGGATTTTGTTATTACAATTTTTTGTTATTCCATTTTTTATGCGTTTTTTTCATGTTTTGAAGCATTTTTTGTTTCAAATGACGTCACAAATCGCCTGTAGGAACTGCCGTCAAACTATATAACTAGAATAAATATTGACAGAATATCTTAACGAAAAGTTTAGTCATCGTAGAATGTCTTAAATTTCAGTATTTTTTCATCAGAAATATATATCTCTTCAGTTTCTTAAATTCTAGACAAATGATTTATGAAGAAATATGTCCAAAGCAAATTCTTATGCATTGAAAAAGTATTTATGACTAATCTAGTTACTTTATTAACGACCACCATATATTAAATTTCTTATAACACGACTGGTATTTTTACTTTTGCTCGTCTTTATTCGTCTAGCCAACTAAATGATAAATGACATAAAATACAAAAATCGAGAATCCGTTGAGAATACAGACGTTGTCTGTCTAAGGAAATTACTGAAGTAAGTGATAAAGAAATATGGAGTTTTCTTCTACAGACTGATTAAAACTTTATCTCTTAAAATGAGACATGTTGACATAGAAAGTTGTCCATTATACGTTCTCTCTAAAAATGACAGAAACATCTAAACATTATTATGATACTTTCTTAATTTTTTCAATGAGGCTTTTCTCAATAGCATCAAATGTAGATAAAATGATTCAAACAGCGTTGTAGGGCAGTTGTGATTTCTATATATACTTCGGGGACTATCTCTCTATTTAATTTCCGAAAGTCGAAAGAATTACCAGAGAAACTGTCGATTTTTTCAGGAATTTCGCATTTCGTATTATTTTTGGATGGGACCGGGTAACGTTGGGCGGATAAGCTAGTCATTAATATTTCAGTAAAACCAATAAATTGACTTTTAAAACATTGATAAATGCAGTTAGTTTTACGTCAAACTATATAACTAGAATAAATATTGACAGAATATCTTAACGAAAAGTTTAATCATCGTAGAATGTCTTAAATTTCAGTATTTTTTTTATCAGAAATATATATCTCTTAAGATTATTAAATTCTAGACAAATGATTTATAAAGAAACATGTCCAAAGTAAATTCTTATGGATTGAAAAAGTATTTATGACTAATCTAGTTACTTTATTAACGACCACAATATATTAAATTTCATATAACTCGACTGGTATTTTTAGTTTTGCTCGTCTTTATTCATCTTGCCAACTAAATGATAAATGACATAAAATACAAAAATCGAGAATCCGTTGAGAATACAGACGTTGTCTGTCTAAAGAAATTACTGAAGTAAGTGATAAAGAAATATTGAATTTTCTTCTACAGACTGATTAAAACTTTATCTCTTAAAATGAGACATGTTGACATCGAAAGTTGTCCATTATACGTTCTCTCTAAAAATGACAGAAACATCTAAACATTATTATGATACTTCCCTAATTTTTTCAATGAGGATTTTCTCGATAGCATTAAATGTAGATAAAATGACTGATTTTTGACATATAATTATCTCACAAAATCTATTAATAAAGCATGGGGAGACTTCAGCAAAAGTAACTAGCTAGGAAGGATTAGAACAGCATGACGATGCCTCAGACCTGAAGGTGAAGTATGAACTAGTTTTTATTTTGAAGATATTGTTGGAACTTTTAGACATGTTCACTATATTTTAGTATGATTTAAAACAATGTAATGTCTAAATAAATTGGGTAGAGCAAGTAATTATTATAATTGATATATGACATTATGAAATATTATAAAAAAAAACAAAAAAACTAATAAAGTAAATTTCCCCTCTTTTATTTAATTTATATTTGACCATATATTAATTGAAAGACGTATTTTAGATGTTTAGTTCTATATTCGTCTATTTTCGACAGGAATAAAAATTTTAAATTTTGACAAATTTATTTCAAAAAATTTTCAAATATTTCGAAATACGAGGATGTTATTTATATGAAATATTATGTTACAAAAACTGTAGTTTAATTAAATACCAGTACCCTAAAGCCACTTATTATTTGTATTTAAATGAATAAACTGTGTAAAATTTAGTTTCTTTTTTTTTTTTTTTTTTTTTTTTTTGTAATTATTACATAGAAATTCAAAGTAACGGAAAATTGGTACTTAATTTTATCATGATTCTAGATTTTAAATGTGTACTTATGTTTGAATCTACATGTATATATAGTTATATTTATTTCGTTTATTTCAATTTTAAATTATTTAAGTGTGTTTGAATATATATGTGTATATTGTTATTAATTTATTAAAGTGATATGAATACATTAAACATGACATATGTAATTTACTAAATTAAGCACTGCGGAAAAATATGTATAGGTTTCTTACATACAGGATGTTCCTAAACAGTTATTAAAAGGTCTGTAATTATAAGAGTTAAATAAATAATGTAAATTTGAAAAATATTCAAACAAATGAAGATAATCCAACGAGTATGCTTTCATCTCTATGTGTGGTGTTTCGTACGATATTTAAAATTAATTTGCTTTATACGGCCCCCTATAGACATATATTAAAAACAAAATGCACAATTGTTCTCTGTAGCATTCGTATCCAGTTCAAAAACGTTTGTTTTGAATATTTGGTTAAGTGACGCAGATATAGAAAGTCAAAAATCGTGACCAATATTTCCATAAAACTGAAACATCAAAAACTTGTCGACGTTCCAAATCCATGAATACATGTAGGACAATCTTGTTTATTTCCCTGGTTATCTTTCTAAAATGGAAATGAAATATATTTCCACACTTTAACACAAATTTCGACAATTTATGCATGAATTTAAAAAAGAATATGCAAATATTGAAATGAAGAAAAATAAGGATTTAAATAATAAGAATTGAAAGAAGCATATTTCGATTTATAGTAAAATTATCAATTCAAAGAGGTTTGAGACTTGAGTAAAGAATTTAATCCAACAAAATATCTACTGCAGTAGAAGCCCGATATAACGCGATTGCACGGATACATGAAATAAAAAAAACAAGTTGCAAGATTTTAATAGTACAAAAAAGAGCAAAGTTATGTGAAGAATTATGCTAAGTTTCTCAATACAAAATTTTCAATAAAATTATCGCTTGAAGGCTACTCATCATGCGCGGAAGAAACCAATGTGTTTACAAATTTTATTTTGTGAAACAAAAATATTCAATTTTATTTAAGCCAATGTTTCAAAGTGTCTGCCATAAGCATCATAAGATCTGCATTTAGTAAAATGTTGCATGAAACAGATTCCAGATCACAGTGCGTGATGCTTTGGAAAAAATAAATTATTCTATAATACAAATCTTGCGTATTTAGCGGACGTTGAACATAAACCAAAGCACGAATTCGCCGCAACAATTAAAAATATAGTGAGGTTAGATCTGGTGACCGAGGGTGACCGATCCATTCTATAGGTCCGTGTAGCAATTTCCAAATTCTGTAATAATGACATAATTTGCTACGTGAGTGTTATGAAAGGGAGCGCCATCTTGCTGAAACCAAATACAATTGTAATCCATTAATTGTTCTGTAATTCTCTAACTCCTTGATAGCAACATTTAGAATAAGGTCAATGTATCTATTACCTGATATAAAACTAGTCAATTAATTCGTTGTTCAAGATTCTACGCCACACAGACATAGGAAATCGCTGTTGGTGATCTACGTCAGCAACGAAAAATGTATTCGTATTGTTCAAAATTGTTCACTGTTCATTGATCATTATGGTAGTTGATAGCCTATTCATCTTTGAACAATCATTCATCTGCCCACAGAATATTCCGTACGAACCGTGGATTCACAAACGATATTCAATTCATTCAATATCAACTATTTCACTGGCACTATTTTGACGATTGCGCTCTGCTTCTAAATGAGGCTATAACGATATCGTCGTTTTCTAAAATCTAATTAATCTATGTATAAACATTCGATTAGGCTTCGGTGAATTGGGAAATTGATGTCTGTACTCTCGTGCTGTTTAAGAGTTGCATATCATAATAATTTTAAAAAGTTCTCCATTGCTGAATATAGTCATTATATCAACGTAAAATGATAACAACTTAGACATTTTATCAAACAGATGTAGAATGCAAAATTATACTTTTGTTGCAGATGATAATAAAGTAAAAGCTAATTCAGTAATTAAAATGTTTAGTAGTATTCCGCTTCGGCACTAATTTAAAAGTCGTTTAGCCACTCTCATCAAAGTTGGTTTTAAAATTTTCCAGAAGCTTGTGAGCAATTTGTTTCAGAAAGCTATTCATGCAGATGTTACAAGAGGGTTTCGTAGCAAGAAGAATAGTTAAACATTCTTAAAACAACAAAAAAAAGGTGGAAAAAAGATAGAAAACATATATATATACTAAATTCAATAAGTTTTATGCTTTTTCATGATTTTTTCTTTAAAAGTAGAGTATCCATGAATATTTAAAAGAATGCATTCGGATACATAAAAAAAAGCAAAATGTGAAACTGGAAGAAAAATATAAAAAGTTAAAAGCAGTTTTGTTTTGTTACTTTCTTGGAGTCGTTTTCCAAACGGAGGAAAAATTGCTATTTGGACTTTGGAATGTCGATCGAAGTCTATAAACGGCAGAAGTTCAGTAAAATTTAAAAGAATATATATTTTTAAATGAAATTTGAAATGAAAGTATTATTTTTTTAATTGGAGAACATCTTTTCCCTCTCTTGATGTCTGAATCTGCGATATATCGGATCGCTCTAAATCGGGTTTCTACTGTGTTTTCAAAAAATTCTTCAAATATTTAGAACGAACTAAAACTGTAGTTTGTAATGATGCTCTTTCGTTGTAAATATGTAAGCAATGTAAAATTTAGAAATATGTACATAGTTTATTTATATTTCACCCACGAAAGAAGAGAAAGGATGGCCTGGATGTTTGGATATTTAACATTTGAATTTAATTGTTTAAAGTTTGTTTATGAATATTGTTCATTAATATACACCTACTTTTAATTTTTTACATTTGGTGATTCATATTTTTGGCGTAATATATTTTCTTGCATTAGTGTGTGATGCTTTCGTGCTTATTTTGCAATAATTTTCATAATTATAAATTTAAAAAAAATGTGTATATATACCATATATATACATATATATATGATAGTTATTGTTTTCTATTATCAAGGTTTTTTTTTACTTCTCAAATACAGTTATATGACAAGGCAAAATTTATTTTATTTCCACATTGGTAGTTATGCGTACCATATTTCTCATTAAATGAGTAGATTGTGACCATTGTTTTCAATGAAAACAAGTCACTGTCTTAACATGCATTATAACACACCTTGACAGTTTTAATCCTCAATTTAGATATTCCTTCTACAAAGTGACACATTTATTTTAATGTCGTCGTCATAAAGTTTAATTTGATTCTTCATTAAATAAATTCTGATCTGTTTATTTTATCACATATATTTATATGTTATATCATAGTTATATAAATTATAGTTACAAGTATAATTTCTTCGGCATTGATTAAAAGATAATTTAAAAAAATGAAAATGTCAGATGGATTGTTTTTACATTAATGCATTTTTTTATGCTTTCGTACATAAAAATTGAAAACATAACCGTTATAACATCCCTCGTGTTCTGTCTGTCCGTCTGTCGGATCAGTTTATCTCGAAAACTATGGAATGTGAAATGTTCAAACGGGAGAATTATAAATGTCATTGACCCACATATATTTAGATAATTACCCTTTCAAAAATATTTTTGGAACAATTTAGTGAGATACTTAATTTACTTGAAAAAAAACTTTTACATCATGTAGAGTAACGTAAGAAAAATTCTTTTTGTATGCCGTGTTGGGTATTGTGTATAATATTTCGTAACAACAAACTCAAAAATATTTATGTTTTAATTTTAGGTAATATACTTTCAGAGATATCGTCGAAAATGTACTCCACAAATATGTCATTCCCCAACTCCTATCTTCGATTCTCATATCTTCGAACTAAAATTATGAAAAAAAAAAATTAGTGGTAGTAATATTTTATTTAAACCTTAAAGAAAAACTACAGCGATAATCCTAGGTAACATAATATTTGAGAAAATCACATTTTTCGTTATGCACAAACTTTACTTTACGAACGCTTAGATAGAGAGTTGTCGGGCGTTCGGTGTGCCTATCAAAGCGGAATCATTCAAGAATATTGATAATGATTTTCGTAAACAATTGTCGGTGATTATCTAAGATATTAATCAAAAAGCTATATAAAAAAAATGTGCCTCCACCAAGGTGACGTTGCAAATTTCCGACCTCGCTAAAAACCTTATTGTTACAATGCCAATTTTAAACTTATTACAACGTCTTTGTTTTAAGTAAGGCGAATCATAAAGATATAAAGTCAGCGTTTTATATTCCAATCAAATTCAATTATTGAAGGTAATTATTTAAAAATCATTCATGGAATAATTCCAAGACATTAAACATCAGTAGATTTAAGACAACAATTGCTTGTAACTCCATATGTAATTCATTTATAATGAAAAAACTTATCGGTTACAAATAACTTCACTATTCATGCCTGGAAGAATCATGCTTTTATGTTTAAAACTGAATCAGAAAGTTTCGAGCTGTTGAGCATATATATATATATATATATATATATATATATATATGATAAACTTAAAATTGTTCGCTGTTACGTCAAAAGAGTTTGACAGGTGATTGGGACCTTTTTTCCGAAGCCTGGTTGCCACTCAGCGTAATTTAAACTTTGTACAAGTTCTTTGTCTTAGAATGAGAAATATTCATCGTTTTACATTCCAATAAAATTCAATTATGATATTTTGTATCGTTTTAGGTATATCAGTATTTTTTTCTTTGAGCAGCTCTGATAATTTTTTTAAACACCTGTTTATTTTAAAATTTCAATTGCTTAAAAGGCGATTATTTCATTAAGATGTTCTTCGGTTTTCTTTTCAAATGTCTTGCGTTGTACCATATTCCTATAGCTTAGACATCACTAGGCATGTCCAGGTATGTGAAAATTTAATTATATCAAGTCATTTCAATGTCAACTTTGAAACAAAAATGTAAATGAATCGACGGAATATTTTTTAACTCCTAGTCAAAGTCCATTCATTCAAGAATCTACTACAAGGGAAAACACAATTATTGACAATGTATTTACCAACATCCTCTTACAATGTGGCGTTATTCTTTAAATTTTTAGTCTTCATAAACAGATTTTGATAAAGTTTAAAAAAAGGCATACAGAAAATTGATTATATTAAATCTTTTTTATTATTTAAGATTTATATATCTATGAATGTTAATTTTATCCATCTATACTTTTTAGTACATATAGTTATAACCAATTCTATGTTGTATAGTTTTTTACAAAGTCTCATTATTCTTTCAGCAACATTTTTTTGTACTACTTGCAGTTATTAAATATTACATTTATTCTACGGAACCCTTTGAGCGAGAATAATACTCTCACTTGACCGATTTTATTAATATTTTTAACAACTCTGGTATGTGCATGTTTCTCTCAGCGTGCCAATTAAATATTTGAAACTCCTCAACAAAACGTTGTTTCAGATTTTAAATTATTATGTTGGTTTATTGTTATTTAATTTATTATGTTGGAATCTGCAACATTTAACCTGTCTAAAATAGCTTTTTTCGACAAATCTACGTAAATAAACATTTTGCATAAAGTTCAAGTGTGAGCAAAAGTGAGCGAAAAGTACTATGCACGATTATGACTGATTATGTGAAATTAAATATTATTTTCTAACCTTAAAATAATACCACATATTTACAATAAAAAAATAAAAAATAAAATTCGTCTATCGAAGTTTTAAATCCTCCTGTTCATCCTATTTATACAAGCATATCCACACACATGCAGAAACACACAAATTGACATACATTTAGTAGCAAAATACGTTTTATAATTTTCTTACTAAAATGTAATTAAATTCCTTTTTATATTTTTATGATATATTATAGAAAGTGCATTTAGTTTTTATGCTTTCATAATAAATCTCTGGAAAGTAAATAAATATTTATATTACTATTTGATTAGATGACACGAGAAATGAGATGTTTCAAACAGCTTTATTTCTCTAATATAATTGTTTAATCACAAAATATACTAACGTCGTAAAAATTGAAGTTATTAGTAAAATTTCTTTCTTTCATTCTAAATAACGTGTTTATATATTGAGAGTAAATTATGTTTATTAAATAAACGCTATAACTTTCTTGTGGCTCTTTCGAAGCATTTAGTTTAATGTAAAATATATGGCTAAGTTTTAGTAAAAAAAACTTAAACAGCGACATTATACACTGAACAAAAGCTAAAACCTGTTAACTAAATGTTTATTCTTTACTTTCGTTATTCAAATGTTAATAAATTATCGTGCAGTTTCATATTATAGCTGCATTAGATCCAGTAAAAATATAACAAAGCCGTGAATATCCACTTATGTTTGCAGTTTCTGAAACATGATAATGTAAAACCGTAAAATATAAACCATATATATTTAATTCCCTTCTGTACGAAAATGAGACAGGTATTTCTAATTTATCTAGGAATTTTTAAATAAACAACACACATATATATTGATTAGTTTTAGTGTATACTGCAGATGAAAGTGTTTACACGAAGGTATACTTTCTGAATATTTATGTGAAATTAGACAAGAAAAAAAAATTGCATACAAAATACATTACTTATACTAGCATAAAAATAATATTCAGCTATGAAAAAATCATAAGTTGTTTACGTTATATGTAAATTTACTTTTATTCATGATCAAATATCAAAAGATTACGTTACTTATACAGTAACTTAAAACAATCTGAATATGGAAGTAGACGCTGTAAGTACGAGGTAGCAAAACAAGCACATAATCTAAAATTTAAATTTCAACAGATATAAGATTTGACGTAAATAAATATATGTTAAGCTGGGAACAATTTTTATTATCAAAAAGTTTGTTTCAAATTTAAATTTAATAAGAGAGTGCATGCAAAATAGTTTTGAATGCACGAGATTTCACACATACACTAAAGCAAGCATACCGAAAGAGGCTATCCCGAAACTCTACGTACAAATTTTGATCAGATGTAGGGAACATTACAACGAAAATTGTATGCGAATGAAAGTACAGTAGCATTGAGCACAATAAACAGATTGCACCACTGCAGTCCGACCAAAGACTGTTGATAATAAATTATAGAAAACTGAAAATAGACGTTTATGCTGTAAGTACGAGGTAGCAAAACAACCACATAATGCAAAATTTCAATTACGAGCGATATAAGATATCACGAAAATAAATATATGTTAAACTGGGAAGAATTTTATTATGAAATTGTTTGTTTCAAATTTAAATTTAATAAGAAAGTGCATGCAACATTGTTTTGAATGCACGAGAATTGACACATACACTAAAGCAAGCATATCGAAAGAAGCTCTCCCGAATCTCTATGTACAAATTTTTATCAGATGTAGAGAACATTACAAGGAAAATTGTATACGAATGGAAGTAGAGTAGCATTGAGCACAATACACAAATTGCATCACTGCCGTCCGAACAAAGATTGTTTTGTTTCTAAATTTGACACTAAAAAGTTCTTTTAACGAAATTTTCATCTGAATTACATTACTTTGTATAAAATGCAATGACAAAAGTGTTTGAAGAAACATCGTCGTCATGCACACAGTAAATAATGTGAACAATATTCTGAAGTGTGGAGTTTCTAGTGAAGCGGTGTTGGGATGCACAGTGGTGACAACGTCCATTACTTCTTGAGAAATCATTACATTTTATACAAAGGAATATAAGTATTGAGAAATGTTTGTTAAAATATCTTCATTATTATTATGGTTCGGAAGAAAAATATGAGTTTGGTTTCTGTTAGACGTTCGGTGTTTTGAAAAAATGGTTTTATATTCTACTCTCTTTTATAAAAATGTATTTGTTGTAAAGTGTTTTTTACTCCACTCAAAGTTTAAACGTTAAGTTAACTAAATAACCTGTTTTATTACACTTTATTCATTCATAATTGATATATTCATACAGATTTTTTTAAAAGTAAATCCTTATTTGTATAATAAATATGTGAAAAAATAGTACGTGAGATAAATCTTAATATACCCAAATACTAGTATAAATATCAGAGATTTAAATTAAGTGATATCTCGAATTTTTTTGGACATTTTATAGGAAAATAGTAGTACAGCATTCACTTACCAAAATTCAACATACCAAGATTTTTGTAGTCTTTTTTTTGTTGAACATGCCAGAAGACATTATTTCGATCAGAAAATGCGACTATAATAATCGCCTACAATACTGTGTTTCTTATAAATACGAACATTCATTTGAATAGATTAAAAAATATCACTGCTTCATAACAAGTGCATCGCAAATGAAACAGAACTTCCAAACGAAATTCATGCGCCCTTATTACACAAGACGAAGGTGTTATAAAGATTAAAATAGGTGATATAACGGACAATTTGTCTAATAATAAAGTCAGGCAGTCCAGTACTTTTGAGAGGTAAAATACGGAAGCTAATAAATTTACGAAATCCAGTTTTAAAAAAATTTACTTTAAAAAGTGCAGTAAAAACATATTTTTAAATAATCCTAACACGAATATATTTTTATAAGAAAATGTTTCAATGCTGTATGAAAATATGTATAGCTAAAGCTATTTGTCAACTGTAAAATATTGATGTAGGTTATTATTAAATGTTATATTGAGAACATTTGCATAATAAATGTTGGAATATGTCATCTCTTAAAACTCTAATATCGAGTAATAAATAATCCATTAATCAAATTAAATGAATCAAGTAAAAAACAACTCTATCATCTATATCTTTCACCTACTCAAAGCAAAATCGGAATTACTCACTCTGGTGCAATCACTTTGAACTGTGACCTGGATTTTTCATAATAAAGTGAGGGTATTTATAAAAGACTTTTAAAGATGAATAATAATTACATCTGATGTTTGGTTTTTCCACATCTATTTTAAGATCTCTATATACTGATTTTTCACTATAAGCATTCCTTTTGATTTTTTAACACGCGATGAAATGATATTGTAGATTGTTATATGCCCCTAAGACCAGAAGTAAATAATATCCTCTAACCTTAATGTAGTTTATAATCTAACATTAAATATATATTTTTTCACAGAAAACCATCGTCAACATTATTTTAAAAATGTTTGAAATAAAATAAATACATTTGTGTGCCATAAAGGGTAAGATTAAATCATCTCCTAATATCGGATTTCTCATTGGAATTATCGTTGATGTCCTACACTAGAAGAATACAAGTTAAGGGATTTGTCTTATCATATTTACTGTATAATAGTTCTATTAACAACACGTTTTAAAGGAACCTTTTTAACTCAAATAAACTCAAATATTTATATAGAAATTAGTAGGAACATAACAAATTTCGTTAATAATTTACCAAAAATAAAGTGCTTAATTATCTTTCAAATAAAAATGTAATACAAATGAAAGGGGGACTGCTGTCTTCTTGACGAATAGTTTAATAGTGTCAGCGTGTTATGTAGACAGAATAAATCGTGATACACACGGAACATACTGGTTATACATAGTTGCCATGAAGGATGAATCAGGTGTGTCAGCTGTCTACGAAATTGTGAATACCTTTAGCGAATAACGTTTGTGAACGGTGCGAAGCCACACTTCAAAGGAGGCCCGGACATCATTATGTTTGCGAATTGCATACTTTTAAAGGGTCTAAGCACATTTAAACCTTAAAAAAAAATTCAATCTTTGAAAATAAAATATATATTAATGAGTAATCATTTCTCAACACTTTAAAACAAAATGAATTAAAGCTCTTATTTTTTATATATGGAATATTTTCGAAGAGAAAATTTTAAATTCATTTTTCTCAAAATATGGTGTTGGGGCATTGCGCGCAAGATATTTAAAAACTTTTCGATATATTTTCATGCAATTTTCAGTATATATAGGGTATGGTAGGCTCTATAATATAATCCTAAATTTTTATTTTTTAGTGTTAAAAAATAAAATAAAATAAAAATAAAACTTTATTTTTGTTATATTGCTAAATTCGTATTAATTTTATGTAAAGATACGGTTGTTCTTTTAAAGTAAAAAACGCTATATATATATATATATATATATATATATATTGTTTAGGTTCAGTGTAAGTGCAAGTCTCTTAAGTATAATTAGATACGAAACTTTAGTTGAAAACTTTTCTTTTATATGTAGAAACTTTTTGTAATGAACAACTAATTTTCCCCATTATGATCTGAACAATATTTGAAATGAATGAAAAAACATGTACCTTCAAATATTGGGATTTTGTAATGTATACTTTTTAAGACATAATATGACAAAAGTGGTAATTTTGTATTCACCTTTCGACAGTTTAAAGTCCTGTGAACCCTTTAGAGATTTTTTGACTATACCTATCTCATGGTAATTCTACGGGAAGAGGCCAAGGCTATACGGGATATTTTCGAGAACGACCCATCAAAAACGCTGCAACATATCTTTGAAAACGTTGTTGGCAGTCGTTATTAGGCGAAAAACAAACCATTTGGACAGTCACCTCGTCAGCGATTCTTGATTAAGGTTTTCAGATTCTGTAAGGGAAGTTAGATGTTGCTGAGAATGTATGGAGGTATTTATTATACGAACTCTTCCTGTTTCTTGACTTCAGCGCTGGATCACAGTCATCTACCGCGTTCCACTGACATCACCCAGCTTCGGAACACTCAAAGATCTTTATCGTTGAATGCGGAGTGTTCTGCCTGTACAAACGTCATGTTATATCGACAGTCTCACTTTAATTTGGCCCTTATATCAGGAAATAAAGAATTAAACAGCCATACGTGAATTATGAAAACAAACTACATTCAAAAGAATGCAGTGGAGGAGAAGGCTGCATAACTTGGATTGGCTACATAACTACATTTTTAACTGAAAAATCATAATATATTCCATATGACACACAGGCTCTGTTATCATTACATAAAAATACTGCCGTACAGAATGTTTTATATTATGTATTATATGTTTCCGAGCTACGTTTCGCATTCAGACTAATACATATGACAAAATGTAATTCATCACAAGTAATTCATCTTAATCCAATAAGGAATGAATAGCTCGATGTACGTGAGGAAATCTACACCACATATTTTACATTTAAATTTCAAAACACATAAGATAATTGAAGAAGTTGTTATATATTTGTGCGTGGTTGGCCGAAAGTTTAAAAAAATTATATTCAAATTTTGGTCTTTTCCTTCATGATAGATTTTTGTGGAAAATTGGAAATTGTACAAATTATGTCTGCTGCACAATTGTAATTTAAGGCATAGCTATTATTTTTTTATTGACATTCTAGTATGCATTTTTTATTAAGTGTATCAGTGCTAACCATTTTCAGTTAAATAAATTCTACTTTATAGCTTAATTAATATTTAAAGTTGTATCATTACTTAAATCCATTTTCTGAAAAATTTATATTACTTTACTTTAAAACTTTTCTTCACATTACTTGTTATGTATATGAAAATGTACTGTATGCAAAATATTTATGCACATAAAAAGTCATGAAATTCCTCATTATGAGAAACTTACTTCATCATTAATTACAATGTAATTACCTTTTGACGAAAGAGGATTGAATATTTTGAGATCTCAAATTTCAAATATTCAATCTACTATATATTTTTCATTACGTACTTCAGTGCTAACATTTTTTAGTTAACAGGTCATAATCCTCATTTATAGCTTACTTAATGTTTAAAGTTGTATCACTAATTAAAAACATTTTCTGAAAATTTTACACTACATTGCTGTAAAACATTTTTTTACATTCCCTATTGTTGTATATGATAATGTTACTGTATGCGTAATATGTATGCCTATAAATACAACACTTCTTCGTACAATTCTTCTTTATAAGAAATTTGCCACGTCAATAATTACACAGTAATCAGCTTTTGACGAAAGAGGACAAAATATGTTGGGATCTCAAATTTCAAATAAACTCAAAATAACAACAAACATACGCCAAGGAATCAGATTATTTTACCTCCCTTATATTCAATATTTGGTATGAGTTTACTCAATCGTATTTTTCTGAACTTTCGTCCACAGATACTCTTTGCTTCAGGTATCAAATATAAAAACAATTAAAATTATTCTATTAACATCTATTAAATTTTAGTTAATATTTTATATAAACAGCAATCCAAATTCCGAGGTCTTAAGAAAATGTCGTGAAAGTTACTTACACTGACATAAATCTACAGCAAACGGTCTAGTCAACAAAGTTTTTATACATAACTGATTTGTAACCGTTTAGTGTAAAAACGGCGAATGATTGGGCGGTTTTTTGCATGTTTTAACAGTGAGTGATCAGAATAGAGATAAATTACGGCTATGATAATTATTTAAAAACAACACAAAATGTCACAAAAATATATATGCATCATTTAATTTTAAAAAAAACATTTACTTAAGGTGTTTTTAAAAACATACAAAACTGTATTTCACATTTGATAAAACCTAGCGCTTTCGAGCCACCTTAGCTCATCATCAGGGTTAAAAAACACTAACACGTAGACACACACAAAACAAATAGTCTAAAACTAGTAAAAACATCATTGTCTGCTGAAGAAAAGGTAAAACCATTACAAACAGGTCACTAGGGGTGGAAAGCATCGGGAGGGATGTGCCAGTCTTATTCAATATTGAACTATCTGCAAAAGTTTATACCATAATTTAGGGATGTTGTACACTGTAAAAAAAAGTATGCAATTTTACTAAAATATATTTAGTATCATTACAGATATTGTAGCAATTACTAGAAAATCATCTGTAACGAATCGCTACTAGTAATGTTACAAAGGAAATACCTGTAACTGAATGCTTATTGCGCATGCGTCCTTTTCTATTCATGGCTTCCGTAATCGTAACGAATCAGAGCCACAGTCCAACGCCACACTGCAAATCCCCGAAACATATTTTACTCATAATACAACACATTATAAACGCTTGAGGTATCCAGATTAGATCCAGAGGTGTTTCCAATCTGTTTTAAGGCATTCCCAGGTGTTTGAGAATGTGTGACAAAATGCGTTTCCGGAATATTCATTCAATTTTAGATTATTTTTGTGTTAATTATCGAATTTATTAGAAATATAACGCTAAAACAAATTAAGTTATAGCCAATGTTAATAAAAATGAGTGAAATTTCAAGTATTTAAATTGAGGTTTGTTTGAAAGTTATGTAAATTAAACTTATTTTACTTGAATATTCTCTTATCTCTTGATATTAATGTTAATTTTTAGTATTCAGAAAATTTTTCATTTAAATTTTGCAAATCAGGCTTTTATCAAATTTTTCATTAATTAATTATTAAATAATAAAAGAAAATATATTTTAATCTTCATTAATTTGCTTTCTGAGCTCATAAGTGTGACAATAAAATAACGTGACTAAGAGAAAAAATCCCTGACGGCTCGGCCTACAGGCACAGGTAGATTTCGAAGACGCAGACCGTGGAGCGCTTGTTTGTCTGGAATTACGCAAGAAATGACCTTTTTTACGATGATGCGGCAGTTGGAACCGCCTACTTCGAAACCTAACTTGTTTGCAGGCGGAGTCGGCAGGGATTTGTTTGTTTTTAATTTTTTTTTTGGTATAACGGTTGGTCCTATAAAAAACTTGTCAATATAAAAGTTTTAGATAATATTAAGAGAATTTATAATAAATTTAAGCGGATTTGAAATCTTGGGAATTGACGAAATTATGCATTTTTTTTTCTTCTAACCCCCCCCCCCCCCTCTTAAGGCAATTTTTAATTATATCAAAAATCTGTCATACAGAAATTTTCGGCCCTTCTCCTAGAAGTAATAATAACTTCAAACGGATACGATACGTATCATAATTAAGAAATTATAGGGTTTTTTCTGTTTTCACAAAAAGCCCCCTATCCCCCTCCCCCCTCTTGGTTCGATTTTGCCCATTAACGAACTTGACCGAGGTTTTATGCCCCTTGATTTTATGTATCAGTTTCGAAAAGATGCGGGAGTTGGAACCGCTTACTTCGAAAAATAACTTGTTTGCAGGCGGAGCCGGCAGGGATTTTTTTTGTTTTTATTTATTATTATTTTTATTTTTTTTTTGCTATAACGGTTGGTCCTATAAAAAACTTGTCAATATAAAAGTTTTAGATAATATTAAGAGGATTAATAATAAATTTACGCGGATTTGATATCTTGTGAATTGACGAAGCTATGATTTTGTTTCTTCTAACCCCCCCCCCTTTCCCCCCCCCCCTTGGAGCCATTTTTATTTATATCAAAAATCTGTCATGCATACATTTTCGGCCCTCTTCCTAGAAGTAATAATAACTTAAACGGATTCGATACGTAAAATAATTAAGAAATTATGGGGGTTTTTCTGTTTTCACAAAAAGCCTCCCCCCCCCTGGTTCGATTTTGCCCATTAACGAACTTGACCGAGATTTTATGCCCCTTGATTTTATGTATCAGTTTCGAAAAGATGCGGGAGTTGGAACCGCTTACTTCGAAAAATAACTTGTGTGCAGGCGGAGCCGGCAGGGATTTTTTTTGTTTTTATTTTTTTTTTTTTTTGCTATAACAGTTGGTACTATAACAAACTTGTTAATATAAAAGTTTTAGATATTATTAAAAGGATTAATAATAAATTTACGCGGATTTGATATCTTGTGAATTGACGAAGATATGATTTTTTTCTTCTAACCCCCCCCCCCCTTTGGAGCCATTTTTAATTATATCAAAAATCTGTCATACATACATTTTCGGCCTTTTTCCTAGAAGTAATAATAACTTAAACGGATTCGATACGTAAAATAATTAAGAAATTATGGGTTTTTTTCTGTTTTCACAAAAAGCCTACCCCCCCCCCCCTGGTTCGATTTTGCCCATTAACGAACTTGACCGAGATTTTATGCCCCTTGATTTTATGTATCAGTTTCGAAAAAATGCGGGAGTTGGAACCGCTTACTTCGAAAAATAATTTGTTTGCAGGCGGAGCCGGCAGGGATTTAAAAATTTTTTTTTTTTTTTTTTGCTATAACGGTTGGTCCTATAAAAAACTTGTCAATATAAAAGTTTTAGATAATATTAAAAGGATTAATAATAAATTTACGCGGATTTGATATCTTGTGAATTGACGAAGCTATGATTTTTTTTATTCTAAAACCCCCCTTTTCCCTCCTCCTTGGAGCCATTTTTAATTATATCAAAAATCTGTCATACATACATTTTCGGCCCTTTTCCTAGAAGTAATAATAACTTTAAACGGATTCGATACGTAAAATAATTAAGAAATTATGGGGGGTTTTCTGTTTTCACAAAAAGTCCCCCCCCCCTGGTTCGATTTTGCCCATTAACGAACTTGACCGAGATTTTATGCTCCTTGATTTTATGTATCAGTTTGGAAGAGATTTATGCAGAATTTTTCCAGTTATCGTGTTCATAAAAAAGTGACATAGATAGATAGATAGATAGATAGATAAAGTTTTGAACTGGGGGTGGTTTTGGGTTCTGGGAGTCATGATCGGCGTAGATCTGCAAAAAATTTTCAAAATATCCAACTTAGGTGAGAATGTAATAGGTAGTATTTCGTACGAAATCTACCTAATAGCGAAAAAAACCTTTGTGAATGTAAAGCGCCGCATGGGCTGTGATTTTACTTGCTATGACGTCACAAGATTACCGTCCAATATATTGCATATGAAAAGAAAGAAACTTTATTGGAATAAGAAATCTAAAACTCTTTTTTCTCTTTAAACATCAGATTTCAATATGAAAATTAAGTAATTATAAAACATTTTATATAAATGTATTACAACAGGCTCGCAGTATTCGTTGAAAACAAACCGGAAGTGCGAGGCTGCTCTCCCAACGACATTCGGTATGGAATCATCTCCGTGCTTGTTCGGTAAACAAAGTATATTTTGTATTTTGAAATAGAAAACTTCTGCCATCGATTGAACTGAATAACTGTGTTTGTGATTGTACATGTGTACAACGTTGTTGCTGTTGGATTGGATTTTTTTTTTAATCGAGCATGCTGTAAAACTTGAGTGAATATCTTATGAAATTATGTCTAAATGTATATATAATCTAATTCAACTAAAGTTTTTGATCGAATCTTTAGAAGTAAATAAGATTTTAAACGACTGACAATGCCTTCTAAAAATTATAAGTATTCGCCTCGGGTGTCAGAAAAGGAAAAAGAAAATTCTCATGGAATCTGGGAAAAAAAGTTTGAAAGGAAGCATTGAAAGGCATTTTGTGATGACTTCAAAAGACAAAATTGAGACGAAAGATAAAAATGATAAAATGGTGACTGAAGATAATGGAGTGTCATCGCATTCATCATTATCGGCGACATTTGAAGAAAAATAAATTAGTTGTTTCTGATTTTTGTGAAACAGATTTAAATGCAAAGTGGATCCAGAAAACTTCTCAAATTGCTAAAGGAGAAAAAATAGTGGTTTCTGACCTGCAAACACATTTAAATTCAGAAAAAATTCAAAAGCCTTTTGAACCCTCAGAAATTCATAAAAGCAAGAAATTAGTCAATTGTAGCATTTCTGATATTGAAACTAATTTAAATCTAGAAGAAATCCAGGAATCCTCTGAACAACCTGAAATTGATGATCCTGTAAAAGTAAATTGTCCAGATGATCCTGCTCTTTGGCCAGCTGTAATAACAGAAGAAATGCGAGAACATTTCTTGTTACATAAACCAAATCAGTTTATGTCAGAAATATACAAATCAAAGTGATTTTGCCACAGCAAAGATCGTGTTCTCACTGAGCATAATTTTTACAGACATATGAAGAATAAAGAAAAAACCAAAAAAGACTGGCTGATATATTCACCATCAAAAGGAGTTGTATACTGCTATGTGTGTAAACTGTTTTCTTCAAGTCGCCAGTCACTCTGTGAAGAAGGCTTTGGTAATTGGAAGAATATATCAGAAAGATTAAGTGAGCATGAAAGTTCTAAAACTCATCGAGATGTTGTGTGCACATTATCCTTACGTTCAATATTGTATGTTCGCTTTGATTTTCAATTTGTTGACGACTATCAGACTTAGATAAAATGTAAAACTGTCTGCGAACTCAAATAATATCTTAAATACTTTCTGCAAAAAAAACGCCGTGCCCCTCCCGAGTCCTATATCGTCGCTAACAGCAAAAATGAAAAGTTATATGCGAGTGGAGTGCCACTAAGCAACACCACTGAAAGAAAAATATTAATTTACAAGACAATTTTTTCTGAATTAGACTTTATTGAAAAGAGGATAATATTTACTAAGATATTAAAACTGAATTCTCCTTTGGAATGTAAAAAAATCGTGGAAAAACACTAAATAAGTGCATAAACATTCGCTAAAATTTCCAACCAAATAAACTTTATTTAAAAGAGATCAACATTTAACATTTATTTTTTAACACAAAATTTATTTTTAATCTGTTAAATTAATCTGCAAAGCCTGAAATAATCTGCAGCCATCGCTTCAGTACTGCACTATTTCTGCTACTGGCCCTGGGCAGGAGGGAAAATAAAAAGCATTGTACCCGCCGTTGCGGCATAAGGCACCGCACTTACAATATTTTTAAGTTTTAAGCTCGTATACACTGTGGTGCTTCTTCCAAAAAATACTGTACCATGGTACATGGCAAATAATTTCTAGCAAACTTTTTTTCTCCAGTTGAAAAATAGTCTGCAGACCTTCTCAAGAGTTTGCGACGTGCGTCGCATCAATTCTCTGCCCGGGGTCTTGATTTTTTTTTTTTTTTTTTTTTTTTACACAAAGTAAAAATAAATCAAACTGTCTGCAAACTTTGAAAATTTTCTGCGAACGGCGTTCGCGTATTCGTCTGTATTATCTGATTCTGACGACTATACAAAAGAATGTGATTATTGCCGTGCTGTACTTACAAGAGTTGTTGCATGCATTCAATTTTTAGCTGAAAGGGGACTTTCTGTGCTTGGGTATAATGAAACTTTGGGATCGCCTAGTAATGGCAATTTTCTGGGTTGCCTAGAATTTTTTGCAAAATTTGATGCATTCATGAAAAATCATTTGAGAAAACATGGTAATGCTGGTAAAGGTAAGATTACTTATATTTCATCAACAATAGTGTCAGAATTATTGCAACTAATGTCAGAAAAAGTTTTAAAAGAAATCCTTTTGGAAGTGAAAGAATCAAAATATTTTGCTTTAATAGTAGATTCCGCACCTGATATCACTGGATCAGTTGTCATTAATTTTAAGGTATGTCGACAAAGAAAGTGTTCCCACTGAGAGATTTATTAAGTTCATACCTATAAATAGCCATATAATGCCAGTTTTTTGTCGGATACTGTTCTTACAGAACTTGAAAAACTAGATATTGATATTATGAACTGTCGTGGTCAATCGTATGACAAATCCAGCAATATGGCTGGCAAATATTCTGGTCTGCAGGCAAGAAGCAAAAGCATTGCCCTTTAGCTGAGTATGTGCCATGCTCTGCACATTCTTTAAATCTTGTCGGGAATAATGTAGCTCAATCTTGCAATCAGGCTGTATCTTTTTTTGGACTAGTACAGAAGCTGTATAATTTTTTTTTTTTTTGGGCATCTTCTCATAGGTGGCAACTTTTACAAGATAAACTATTATCTGGCAAAGAAAAATTGACTATAAAATCTTTATCAAATACAAGGTGGTCTGCAGATGCTATGAAAACTCCTCACAAAGGTTATCATTTTTAATAAAGAGATTATTGCAAGAAATTTCTAAAGATATGAATGACTCACCAACTTCTCGTCATGAAGCAAAATATTTGCATTCAAGTTTAAGTAAATTAGAAACTGCCGTTTTAACCGTAGTGTGGGAGGCCATACTACAATGAATAAATATGGTCAATATAACTCTTCAAAGCAGTACTGGGGATGTATCTTCTATAATTTCTCTGTATGAATCTCTTAATATTTTTTTTTCAGCTTGTAAGAGATTGATATGACATTTATGAAAAAAAAAAGCATTCATGCTTGTAGGTAAAAATGTAACATACAATGTTCAAAGGAAAAGAAAAATCTCCAAAAGATTAGATAGCTTACAAAAGAATGAACATAGCTTTTCAACCAGAGAATCTTTTAGGTGTACATGCCATAATGTCATCTGTGATGCTTTAAATTACTCAGCTGAAAAAAAGAATTGAGGCATATGTTAAAATTAATGAAAAATATGCATTTCTCTAATAAAACATTACCAACTTCTGAAGTTAAGAAATTTGCTGAGGAATTCCAAAATACTTTTTCAGAAAATATTGATAACACTTTTATAGATGAATTTCTGCAGTTTGGGGCATTTTTTCAGGAAAAAAATTGGCTAAGATGCTTTACACTCACGCAGAAAAAAAAAAATTAATCGGTTAAAAAAAGGAAAACAGTCACCAAATTTAGGGGATTTTTTCCTTTAATGGCAACCTAGCCATTGTATTAAGTTATTCGTTTGGCGCAGTCTTGAAAATCGCATCAACAAAAAAGTCGCCAAACTTTTGATTACATGTTTGCATGAGTGTAAAGCATCAGTTCCAAAAAATTCCCCTAAAGATTGTTTGCAAAAAATCAGGAATTTAAATATATTGCACACATTTTCAAATATAGAAATAGCATATTATAGTTGTTTCTAACCTTGCCCATAACAAATTGTTCCAGTGAACGTTCATTTTCTGTATTGAAAAGCGTCAAATCAAGACTCAGGTCATCGATGACGCAGAATAATTTACAGGCTTTCTCTCTTTTGACTATAGACAATGACATTACTTCAAAATTAGAATTTCATGATATAATTGATGAATTTGCATCTAAAAAGCAAGAAAAGAGCCTTTTTAAAAGTTTTTTGTTTTTCTATTTGTTATTTTGCAAATTTCAACTACTCTGTATTATAAGTAAGTACATGGAATTTTAAAAACAGTTAACTCTTTGAATGTCAGTATGTTGTTTGATAACTGTATTAAAAAAAAAAATAACAAAAGTTAATGAAGTTTGTTTTTATTTAGAAATTTACTATTTGAATTTAGTTTTATGATAGATATTTTAATACTTTGAATCATGTCAAAATACCCTTGTTTATATATATATATATATATTTGAGTGACTTAAACCTCAGTTTTCTTTATATTGACAAACAATCCTGATTTTTAATTGTTTACTATATAATTTTTGGTACTTTTCGGTTAGCCGGGCGCCACTGATATGTATATATCTATATATACATACTAGGGGGCTCAGCTCCCTACTCGCTAACGCTCGCCAACCCCCCCGTGAATTGCTTCGCAATTCACATTGAGAACGCTACGCGGTCTCAGCTCGCTCCTTTTTATTTTTGCAGTATTCTAGCCGGAATAAGTACTACCATAAATCATTTGAACATATGAAATTGACAATTTTTTTTAATGTAAAAAACTAATTGAACTCCGTTGAAAACATAACTAAAAATGCATTTAGTTGGAGTTACTAATGAGCATATAAATCATTTAAATACTATGAATGAAGGATCTTGGAAAAATAATTTGTTTAAAACTTATTGCATCTATAATATTGTACAGCACGGCTTATTCATTAAAAATAATAATAATAATAATAATACGTAATAGGAAGATAGTTCATCATCAATGATTATTTAAATTTCGTTCGACATTTTACTATTGTAATTGATTATAGATTTCTGCAATAGATGGCAGCAGGTGCAACCTAGACAGTTGATATTTTTACTTCTCTCCGATTTTTCATGTGAGTGAAATTCATAAATAAATTCTAAATAAGAGTTGAGAATTCATTTGAAATTAGCAATATTACTCATAATTAAAATGAGGAATAATCTCAGACTCTTTGGATTACGTACATGTTATTTTATTTTTAATATTTGCTAACTTGATTTTCACTGCTCTGACACTGACCGCCATATTAAAGGTGGAGCTTATCTACCTAACACAATCTAGTCTTTTCATTGGTCTGAGCTCTGGAAACTACGATTGTTGCCAATAATAAGCTAGAAATTCAGCCCTATTTTCGCGCCACGTAAGACAAATATATATATAGATATATGTATACATACACACATATATGTATGTGTATATATATGTATATATATATACATGCATATATAAATGTGTGTATGTATAGATATATGTATATATATGTATACATAGATATATAAATTTCACTGGCGCCCGGCTAACCAAAAAGTACCTAATTTTTAATGTGTTTTTAATGAGGTAATTATTTTTCCTTGAGAATTTTTGTTCTGTAGAACAATTTAGGCCGATCTAATATTCCTGAAAACTCTATGCCTATAATATAGGATCTATATATTTTTTAGTTTAATTAAGGGATGCACAATTCTTGTAAGTTAAATTATTTTGTAAACTTGAAACTTTCACCCAAACAACTTTGTCAACTCATCAAATAAACCTACTTTTTTTTTTTTTAAATGGGGGGGGGGCAACTTTTTAACAGGCCCTGGGCCCAACTTCAGCTTGACCGGGCTCTGATGAAGACGAAATATTAAACAAATTTGATTGCTTAAAGCAAGAGCACCTTGTTTAAAGTATGAAATATCAAAATAAAAAATTATATCATAATAATATTAATTTAAGATTACATCATAGGTGATTACTGGCAAAAAGCGTTGCGAACATATACAAAAAATGTGGCTTCCTAATTGTACATGTCAGCGAATTGGATCGATCCTTCCCCATACATCTCCTGTGTTTTGTGTTACTATTACTAGCTTGCCCATCTTTTAGTTAATATAATTTTGAACTGGATTAATAGTGTTCCATCACTATGCCAACGCCAACGCTTCAACTTTAGGAGGAAAATGATACAGATGCTTCAGTGGGTCTTCCCCAAGAAACTGCATGGAAACGCAAAATGCGAATCAAATTTCAATGCAGTAAAAAAAAAAAAAAGAAAAAAAAATATGTGTGTTCTTGAGAAGAATAAGGGTGTAACATATAAAAGTAGTGCATTTTAATAACCATATTTTCACAAAGTTAAATAAAAAAGTAAATTTATATATTATTTTTTTTTTTGGAAAGGTTTTATTGAATTGTGTATGCATAACTCACGACTCCTCAATAAGTTGCAGATATAATTCTGTGAAATTTGAAATGTATTATATGCAGTGTTGTGAAGGGAATAAATCAAAAAGTATCCATTATTTAGTAGTTTACAACTGTTTTAGCAGAATATCATTTGTAAATTTTAATACAGAATATTATATAAGCTGATGCAATAAGCTATTATTTTTTAACCTATCAAATTATTTTTTAGATTTTAGTTCATTGTTCTCAATATTGTCATAAATGTAGTGTTTATAAAGAAAGCCAAGTATCTGCTGGGTAGTATTGTTTTGATTGAAGGGCTTATTTTATTAACTTTCAATATAATATTACTAAGTTTACTTAAAATTTCATGAATGGATATTCTATTTTTGGTTAAAATTCTACTTCTGGACCGGTTCACCAAGCTTGGCAATAAATGTATAATCTAACAACCAATGTAACATGTAATTTGGCAAATGTATGTATTTTTGGATCAACGGTCTTGGTGCAGAAAGTGATCACGTGCCAATTTTCCAGGTAACTAATGCCGAGCCAAAAGTAGGTAATGTGTAATATGGCAAATGCACTTAATTTTGGATTTGCAGCCTCGATACAGATAGTGATCTTGTACCAAATTAATGTGAACCAGTCCAGAAATGGAAGCCGAGCTAGAAGTAGTGTATAATCTGACAAAGACTCATAATTTTGGATCGAAAGCCTTGGGGTAAAAAGTGATCCTATGCCAATTCGGCACCAACCGGCCTGGTTACAGATGTCAAGCCCTATATATTTTTTTTATTTACCTGTAAAATTATATAATGTTGGATTATACATGCTATTAAAAGCTATTGAATAAATCAAAAGCAATCCAGGTCAGTTAAGACTAAAGAATATGGTGTTTTCGATAATGGTTACACCTTCAATGCAAAACGTCGTATTTTGCTTTGTTCAAAAACTGGGGGGAGGGGTGAGAAGAAAAAATATGGCCTTCTAGAAATGAAAAAAAGAGTGTGGCTCATAGAAACAGTGAAGTTTAGATACATATTACTGTAAATTCAATTCGGCAAAATCCTAGAACAAGCAAAACACCCGATTTGGCGATTTTTTATTTTTAAATTTTTTTTTTTTACGCCAACCAAAAAATTCACAAGCTCCAAATTCAAACCAATCAGAACACGTGCTTAGTATGGTAAGCTTTTTCACAAAGTAAACATCGATTTTATTTCATTTTGCGACTATTTACAAAGTTTTTGCAAGTTTTTCTTCATGATTTTTTGATTTTTACAAACTTTTAGCAATATTTTCCTCTGGATATTTTGATTATTACAAACTTTTAACAATTTTTTCCGTCGGATATTTCGAGTTTTACAAATTTTTAGCTATTTTTTCCTTCTTTCTTAAACTTTGTAAATTGTCACAAAATGGAATAAAATCAATGTTTACTTTGTGAAATTCTCATAGGAACTGTGTAAGTAGCGAGTTCTCTGCCACAAAGCACTTATGATTGGGGAGAATCTCGAGATTTCTGATTTTTCGAATGCACGAAACTCATTCAATCAGCGGTTAGTAACTTATATATGTATGCTTCGCATACATTAACAGAGAAAAAAAAAACCTGGATGCATGAAACTCGCTGTGCAGCAATCTCTAGAATGCATGAAATTCATTCAAGCAGCGGTTAGTAAATTATATATATACACTTCGCGTACATTAACAAAAAAAAAAAAAAAAAACGGGATGCATGAAACTCACTCACTGTGCAGTAATCTCTACAATGCATGAAATTCATTCAAGCGGCGGTCAGTAATTTATTAATTTATGTATGTGTACACAAAAATCATTTTACAGCAATCTCTAGAATGCATAAAATACATCTTATCAAATAAAATCAACAAAAATTCACTTACCTTTATTTCTCATATTTCGTTTTTTTTTCCTTCTTTTTTAAATTATTTTACAGGAATTATCATTCTACGACAAAGCGTCAAACACAAAACCCATTCCACAAACGTATTTCAGCAAATCAGACTGTACGACACAGTAAACCAAGCAATCCAATCTATTTTCCTCAAAAACCAACTCAATTTCCAGAACAAACCACATTAGGCATGGAAGAAATGTAAGAAACAAACCGGTAGGAAGAAAAATTCATTCATCACCTTGCCAAAATAACACGAAATTCGTCAGTCATTTGCAGAAAAAAACTTGAAAATTTTCAGTGTGGCATGAGGAAAAAAATAGTGAATTTCATCAATCTGTCACCAAAAGAAACCGAATAATTCACCAATCGGTTACGGAAAAATTTGCAAAGTTCGTCATTCAGTCAAGGAAAAAAACATGAAGTTCGTTGATTGCTCATCAGAAAATATTGCGAAATTCGTCAATCAGTCGCGGGAAAATATTGTGAAATTCATCAGTCGGTCGCGGGGATAAATCAGGAAATTCATCAGTCGAACGCAGAGAAGAAAATCTAAATTTGTCAGTCAGACACAGGTAAAAAAAAATTACGAACTTTGTCAATCTGTCGAAAGAAAAAAAAGGGGAAATTATGCGAATTTCGTTGATCGATCGCGGAAAAATCATGAATTTTATCGATAGACCGTGGAAAAAATGCAAATTTCGCCAATCGATCGTGAAAAAAACTCAAAGTTTGTCGATTGATCGCAGAAAAACGCACAGTTTGTCTGTCAGTTGCAGAAAAATACGATTTTGTCGATAGACCGTGGAAAAAACACAAATTTTGCCGATAGACCGCGGTAAAAATGCAAATTAAGCTAATCGATCGCGGAAAAAACGCAAAGTTCGTCGCTTGATCGCGGAAAAATGCAAAGTTCGTCGGTCAGTTGCAGAAAAACTGCAAAGTTTGTCGATCAGTCGTGGAAAAAACGCAAAGTTCGTTGATCAGTCGTTTAAAAAACGCAAAGTTCGTTGATCAATCGTTTAAAAAACGCAAAGTTTGTTGATCAGTCGTTTAAAAAACGCAAAGTTCTTAGATCAGTCGCTTAAAAAATGAAAAGTTCGTTGATCAGTCACTTAAAAAACAAAAAGTTCGTCGATCAGTCGCTTAAAAAACCTTAAGTTCGTCGATCAGTCGTGGAAAAAAACGCAAAGTTCTTCGATCTGTCACAGAAAAAACGCAAAGTTCGTCGATCTGTCACGGAAAAAATGCAAAGTTCGTCGATCTGTCCCCAAAAAATGCAAAGTTTGTCGATCAGTCGCAGAAGAAACCACAAAGTTTGTCGATCTGTCGTGGAAAAAAACCGCAAAGTTCGTCGATTTGTCGTGGAAAACACGCAAAGTTCGTCGATCTGCCGCGGAAAAAACGTAAATTTCGTTGATCAGTTGTTTAAAAAATGCAAAGTTTGTTGATCAGTCGCTTAAAAAACGAAAAGTTCGTTGATCAGTCGCTTAAAAAACGAAAAGTTCATCGATCAGTCGCTTAAAAAACCTTAAGTTCGTCGATCAGTCGTGAAAAAAACGCAAAGTTCTTCAATCTGTTGTGGAAAAAATGCAAAGTTCGTCGATCTGTCACGGAAAAAATGCAAAGTTCTTCGATCTGTCCCCAAAAAACACAAAGTTCGTCGGTCAGTTGCGGAAAAACGCAAAGTTCGTCGATCAGTCGCAGAAAAAACCGCAAAGTTCGTCGATTTGTCGGGGAAAACACGCAAAGTTCGTTGATCTGTTGCAAAAAAAAAAAAAACCATAAAGTTCGTCGATCAGTCGCGGAAATAGCGCAAAATTCGTCGATCGGTTGCGGGAAAATGGTGTAATTTTTTGGGCGGGATTTCAAAATTTTCGCCGTGAATCCCGCAATCCTGCCCTAAAATTCAAGCCCTGCAGTTGATGTAGCAACACGTCTTTATTCAAAAAATGAAATGTTTACTGCACATACATAGTACTAAAAGACTGTACAATTTCATACCTGCAGTTTAAACTTACTTTTAAAAAAATTTTTATTTAATTATGTATTTGTCAAATAATTTCGGGCAAAAAATCGTGAAATTCACCAAATGGTTTTGAAATTTGTCGAGCTACAGCGGGGAAAAAAATATTTTTCCATTCAATCATCGCAATTGGCGTGTGTGTCTATTAAGTTTGACCAGTGGTGGCAATAAAGTCAATCGCCAAATTTTCAGTATTACTCGCCGAGTGGCGAGTGCTAATTTTGTCCTATATTTAAGATACTTATTTTTATGTGTGAAGGAATTTTTAAATGAGAACATTATCTTTGAAACAATTTAAAATGTTATTAACCCAATAGCAGAAAATGCTCCAAGTGTCTGCGACGGATATTTCAGGAGCAGAAAATAATCTGCCGGTAAACTGTGTTACAATTCAAGTTATGCATATCAATAATTAATATCTAGTATGCATTATTTTTGAAGTCATGTAAAATTTACCATAATTTCTTTTACTGTGTATTCCATCTTGCTAGCTGGTAAAAACAAATCTTTGGCTGATAAGATTTTATGAACATTCCCAACAACTGTTTATAATCCACAATCTCTAAGACATAAACAATGAATTTTGCAGTTATAAAGCACCTACATTCTACATTGTAGAAAAATTTCTACTCTTTAGATTTTATTATAAATTTTATTTATTATTTCACCTTTAACTTCCTAATTCAGTGCTTTTCATGAAAAAACTACTTTTATTACAATATTTTTTTTAAATGAATAATATAATGATTTGGTAAGCAATAATGTTGGAAACAAGCAATATTTTCAATTGTAACCGCTCAACATTTTTTGCAATTTTATTTGTTTTGGTATGAAAACAAAGTCATTTCTTATAAACATATTTAAATTTTATTTTAAAACAATGTTTTGGATACATAATGTGTGTAATAAACTCAAAGTTTGTTAAAAGTTGTAAGTAAAGTTGAAAATTCATAAAATCAGAAACCATAAAAATAATTTCTTGTTTTTTTCTTGTAAATGTATGTAAAATGTAACTTTTTCACTTTAAACATTATTTTTAGTTTATTACACACAGCTAGAAATGACACACTTACATGAAATTGTCCAAAGAATTTATGTAAACAAACACAAACTATGTATTTACATATTCATGTGAGTACACTATTCTGTTGCAAATGAAAAATCAAGTGTTTTTCTAGGAATGTTTCTTAAAATTTTTACATTTGAGACTATAGACAATGACATTACTTCAAAATTAGAATTTCATGATATAATTGATGAATTTGCATCTAAAAAGCAAGAAAAGAGCCTTTTTAAAAGTTTTTTGTTTTTCTATTTGTTATTTTGCAAATTTCAACTACTCTGTATTATAAGTAAGTACATGGAATTTTAAAAACAGTTAACTCTTTGAATGTCAGTATGTTGTTTGATAACTGTATTAAAAAAAAAAATAACAAAAGTTAATGAAGTTTGTTTTTATTTAGAAATTTACTATTTGAATTTAGTTTTATGATAGATATTTTAATACTTTGAATCATGTCAAAATACCCTTGTTTATATATATATATATATATTTGAGTGACTTAAACCTCAGTTTTCTTTATATTGACAAACAATCCTGATTTTTAATTGTTTACTATATAATTTTTGGTACTTTTCGGTTAGCCGGGCGCCACTGATATGTATATATCTATATATACATACTAGGGGGCTCAGCTCCCTACTCGCTAACGCTCGCCAACCCCCCCGTGAATTGCTTCGCAATTCACATTGAGAACGCTACGCGGTCTCAGCTCGCTCCTTTTTATTTTTGCAGTATTCTAGCCGGAATAAGTACTACCATAAATCATTTGAACATATGAAATTGACAATTTTTTTTAATGTAAAAAACTAATTGAACTCCGTTGAAAACATAACTAAAAATGCATTTAGTTGGAGTTACTAATGAGCATATAAATCATTTAAATACTATGAATGAAGGATCTTGGAAAAATAATTTGTTTAAAACTTATTGCATCTATAATATTGTACAGCACGGCTTATTCATTAAAAATAATAATAATAATAATAATACGTAATAGGAAGATAGTTCATCATCAATGATTATTTAAATTTCGTTCGACATTTTACTATTGTAATTGATTATAGATTTCTGCAATAGATGGCAGCAGGTGCAACCTAGACAGTTGATATTTTTACTTCTCTCCGATTTTTCATGTGAGTGAAATTCATAAATAAATTCTAAATAAGAGTTGAGAATTCATTTGAAATTAGCAATATTACTCATAATTAAAATGAGGAATAATCTCAGACTCTTTGGATTACGTACATGTTATTTTATTTTTAATATTTGCTAACTTGATTTTCACTGCTCTGACACTGACCGCCATATTAAAGGTGGAGCTTATCTACCTAACACAATCTAGTCTTTTCATTGGTCTGAGCTCTGGAAACTACGATTGTTGCCAATAATAAGCTAGAAATTCAGCCCTATTTTCGCGCCACGTAAGACAAATATATATATAGATATATGTATACATACACACATATATGTATGTGTATATATATGTATATATATATACATGCATATATAAATGTGTGTATGTATAGATATATGTATATATATGTATACATAGATATATAAATTTCACTGGCGCCCGGCTAACCAAAAAGTACCTAATTTTTAATGTGTTTTTAATGAGGTAATTATTTTTCCTTGAGAATTTTTGTTCTGTAGAACAATTTAGGCCGATCTAATATTCCTGAAAACTCTATGCCTATAATATAGGATCTATATATTTTTTAGTTTAATTAAGGGATGCACAATTCTTGTAAGTTAAATTATTTTGTAAACTTGAAACTTTCACCCAAACAACTTTGTCAACTCATCAAATAAACCTACTTTTTTTTTTTTTAAATGGGGGGGGGGGCAACTTTTTAACAGGCCCTGGGCCCAACTTCAGCTTGACCGGGCTCTGATGAAGACGAAATATTAAACAAATTTGATTGCTTAAAGCAAGAGCACCTTGTTTAAAGTATGAAATATCAAAATAAAAAATTATATCATAATAATATTAATTTAAGATTACATCATAGGTGATTACTGGCAAAAAGCGTTGCGAACATATACAAAAAATGTGGCTTCCTAATTGTACATGTCAGCGAATTGGATCGATCCTTCCCCATACATCTCCTGTGTTTTGTGTTACTATTACTAGCTTGCCCATCTTTTAGTTAATATAATTTTGAACTGGATTAATAGTGTTCCATCACTATGCCAACGCCAACGCTTCAACTTTAGGAGGAAAATGATACAGATGCTTCAGTGGGTCTTCCCCAAGAAACTGCATGGAAACGCAAAATGCGAATCAAATTTCAATGCAGTAAAAAAAAAAAAAAGAAAAAAAAATATGTGTGTTCTTGAGAAGAATAAGGGTGTAACATATAAAAGTAGTGCATTTTAATAACCATATTTTCACAAAGTTAAATAAAAAAGTAAATTTATATATTATTTTTTTTTTTGGAAAGGTTTTATTGAATTGTGTATGCATAACTCACGACTCCTCAATAAGTTGCAGATATAATTCTGTGAAATTTGAAATGTATTATATGCAGTGTTGTGAAGGGAATAAATCAAAAAGTATCCATTATTTAGTAGTTTACAACTGTTTTAGCAGAATATCATTTGTAAATTTTAATACAGAATATTATATAAGCTGATGCAATAAGCTATTATTTTTTAACCTATCAAATTATTTTTTAGATTTTAGTTCATTGTTCTCAATATTGTCATAAATGTAGTGTTTATAAAGAAAGCCAAGTATCTGCTGGGTAGTATTGTTTTGATTGAAGGGCTTATTTTATTAACTTTCAATATAATATTACTAAGTTTACTTAAAATTTCATGAATGGATATTCTATTTTTGGTTAAAATTCTACTTCTGGACCGGTTCACCAAGCTTGGCAATAAATGTATAATCTAACAACCAATGTAACATGTAATTTGGCAAATGTATGTATTTTTGGATCAACGGTCTTGGTGCAGAAAGTGATCACGTGCCAATTTTCCAGGTAACTAATGCCGAGCCAAAAGTAGGTAATGTGTAATATGGCAAATGCACTTAATTTTGGATTTGCAGCCTCGATACAGATAGTGATCTTGTACCAAATTAATGTGAACCAGTCCAGAAATGGAAGCCGAGCTAGAAGTAGTGTATAATCTGACAAAGACTCATAATTTTGGATCGAAAGCCTTGGGGTAAAAAGTGATCCTATGCCAATTCGGCACCAACCGGCCTGGTTACAGATGTCAAGCCCTATATATTTTTTTTATTTACCTGTAAAATTATATAATGTTGGATTATACATGCTATTAAAAGCTATTGAATAAATCAAAAGCAATCCAGGTCAGTTAAGACTAAAGAATATGGTGTTTTCGATAATGGTTACACCTTCAATGCAAAACGTCGTATTTTGCTTTGTTCAAAAACTGGGGGGAGGGGTGAGAAGAAAAAATATGGCCTTCTAGAAATGAAAAAAAGAGTGTGGCTCATAGAAACAGTGAAGTTTAGATACATATTACTGTAAATTCAATTCGGCAAAATCCTAGAACAAGCAAAACACCCGATTTGGCGATTTTTTATTTTTAAATTTTTTTTTTTTACGCCAACCAAAAAATTCACAAGCTCCAAATTCAAACCAATCAGAACACGTGCTTAGTATGGTAAGCTTTTTCACAAAGTAAACATCGATTTTATTTCATTTTGCGACTATTTACAAAGTTTTTGCAAGTTTTTCTTCATGATTTTTTGATTTTTACAAACTTTTAGCAATATTTTCCTCTGGATATTTTGATTATTACAAACTTTTAACAATTTTTTCCGTCGGATATTTCGAGTTTTACAAATTTTTAGCTATTTTTTCCTTCTTTCTTAAACTTTGTAAATTGTCACAAAATGGAATAAAATCAATGTTTACTTTGTGAAATTCTCATAGGAACTGTGTAAGTAGCGAGTTCTCTGCCACAAAGCACTTATGATTGGGGAGAATCTCGAGATTTCTGATTTTTCGAATGCACGAAACTCATTCAATCAGCGGTTAGTAACTTATATATGTATGCTTCGCATACATTAACAGAGAAAAAAAAAACCTGGATGCATGAAACTCGCTGTGCAGCAATCTCTAGAATGCATGAAATTCATTCAAGCAGCGGTTAGTAAATTATATATATACACTTCGCGTACATTAACAAAAAAAAAAAAAAAAAACGGGATGCATGAAACTCACTCACTGTGCAGTAATCTCTACAATGCATGAAATTCATTCAAGCGGCGGTCAGTAATTTATTAATTTATGTATGTGTACACAAAAATCATTTTACAGCAATCTCTAGAATGCATAAAATACATCTTATCAAATAAAATCAACAAAAATTCACTTACCTTTATTTCTCATATTTCGTTTTTTTTTCCTTCTTTTTTAAATTATTTTACAGGAATTATCATTCTACGACAAAGCGTCAAACACAAAACCCATTCCACAAACGTATTTCAGCAAATCAGACTGTACGACACAGTAAACCAAGCAATCCAATCTATTTTCCTCAAAAACCAACTCAATTTCCAGAACAAACCACATTAGGCATGGAAGAAATGTAAGAAACAAACCGGTAGGAAGAAAAATTCATTCATCACCTTGCCAAAATAACACGAAATTCGTCAGTCATTTGCAGAAAAAAACTTGAAAATTTTCAGTGTGGCATGAGGAAAAAAATAGTGAATTTCATCAATCTGTCACCAAAAGAAACCGAATAATTCACCAATCGGTTACGGAAAAATTTGCAAAGTTCGTCATTCAGTCAAGGAAAAAAACATGAAGTTCGTTGATTGCTCATCAGAAAATATTGCGAAATTCGTCAATCAGTCGCGGGAAAATATTGTGAAATTCATCAGTCGGTCGCGGGGATAAATCAGGAAATTCATCAGTCGAACGCAGAGAAGAAAATCTAAATTTGTCAGTCAGACACAGGTAAAAAAAAATTACGAACTTTGTCAATCTGTCGAAAGAAAAAAAAGGGGAAATTATGCGAATTTCGTTGATCGATCGCGGAAAAATCATGAATTTTATCGATAGACCGTGGAAAAAATGCAAATTTCGCCAATCGATCGTGAAAAAAACTCAAAGTTTGTCGATTGATCGCAGAAAAACGCACAGTTTGTCTGTCAGTTGCAGAAAAATACGATTTTGTCGATAGACCGTGGAAAAAACACAAATTTTGCCGATAGACCGCGGTAAAAATGCAAATTAAGCTAATCGATCGCGGAAAAAACGCAAAGTTCGTCGCTTGATCGCGGAAAAATGCAAAGTTCGTCGGTCAGTTGCAGAAAAACTGCAAAGTTTGTCGATCAGTCGTGGAAAAAACGCAAAGTTCGTTGATCAGTCGTTTAAAAAACGCAAAGTTCGTTGATCAATCGTTTAAAAAACGCAAAGTTTGTTGATCAGTCGTTTAAAAAACGCAAAGTTCTTAGATCAGTCGCTTAAAAAATGAAAAGTTCGTTGATCAGTCACTTAAAAAACAAAAAGTTCGTCGATCAGTCGCTTAAAAAACCTTAAGTTCGTCGATCAGTCGTGGAAAAAAACGCAAAGTTCTTCGATCTGTCACAGAAAAAACGCAAAGTTCGTCGATCTGTCACGGAAAAAATGCAAAGTTCGTCGATCTGTCCCCAAAAAATGCAAAGTTTGTCGATCAGTCGCAGAAGAAACCACAAAGTTTGTCGATCTGTCGTGGAAAAAAACCGCAAAGTTCGTCGATTTGTCGTGGAAAACACGCAAAGTTCGTCGATCTGCCGCGGAAAAAACGTAAATTTCGTTGATCAGTTGTTTAAAAAATGCAAAGTTTGTTGATCAGTCGCTTAAAAAACGAAAAGTTCGTTGATCAGTCGCTTAAAAAACGAAAAGTTCATCGATCAGTCGCTTAAAAAACCTTAAGTTCGTCGATCAGTCGTGAAAAAAACGCAAAGTTCTTCAATCTGTTGTGGAAAAAATGCAAAGTTCGTCGATCTGTCACGGAAAAAATGCAAAGTTCTTCGATCTGTCCCCAAAAAACACAAAGTTCGTCGGTCAGTTGCGGAAAAACGCAAAGTTCGTCGATCAGTCGCAGAAAAAACCGCAAAGTTCGTCGATTTGTCGGGGAAAACACGCAAAGTTCGTTGATCTGTTGCAAAAAAAAAAAAAACCATAAAGTTCGTCGATCAGTCGCGGAAATAGCGCAAAATTCGTCGATCGGTTGCGGGAAAATGGTGTAATTTTTTGGGCGGGATTTCAAAATTTTCGCCGTGAATCCCGCAATCCTGCCCTAAAATTCAAGCCCTGCAGTTGATGTAGCAACACGTCTTTATTCAAAAAATGAAATGTTTACTGCACATACATAGTACTAAAAGACTGTACAATTTCATACCTGCAGTTTAAACTTACTTTTAAAAAAATTTTTATTTAATTATGTATTTGTCAAATAATTTCGGGCAAAAAATCGTGAAATTCACCAAATGGTTTTGAAATTTGTCGAGCTACAGCGGGGAAAAAAATATTTTTCCATTCAATCATCGCAATTGGCGTGTGTGTCTATTAAGTTTGACCAGTGGTGGCAATAAAGTCAATCGCCAAATTTTCAGTATTACTCGCCGAGTGGCGAGTGCTAATTTTGTCCTATATTTAAGATACTTATTTTTATGTGTGAAGGAATTTTTAAATGAGAACATTATCTTTGAAACAATTTAAAATGTTATTAACCCAATAGCAGAAAATGCTCCAAGTGTCTGCGACGGATATTTCAGGAGCAGAAAATAATCTGCCGGTAAACTGTGTTACAATTCAAGTTATGCATATCAATAATTAATATCTAGTATGCATTATTTTTGAAGTCATGTAAAATTTACCATAATTTCTTTTACTGTGTATTCCATCTTGCTAGCTGGTAAAAACAAATCTTTGGCTGATAAGATTTTATGAACATTCCCAACAACTGTTTATAATCCACAATCTCTAAGACATAAACAATGAATTTTGCAGTTATAAAGCACCTACATTCTACATTGTAGAAAAATTTCTACTCTTTAGATTTTATTATAAATTTTATTTATTATTTCACCTTTAACTTCCTAATTCAGTGCTTTTCATGAAAAAACTACTTTTATTACAATATTTTTTTTAAATGAATAATATAATGATTTGGTAAGCAATAATGTTGGAAACAAGCAATATTTTCAATTGTAACCGCTCAACATTTTTTGCAATTTTATTTGTTTTGGTATGAAAACAAAGTCATTTCTTATAAACATATTTAAATTTTATTTTAAAACAATGTTTTGGATACATAATGTGTGTAATAAACTCAAAGTTTGTTAAAAGTTGTAAGTAAAGTTGAAAATTCATAAAATCAGAAACCATAAAAATAATTTCTTGTTTTTTTCTTGTAAATGTATGTAAAATGTAACTTTTTCACTTTAAACATTATTTTTAGTTTATTACACACAGCTAGAAATGACACACTTACATGAAATTGTCCAAAGAATTTATGTAAACAAACACAAACTATGTATTTACATATTCATGTGAGTACACTATTCTGTTGCAAATGAAAAATCAAGTGTTTTTCTAGGAATGTTTCTTAAAATTTTTACATTTGAGAAATAAAGTGTGTTCAGATTGCTTGCAACGACTAAAATAAGGAATAATTTATATAAGAGACTCATTTATATAAAATTTAGGAATTTTGGTTATTACAGCAATATTTTCAATTGTAACTGGTCAACATATTTTGCAATTTTACTTGTTTTGGTATGAAAACAAAGTCATTTCTTATAAACGTATTTAAAATTTGTTTTAAAACAATGTTTTGGATACATACTGTGTGTAATAAACTCAAACTTTGTTAAAAGTTGTAAGTAAAGTTGAAAATCGATAAAATCAGAAACGATAAAAATAATTTCGTGTTTTTTTCTCATAAATGTATGTAAAATGTAACTTTTTCACTTTAACAATTATTTTTAGTTTATTACACACAGCTAGAAATGACACACTTACATGAAATTGTACAAAAAATTTATGTTAACAAACACAAACTATGTATTAAATATTCATGTGGGTACACTATTCTGTTGCAAATGAAAAATCAAATATTTTTCTAGGAATGCTTCTTAAATTTTTACATTTCAGAAATAAAGTGTGTTCAGATTGCTTGCAACGACTAAAATAAGGAATAATTTATATAAGAGACACTCATTTATATAAAATTTAGGAATTTTGGTTATTACAGCAATATTTACAATTATAACAGCTCAACATTTTTTGCAATTTTACTTGTTTTGGTGTGAAAACAAAGTCATTTCTTATAAATATAGTTAAATTTTGTTTTAAAACAATGTTTTGGATATACATACTGTGTGTAATAAACTCAAACTTTGTTAAAAGTTGTAAGTAAAGTTAAAAATCTATAAAATCAGAAACGATAAAATAATTTCTTGTTTTTTTTTCTCGTAAATGTATGTAAAATGTAACTTTTTCACTTTAACCATTATTTTTAGTTTATTACACACAGCTAGAAATGACACACTAACATGAAATTGTCTGACGAATTTATGTAAACCCTTGTTAAAGGTGCCATTCTGGTTCCCCTAGGGTGTCACTAGTCAGACAAGCCTTTCACTCCTTAGAGGTGCCATGTGTCACCTGTAGTTTTAACAGTGTTGTACTACGCCATTTTAACACACTTATAGTTTTTATTTTTATAAATTAAAAATGTGCATTATCTGCTCTGAAGGACATCAATTTCTTATGTGAAAATATAGTGAGTTAGTTTGAATTTTTATTGGCTTAAATATAAAAACAAAGTACAAGTTTTTTTTAAAGTGGGAAGGCTGAAAATTTATCTGGTAAATACTAAAGAGATATGGGAAAGTATAAGATATTGATGACATTACACAGCCTCATAACCGAAAGTCCCTATACAACTGCATAACACAAACCACCATGTCTCCTTAACCAATATCAGTTAGTATTAACAAAAAAGATTGGAAAAGCTAATATATTTCATCAAGAAATTAGGACTTATACCAGAAACATTGTAAGTTTGAAATCCCCGATGTCAAAATATGCTTCCCGATGCATACACAACATTTTATCTTCTCCAATTGCTTTCCAAAATGCATAACATTGTGTTTTAAAGTGTATATAAACATGTGGTGTGAATGCGTTTAAGAAAGCGATGCATGTAAAAACTGTATAAAACTACACCTCACGAACACTTTATTTAGCACCAGGAGTAAAACATGTTTTACCATACGAGAACACCACGAAACACATTTTATGCATTCAAAAGTTGTTAGTTTTGTGTTCTATGTATTGTGTTGCTGGGATTTGCAGTCAGTGAAGCAGGACAGTGTCTTCTAGCTGGAAAAAACTTATTAAATTGTGTTTTAACCCGTCAGCACACGCGCTGGGATAAAATCTACCCCAGCTCAGAATCATTACGTAAAATGTGAGAAACTCGTTCAATATCATTCTGAGCTTTATATTTTTTTTCAAGCAAGAACGTCTTATTTTAAGTTAAATTATGTTCTTTATTGATTTCCAGTTTATTTCAAAATATAAATTTTTGTTTATAATCAAACTGTCGGAAATTGACACAAGAAAACCAACTAGGGTAAAATTTATCCTGTGCGTGTAGTAACGTAATAGAAAGGGGCGCGTGTGCTGACGGGTTAAAAGGAGAAAATAAGTTATTTGAAAAAGTCTTAAGTTTATATTTAACATGACTGTCTTATCTAGTTTTTAAGTGTCAAGTTACACTTAAAGAAATACTAAGGTAATCTAGATGAATGTACACTTTTGTTTTAAATTGGATAGAATTTTAATTTTCAACAGATAGATTGAGAATGCTACTTAGAGCAGTTTAAAAGAATAAGAAATATAGTAAGCCAAGTATTTCTTTGTCTTTCTATAATATTTTATGCTACAAAAATAATTTAGTATAAATATAATTATTAACATAAACATTAAAATATTTGTATACTGAATACAGATGCACTTACTAAAGAATTAGATCTTTATATTCTAAAATTAAAAATTAACAGGAATAAAAACTTAAGTGGAAGTTATATTTAAAGGATGCCTCTGTTTTTGGTATTAAAAAAATTATGTTTATAATTATAATTGATATTATATATATATTATAATTAATTACATTATATTTTACTATATAATTATATATATATTATAATTTTGTAGCATAAAATTTTATGAAAGACATTTAGAAATTGTTGCAGAATATTTGGCTTAATATTTATTGAATATTTTTTATTCTTAAACTGCCCTAACTAGTATTAATTCACCTCTTGAAAGATAAAATTCTATCCCATTTAAAACTGTAGTGTAAATTATGGGAAAAGTACCTGTAACATTACTACAGTTTCTTAGTAGAGTTACAGATGTTTTCTTATAAATGTTCTAATATTGTGAAAGTGAACATACAAAAGAAGTTTTTGTAATTCTACTAAAGTCTCTTAGTAAACATACAAGAAAAACACCTGCAGTGGTTACACATATTTTCTTAGTAAAGATACAAGAGATCTGTAATATAACTAACCATTTCTTACTATACATACTGAAAAAACACTTGTAACACCTACTAACAATTTTTTAGTGAAGCTACAAGAAAAGTATCTGTAATACTACTATGAATTACTTTGTAAACAAACTAAAAAAGGACCTGTAACGGCTACTAATCATTTCTTAGTGAAGATACAAGAGAAGTATCTGTAATACTACTAACCATTTTTTAGTGAAGATACAAGAAAAGTATCTGTAATACTACTAACCATTTTTTAGTGAAGATACAAGAGAAGTGTCTGTAATACTACTAACGATTTCTTAGTGAAGATACAAGAGAAGTATCTGTAATACTACTAACCATTTCTTAGTATACATTACTAAAAAAGCACCTGTAATGGCTACAAACGATTTCTTGGTAGGTTCACTAAGGAAGTCTATGTGTTGTTTACTAAGTTTAATGCAGTAATCTTACTTAAGAAGAAGCTGTGTTGGTTACTAGAAAAGTTTATGGAATCCCAGTTGCCTAGAGATTTTCTAGTAGTACTAGAGATTTTTTTTTTACAGTGTAAGATACCGAATCATTGCATGTTTTATCTTTCCTGGTTAAAATTTCTATGGAAATTTTTTGTGACATTTTGTGTTGTTTTTAAATAATTATTATAGTACAAAGGTGAATTTGATTCAAATGAGTGTTGTTTTTTATGACTCAAGTTTATTTTAATTACGGTTGTGTTTTCTTTAAAATCTGCTGAATGGATGAACAGTTTGCAAAAAAAAAATAACAGCGTATCGTCTTAGAAATTATAACGATTTTTTATTTTTTAACGTATTTTTGTACAAAATGATGATTTTGCAACTGGAATGCAAAATTTTGTAAAAACATTCTCACATATCCTAATGAAATTTTGGTATCGATATTAAAAATTAATAAGCATGAAAAGGAATATATATATATATTTTTTATCCTTCATATATTAATCTTAAATCTTCTTTATTTGTGATTATGTTTATACTATATTTTAGTTAAATGTTAGATACAGAAAACAAATTGATTCGATATTAAGCCTTTTGGATTAGACAATGTTTGTTGAAGTATTTAAAATCTTAGCACATACGTCTGGATGATGTAAGTATTATCTTGCCAGCAACCCATCGATTATTAAAAATTACACACATATTCATGATTTAGAATTAAACAAATTAAATATATATAACTTACATAAAAGCTAAATTTAAAAGAGTATGGCGATTAGCTATTCATTTAACGATTTGTACAAGTTTATTTTGACGGCACTACTTGAACATCTTTCACTTATTGTAAATGTGGCCTAATTCGAATTTTTTAAAACCCTTGAAATATTAAAATAAGAAAAAAAATATTTCTTAAAAAAAGTCATAGTTGAGTATTAAAATGGAACATAAATAAACAATAAATTATATTGAGAAATAATATTAACAGGTGGTAATTGATTTCACATTTAAACTGTTTGGGTAATTTCTCTCTTCTCAAAAGAATATATTTTTTTTTACGATTAGAAAGTGAAAGGTAATTGATAATTTTACCTAAATGGGTTACACGTAAAAGATAATCTATTTATAAATTTCATTTTATTCTAATTTAACTTTCTAGTGCGAATAAACCAAGGGAAAAGATGAAAAAGATGTTACTTGAAATTTGTATCTGGAAATGGTAGTAGAATAACGAAAAGATATTCTGTCGGCTGTTAACTAGTGATCGAAAATTGGATAAAATATTCCAAAAGACGAACGAATAAAATGAACGTAAGTTTTTTAAACTTCCTTTTTCATTCGATTTCCAGAAAGGGGTTGACAATTTAAAAAAAGAGAAATGTGTTAAGACATAATTTTTTGTGGGAAATGCACTACATTTTATTTAAATATATTTTTGTTTAGGGCACAGTATGATGTGTAATACATAAGTAATTAATGATATTCATTTAATATAATTAGATATACGTTTCAATACAAATATAAGTACTAGTTTATTTTACCTGAAAATCAATATACTTATTTTAGTTGTATATCGTTTTGAACAGGTTTTAAAAAATTACGAGATGAATAATACGAATGAATGAAAATGACATTGAATTAATATATATATATATATATATATATGATGTAGGTACTTGCTTTGTTTTTAGACAAGTTCAATGGTATTATTACATGACAATTTGTTACTTTTGAGTGAACGGGATTTTTTAAACATATTTGAAATTCCTATTATATTAGATGGATTTAATTCACATTCTTCATGCGGCAATAATGCATTCAAAGTTGTTATCTTGCGTGCAGACAAACTGGTATTTGCATAAATAAATGCTTGCTTTTAAATGTATTATATCTACGCTATCTTTATAGATAAATGCTATTTGTGTTAGTACATTTCTAAATGAAAAGTAAGTATATTATTCGAAAATCTATATAATGAAAAGAGGGCTGTTTAGTTTCTTTTATGAAACGTTCAGTTAATTTAGGGAGATACTCAGAGGCCTAATAGTAAATGTGAAAGCAAATAAGAATACCATTGAAATATAGAACCGCAAATCTCTTATTCAGTCGATAAAACAGGAAGCGTCTCTCTAATAAAACTGGGAATTCTACTTAGAAATTTGAAAAAAAAGGTAGATATTGTAAGGAAAATTTGACGATACTTAATTTGCTTTTATTAAAATGTAATAACAATGCAAAAATCCCGTAAAAACAGAGTATTTTAGTCAATGATTGCAGATAGATAAACAATCTCTTTAAGAAATTGGATAGTCGAGTTCACGGTGTCTGCGTGAGAATAAAGGTTCTTCTAAAATTGGTTCTAATGCTATCACATTTTACACAAAGCAAAATAAGTCTATTGAAATTTACATTTTTAATTCTTAGTTTTTATGAAAGATATCAAAGCAAAACCAGTTAACTTAGAGTGGAGCAAAGGCATTTTCGACTGAATAAAAATACATAAGATCATGTTACAATGCATTTTTTGTCTGGGTATTTTATTGTGTGCTATCATTCCTACGTCATGGTCACTCTATTAACCTAACATATATTCAAAATAACTAAAAAGAAACTTTGACGGCATTATAATAAAACTCTTAGTCTAACTAAAAGTTTTTATTCTCACATCTTTTAGTATCTTCTCTTATTATTATTTTTTTTTTGAAGCTGCGTTATTTTCATGAATTCCATGGGGAAAAGAAATGCTGTTAGAATTATGTAGATTATCTTATGAGATAAATATTCACCTATCAGTGAAAACATTAGATTTCACAACGGATAATTAATTAGGAGATGTCCTAAAACTGCGAAATCAACACTTATTTCTTGTACACTGTTAAAAATTTGCAGCAAACTGTCCAGTCATTTGACCGTTTTTATAGAAAATGGTTACATAACCATAATTTAACTCTAGTCTGACCATATTATTTCCCATATTATGGTCAGACTAGAGTTAAATTACGGTTATGTAACCATTTTCTATAAAAACGGTCAAATGACTGGACAGTTTGCTGCAAATTTTTAACAGTGTACAGTTACTACAATAACATTATCCATTGGATGCTTATGGGGTGGCCAAAACAGTGATAATCTCTCGAATGATATCTTGAAGAAATTTCGTTCTTTGCATGAAAAAAAAAATTACACTAAGTTCATGAGCTACGGAGGAAATTTTAAGGAAACTCATGAAATAATCTTTAAAATCTTCAAAATCACCGGTTAAAATTCCAAACCATTCAATCACGGGACAGCAGAAAAAGTAATGAAGTTTCAGAACCCGAAGGAAGTGCTTTATCTGAGAACAATTCTCTGAATTCTGGTAGATCTTCTGCAAATAAAAAGAGGATAGTGTGAAAAAACTGGAGTAATTTAAATATAAATAGATATATAGAATAAATATATACAAGGTTAGATAAATGAATATAACAATATTACTACATTAATCGTCTTACTACAATAAGTCTTACTACATTAATCATTTCGACTTATAAAAGTTTTCATAAAATATCATTCCTCTCAATGTAAGTACTAAATTAAAAATAGTGTTTAAAAAAATTGTTTAACTGCTTACTAAATAACCCATTTTCCGATTAATTTTTTGTCAGATTCACCATACATTGCACCATTAGATTCCCATTTGTTTTAATACTATTTGAACTTGTCTGTCGAGAGTGTTCATCTTACATTAGAAGCAGCGAGGAAAACCAAGCTATGCTCTGTCAAAATTAGGTTTATGATCGACTCGATATAACAATAAATTCTCGTGGTATTATTGCTATAAAACATTTTATTTTACTACAGTACTACTTTCAAAAGCAATCAATATTAAAAGCATATACATATTTCTAAATCTTACATTACTTACATATTTACACCGAAAAAACATCCTTCCCAACTATATTTTGAGTTCATCGCACACTTTCTTTTGGTAGTAGGACTTTTAGGGCTGAACGCCTTTTAACACGTCAGGAAGCAACATACAGCATTCCGTGTAGAAAGACAGAGACCCTTAATCATGTATCTCAAATCCTATTGGGAATTTCTAGAAAATTCCTTCAGACTCTAAAAGCCAATTTTTTTGCAAACCCTGGCTCGTAGCTTAAAATGCCCCAGTAATTGAATTTTTTAGAACATGTGACATAACCCAATTGTCTTCTGGTACGCCAAAATTATAGGATACAAAATTTTGACAAAATCGTTGCAGCAGTTTTTAAGATAAAATTTGCAATTTGCATATATACACACAGACACACATAGACATAAGATATTGTCATATTATATAATACTAGCAAGCTACGCCTGCTACGCTGGTCAATTTCTTTTAACGAACCTGTAATCAAACAAAATATTGACATTTCATAAATAACTTTTATATTTTAACAGAATAATAAGGCTACTATAATTTGTGACCCGTGCTATAGCCAATATACACGTCAGGACACGTCGCCTTTATCATTATCTTTTTACGCATGAAGGTTTCGCTATGGTATTCCATTGGAAAATATGGTAATTTTTAAAATTCAATATTTGAAAAACGGCATAATCATTAGATTTGAAATTTATATCAAGAAAAATACAATTTTTTACCTTTCAAACGCAGTTTGTCTAACAATTTTCTGACAAATACTTTTTGAGCTATCATTTTTTTCAGTAACTTCAAATGTTTCATTTTCCGAGATTAATCTGTTGCAACAATTAGCGAAAAACCCAGTCGTCATCAACGCATAGTTTTTTATTAAAGAGGCTGTTGGAGCAGGGATTGTCACCACCAATTTGCCCCCATCACTTTTGAAATCGGTTCCGTGGTTCCAGAGATTCCATAGAAATTGTAATTTAGAATGACTTCAGAACGCTTTTCGCTCATTTCACCCATTTAAATTTCGATTTTTTTTTTAAATTTATTCTTAGAGAGCATTTACATCTCATAAGTAACTACAATGCTAAATTTCAAATTTCTTGCTCCTTCAGTATAAAAAAGTCACAATTTTCGAAAATTTTTCGATCCTGCACCCCATTGATGTTAGTGGCACCGACATAAAATATAGCCTATGTTGGAGTAGGGATTGTTCCCATCAATTTGCCACCATTACTTTTGAAATCGGTTCTGTAGTTCCAGAGATTTCATAGAAATTGTAATTTAGAAAGTTTTTAGAACGCTTTTCGCTCATTTCACCCTTTTAAATTTCAATTTCTTTTTTATTTTGTTCTTAGAGAGCATTTACATCTTATAAGTAACTACAATGACAAATTTCAAATTTCTAGCACCTTCAGTATAAAAAATAAAAATAAAACTGCCCAGTTAAACTGAGGGCATTGAGTTCACAGGCTATTCACATTAATTGTATATTATACTCTTATTTCAAAGAATTTGAAATAAGCCCATCGAAAAATAAAGAAATAAACAATATATTAAGGGGGGGGGGTCATCCCCCGTTACCACCCTCATAGTTAACTAATGAACCCCTTTAGATCAGGTAAATCTCTAATTACAATGAATATATATACAAAATTTGAAGAAAATTGGATAATTCTGCATGAAAAACCCATTTATATAAATTAAGGCGGGATTAGCCCCCTCCGTCCCCCCCCTTTATATTTAACCAATCAATCCCGGAACTAATCAGGGAAGCGTCTTAACCCAATGAACCTATCAACAAATTTTGAAGCAAATGGGATAATTCTGCATGAAAAACCCATTTATATAAAATAAGGCGGGATTAGCTCCCCGTTCCCCCCTTTATACTTAACCAATCAATCCCGAAAACTAATTAGGGAAGCGCCTTAACACAGTGAACCTTTAACCAAAATTTGAAGGAAAGGGGATAATTCTGCATGAAAAATCCATTTATATAAATTAAGGGGGGGATGAGCCCCCCCGTTCCCCCGTTTATACTTAACCAATCAATCCCGAAAAACTAATCAGGGAAGCGCCTTAACACAGTGAACCTATAAACAAAATTTGAAGGAAAACGGAATAATTCTGCCTGAAAAATCCATTTATATAAAATAAGGGGGGGATGAACCCCCCGTTCCCCCCTTTATACTTAACCAATCAATCCCGAAAACTAATTATGGAAGCGTCTTAACACAGTGAACCTTTAACCAAAATTTGAAGGAAATGGGATAATTCTGCATGAAAAACCCATTTATATAAATTAAGGGGGGGATTAGCCCCCCGTTCCCCCCTTTATACTTAACCAATCAATCCCGAAAAACTAATCAGGGAAGCGTCTTAACACAGTGAACCTTTAACCAAAATTTGAAGGAAATGGGCTAATTCTGCATGAAAAACCCATTTATATAAATTAAGGGAGGGATTAGCCCCCCCGTTCCCCCCCTTATACTTAACCAATCAATCCCAAAAAACTAATCAGGGAAGCGCCTTAACACAGTGAACCTATAAACAAAATTTGAAGGAAAACGGAATAATTCTGCTTGAAAAACCCATTTATATAAATTCAGGAGGGATTAGCCCCCCGTTCCCCCCTTTATACTTAACCAATCAATCCCGAAAAGTAATCAGGGAAGCGTCTTAACCCAATGAACCTATAAACAAAATTTGTGGAAAAACGGAATAATTCTGCGTGAAAAACCCATTTATATAAATTAAGGGGGGGATTAGCCCCCCCGTTCCCCCGTTTATACTTAACCAATCAATCCCGAAAAACTAATCAGGGAAGCGCCTTAACACAGTGAACCTATAAACAAAATTTGAAGGAAAACGGAATAATTCTGCCTGAAAAATCCATTTATATAAAATAAGGGGGGATGAACCCCCCCGTTCCCCCCTTTATACTTAACTAATTAATCCCGAAAACTAATCAGGGAAGAGCATTAACTCAGTGAACCTATAAACAAAATTTGAAGGAAAACGGAACAATTCTGCATGAAAAAACCCATTTATATAAATTAAGGGGGGATTACCCCCCCCCCCCGATCCCCTCCCTTTTATACTTAACTTATCAATCCCGAAAACTAATCAGGGAAGCGCCTGAACTCAGTGAACCTATAAACAAAATTTGAAGGAAAACCGAACAATTCTGCATGAAAAACTCATTTATATAAATTAAGGGGGGGGGGGGGGGAATTAGCCCCTTGTTCCTCCCGTTTATACTTAACCAATCAATCCCGAAAACTAATCAGGGAAGCGCCTTAACACAGTGAACCTATAAACAAAATTTGAAGGAAAACGGATATTTCTATGAAGAGTTAACGTATTACGTACGTACATACATACATACAGAACCGGCTGGCAAGCTCTCAGGGCTTGACAGCCAGTTTGATAGCTAAAAAATGGCAATTTTAGAACGTTTTTTGCTCCTGCACCCCCTGGGGTTAGTGGCACCGACATAAAATATAGCCTATTTTGGAGCAGGGGTTGTCACCTTCAATTTGCCACCATCACTTTTGAAATCGGTTCGGTAGTTCTAGAGATTACCCCCTACAAACAAACAAACAAACAATCTTTACTCCTTTATAATATTAGTTCCCCCCTTTATACTTAACCAATCAATCCCGAAAACTAATTAGGGAAGCGTCTGAACACAGTGAACCTTTAACCAAAATTTGAAGGAAATGGGATAATTCTGCATGAAAAACCCATTTATTTAAATTAAGGGGATTCGCCCCCCCTCCGCGCCTTAACACAGTGAACCTATAAACAAAATTTGAAGGAAAAGGAACAATTCTGCATGAAAAACCCATTTATATAAATTAAGGGGGGGGGGGGAATTAGCCCCTTGTCCCCCCCCCTTTATACTTAACCAATCAATCCCGAAAACTAATCAGGGAAGCGCCTTAACACAGTGAACCTATTAACAAAATTTGAAGGAAAACGGATATTTCTATGAAGAGTTATCGCATTACGTACGTACTTACATACATACAGAACCGGCTGGCAAGCTCTCAGGGCTTGACAACCAGTTTGATAGCTAAAAAATGGCAATTTTAGAAAGTTTTTTGCTCCTGCACCCCCTGGGGTTAGTGGCACCGACATAAAATATAGCCTATGTTGGAGCAGGGGTTGTCACCATCAATTTGCCACCATCACTTTTGAAATCGGCTCGGTAGTTCCAGAGATTACTCCCTACAAACAAACAAACAAACAATCTTTACTCCTTTATAATCTATGCTAATATTATAAAGGAGTAAATCTTGTTTGTTTGTTTGTAGGGTGTAATCTCTGGAACTACCGAACCGATTTCAAAAGTGATGGTGGCAAATTGATGGTGACAATCCCTGCTCCAACATAGGCTATATTTTATGTCGATGCCACTAACCCCAGGGGGTTAAGGAGCAAAAAACGTTCTAAAATTGCGATTTTTCAGTTATCACACTGGCTGTCAAGCCCTGAGAGCTTCGCAGCCGCTTCTGTATGTATGTATGTACGTACGTAATGCGATAACTCTTCATAGAAATATCCGTTTTCCTTCAAATTTTGTTTATAGGTTCACTGTGTTAAGGCGCTTCCCTGATTAGTTTTCGGGATTGATTGGTTAAGTATAAAAGGGGGGAACAAGGGGCTAATTCCCCCCCCCTTAATTTATATAAATGGGATTTCATGCAGAATTATTCCGTTTTCCTTCAAATTTTGTTTATAGGTTCATTGGGTTAAGACGCTTCCCTGATTACTTTTCGGGATTGAATGGTTAAGTATAAAGGGGGGGAACAAGGGGCTAATTCCCCCCCCCCTTAATTTATATAAATGGGTTTTTCATGCAGAATTATTCCGTTTTCCTTCAAATTTTGTTTATAGGTTCACTGAGTTAAGGCGCTTCCCTGATTAGTTTTCGGGATTGATTAGTTAATATAAAGGGGGGGAGGGATCAGGGGGCTAATTCCCCCCCTTAATTTATATAAATGGGTTTTTCATGCAGAATTATTCCGTTTTCCTTCAAATTTTGTTTATAGGTTCATTGGGTTAAGACGCTTCCCTGATTACTTTTCGGGATTGATTGGTTAAGTATAAAGGGGGGGGAACAAGGGGCTAATTCCCCACCCCCTTAATTTATATAAATGGGTTTTTCATGCAGAATTATTCCGTTTTCCTTCAAATTTTGTTTATAGGTTCACTGAGTTAAGGCGCTTCCCTGATTAGTTTTCGGGATTGATTAGTTAATATAAAGGGGGGGAGGGATCAGGGGGCTAATTCCCCCCCTTAATTTATATAAATGGGTTTTTCATGCAGAATTATTCCGTTTTCCTTCAAATTTTGTTTATAGGTTCATTGGGTTAAGACGCTTCCCTGATTACTTTTCGGGATTGATTGGTTAAGTATAAAGGGGGGAACGGGGGGCTAATCCCCCCCCCCCTTAATTTATATAAATGGGTTTTTCCTGCAGAATTATTCCGTTTTCCTTCAAATTTTGTTTATAGGTTCACTGTGTTAAGGCGCTTGCATGATAATTTTCGGGATTGATTGGCTGAGTATAAAGGGGGGAACGGGGGGCTAATCCCCCCCCTTAATTTATATAAATGGGTTTTTCCTGCAGAATTATTCCCCAGCAAACACATAATTGTCAGAAATGTCACGAATTGGTATAAGTAATATCATTATTGTCAGATACATCGATTTTCATGTAACATTCCGATAAATGTTTCATGGCAAATTAAAGTTTTATCAAATAAGTGGTGTCTGTACTGTAAAAAAATGGCGATAATCTTACGCGCCACAAAATCCGTGTCATTTACTAGGTATCCGATACCTAGACTACAAAGGATAGCGTGGCGTCGCGCCACTAGTTTATCGAAAAGCAAAATCCATTTGACGCCATGGATATGATAATTTTTTAACACCCGCCGATTAATCATCCATATACTATCATTGTCGTCTAGGCATTTATCTAAACCGCAGTGGCAACACACTCGACCTTCACTTCTGTCTTCAATGGCCGCGCGCGTTAGTTTGTTTGTGTACATCAAGATGGTCTGCAGAATATCCCAGTTTAAGTAAGTTTTTTCTCTAATCTTTTAGCTGTTTAGCTTTGAAATTTTGTATCTTTCCTTTTTTATAATGATTTAAGTCATCTTACTGAAGTAAATCTTTTGCGAACGTATAAAAACATGTAATTAGGGTTACGTACTTGTTTAGCTTGAATTACATATTGAAATGATAAGTGATGCATGCTTTTTTAATATCTGCTTTCAAATCACTTAATTTCTTTCTCTGACTAAGTGAATAAATATCAAAGATTATTTTTTGTTTTCATTAATAGTTATATAGTAAATTTTATTGTTAAAAGTTACTGATACTTGATACTTTAGTGATCGAGTTTTTCCAAATTTCTTGTGCGTTTCGTTTCGTTTGAGATTCAACTACTTCACTGCATCCAGTAATTTTTTGTTGTTGTATTCGTGTGCAAAATTCTTATACATGCACAAGAGTGGAAATTTGTTTTTAGTAGTTTTAACAGCCAAAGACCTGTTTTTACTAGTCAGCAAGATGAAATATAGGGTAGTAAAAATTGTTTTTTAAAAAAATAACCTGTATTTTTTTTTTTAACTTCCCCTTGCATGTTACTGTTGACTCTTTTAATCAAACCAATCTTTGGCAGAAAATAATGTTTCACAGTTTCATGAGTTTTTTTTGTTTTTGTGTGAAAATCTGAATTAACTGCTAAGAGCTTGAATTAATTTATTTATATATTTTTTACTTTCTTGCAAAAAATTGTATGTTTTTGTTTTGATAGTAGTCAGGGCTGGCAAGTTTCTGCCGGGGTTGTTATAACCGGTTAAAATTGGCAAGGCAGAAACTAAGAAATAATATGAATAATTTTAGCAGCAATGATTCATAATTCACCCATGTATTTGATATGTAAACAAATTAAAAATTAACACTAAAGATAACGAGTGTTAATCAAAGTAGCAAAATGCTTCAAAATGATCATATAAATATACTTTATTTATATAATACTAATTTTCTTTTACTTGAAAAACAGAAATTTTCATAATGGTAATCTGATGTTATATAAGTTTAACTATTAATATTATTATTTGCAGTTACATTTCTATTTAAAAGTAAAAAAAGAAAGAAATTTACAAAAAATTCTATGATATTTTAACAAATCACTGTTCAGAGAATTTTTAAATAAATAATATAATGCAATAACTTAAAGGTTATCAACTATATGGAATATGGTTTATATATATATGGTTAGAACATTTTCAACTAACAGTCTTAAATTTAAAAAAAGATGTCAGATTTGTTCCTTTGAATACTGTATTTAAATGAAATGTTTTTAAATCCACAGAATTACAAGATCCACATATAACTACAGCTTCAAGTTAAAAAATTAGAATAATAGAAAAAAAGGAATTGTGAAGAAAAGGTTTTTTTATGTATCGCTTATACAAAAAGTAATACCTTTACATTTTATAACTTTATGCTGGAAAGAAGCTCAACTTTGTTTTTTGGCGCAATATCTATTGTGCCATAAATGCTTATTTTATGCAACCTTCTGAACAAATCAGGAAAATTCATAAGTATTCTAATTTTTTGAACCACCTATTTTAGTATTCTAATATTTTGAATAATGAAATTTTACAAAAATTAAATATTCACTCAAAATTTAATATTTTACAGTTTTAATTTTCCTTAATAACATGCAAATGCATTAAAACATCCACCGCTGTTTTTTTTTTTTTTTTTTTTTTTTTTTTTCCAATTGTACTACAGTGAAATAAAGCTAAATGCTATTCCAAATACAAATGGAATTAATTATTCTAATTTTTTGATTGGAGCTGTATAACATTTCTATGAGAAAGGTTTTTTACAGTTATTAAATTATGTTAAATTACAGAAAAGTATTTTGAGTAAGTATTGGATATAGTTTTCTATTTTGAATTTTAAACTGAGATTTCAAATGCTCTAATAATTGTTTATATATAAAATTACACGACCTTATTATAACAAATTTTATCTGTTACATTACTCATTTTTTCTAATACAAATATATTTATTTTAAATTAAAACTATCCACAGTATTTTATTTGTTATTTATCCTGAATAAAATATACTTAAGGAATTTAATACAGTAGAACCTCAATTAACCGAGCTTCGATTAATCGAGGTTTCTATTAACCGAGCGGATAACAAAGTCTGATTTTTTTTTTTTTTTTTTTTTTTTTTTTGTGAATGAGCCTTGAAAAATACCACACGTTTTAGTTCACTGTCCATGCTGCAGGCTACATAATTATTCTAAAGAGAAGAGAGGATGAATCCCAGCAAAGGGTAAACCCACCGACAGACGGAGAACTATTTGAGATTATTAATCGCATTAAGAGGTGTGAAAAAGTTTTGGAAGAAGACATTTCCGAATGGCTGGACGTTGAAAAGCAACATCCAAGTTTTCAAATCCTTAATGATGAAGAAATTATGCAAGCCGTTAATTCCTATTGAACATTAATGATGCTGACAATGAGGACCAGGACTTTGAGGATTCAAGAACTATAAGTCATACTGAAGGTGTTCAAGCACTAACAACTGCCCTAAAATATTTGGAGCAAAGAAGCGATGTTGCGCCGATAGATCTTCTGCTGCTCAAAAATTGGCGTGATCGGACAGCCACTGATAGAAAATCTGGACTTAATTTAGAATAGTTAAAAACATTTCAATTTGCTTTTTAAAATTTACTATTTTTAGTTGATTTCCTTTTTAAATTTGTTCAGCTGTGAAACATAACTTTATATATATTTATTTTTATTATTCAAAAAACGTTTTACTGTATTTTATGCTAAGAGCTGTTAAATTCGCGACCACGGTTAGTTTTTATGCACAATTTCTATTAACCGAGATTTCCGATATCCGAGGTACTAGCGGTCCCAATTAGCTCGGATAATCGAGGTTGCACTGTACTACCTAAAAAAGTCCCAGATTTTGACATGAAATGTATTTATGCCAGTTTCTGCCGGTTATAACCATTTTCTGCCACTGGCACAGCAGAAACCACTTTCTGCCGGCAAAAACACAGCCCTGATAGTACAGTGCAACCTCGATTATCCGAGCTAATTGGGACTGCTAGTACCTCGGATATCGGAAATCTCGGTTAATAGAAATTATGCATAAAAACTCCCCCTACTTGCGAATTTAACATCTCTTGGAATAAAAAACAATAGAACGTTTTTTAAATTATAAAAATAAACTTATATAAAGTTAGTCTTTTTAAAGGCTCATTCACGAAAAAAATAAAAAAATCCCTGACGGCTCGGCCTACAGGCACAGGTAGATTTCGAAAACGCAGACCGTGGGACACCTGTTTGTGGGAATTGTGGGAGAAATGATATTTTTGTCTTGATGCGGCAATTGGAAGCGCCCACTTCGGAACCTAACTTGTTTGCTGGCGGAGCCGGCATGGATTTTTTTTTTTTTTTTTTTTTTTTTTTTTTTTTTTTTTTTTTTTTGCTATGAGGGTTAGTCCTATAAAAACTTGTCAATATAAAAGTTTTAGATAATATTAAGTAGATTTATAATAAATTTAAGCAGATTTGATATCTTGTGTTGTGAATTGACGAAGTTATGAATTTTTTCTTCTAACCCCCCCCTCCCCCAACTCCCCCCTTGGGGCTATTCTTAAGGATATCAAAAATCTGTCATACATAAATTTTCGGCCCTTTTCCTAAAAGTAATAATAACTTTAACGGATTTGATACGTATCATAATTAAGAAATTGTTTTTTTTCTGTTTTCTCAAAAAGCCTCCACCCCCCATTCCTTCCCCCTTAGTTCGATTTTGCACATTAACGAACTTGACCGAGATTTTATGCCCCTTGATTTTATGTATCAGTTTGGAAGAGATTTGTGCAGAATTATTGAAGTTATCGTGTCTATAAAAAAGTGACACACACATATATATATGTATTTCTTACGAAATCTACCTAAAAATAAAAAAAATCAGACTTCGTTATTGGCTCGGTTAACAGAAACCTCGATTAATCGAAGCTCGGTTAATCGAGGTTCTACTGTAGTATGAAAATTTCAATTTTATATGTTAATGGTCATTTACAACATTGTATTTATTTTTCAGTTTTTTTTTACTCAAAAAATTTGTTTAAAAAAATATTTATTATTCCAAAAAACACATTTCCTTGATCAATTTGTACGTTAAAGTTTTTCTATGCTGCCTATCTAGTACCATCCCCCCTCCCCCCCTCCTTTCCAAAAAATAGCCATTTATTTAATTAACATTTTTCTTTTGAAACAATATAATTTATTTAAAAATATCTGAATAATTACTATCTCAAAAAAAAAAAAAAAAAAAAAAAAATCTGGAACACGAATTAGTCGTTTTTCCTCTCTCTATGCTACTTTACAAATTTCAATACAGCATTCCAAGATAAATAAATGTTCTTTCGTGACAGATATACAAATTTCTCTAATTTTTTTTTGCTGCAATCGATTGACAAATTTAGCGATTTTTCTCATGCAATCAATGGATGAATTTTGCTATTTTTTTCCCATGACTGACGAATTTCGGGATATTTTCCTGTTACCGATTGCTGAATTTTGCAGTTTTTCTTGCGACCGATAAGTAAATTTTCTGGGGGAAGGGGGATTTCTTGCGATCAATAGACAAATTTCTCGATTTTTTATGCATCTTAATTAAAGGTAAAAATATGCAGTCGCCACTCGTCGATTAAACTTTAAAAACTGACGATTAAAAATATGGAAAGAACTGGCCAAATGCAGGATTTCCCGATTACCATTTTTCCCTAAATTTCACGATTTTTCAGCGTCCGTTCGACGAAATTCGTAATTTTTATGTGTCCGTTCGAAGAAATTCATAGCTTTTACGTGTCCGTTCGAAGAAATTTACGATTTTCCGTACGTAATCGCCAAAATTCTTGATTTTTATGCGGCAATCGACAAAGTTCAGGAATTTTACACGGCAATCGACGAAGTTCAGGAATTTTGCACTCCCGAATGACGAAATTTGATTTTTACATAGCCGATCGACAAAATTCATTGTTTTTCTGCGCCTGATCGACGAAATTAGTTATTTTTATGCACACGATTGACAAAATTAATGATTTTTATGCGGCGATCGATAAAATTCATGATTTTTTACACGCTTGGTCGTAAAATTCATGATTTTTACACACTTGGTCGATAAAATTAATGATTTTTACGCGCCCGATTGACGAAATTCATAATATTTATGCATTCGATCGACAAAATTCATGGTTTTTATACGTTCGATCGACGACATTCAGGATTTTTACACTCCCGAATGACGAAATTTTATTTTTACGTAGTCGATCGACAAAATTCATTATTTTTCTGCACCCAATCGTTGAAATTAATTATTTTTTACACGCACGATCAATGAAATTCGTGATTTTTAGGTGGCAATCGATGAAATTCATGATTTTTATGCTTTCGATCGACGAAGCTCATGATTTTTACACAAGCAGTCGATAAAATTCGTGATTTTTCCATGCTCAGTCGATGAAATTCGTAATTTTTACGTGCCTGATAGACTAAATTCGTGACTTTTACGCATTTGATCGACAAAATTATTATTTTTACACGTTCAATAGACAAAATTCAGGATTTTTACATTCCTGAATGACAAAATTCGATTTTTATGTAGCCGTTTGATGAAATACATGATTTGTATGTACCGATAGATAAAATTCATAATTCTTACGTTCTCGATCGACGAAGCTCATGATTTTTACGCTACTTAATAGCTACTTGATAGCTACTTAAGCATGTTGTGTAGAACTATGCTGTTAACTTATTTAAAAATTTAAAATAGATTGGAAATTAATATCTCAAGTTTATTCAAAACAATATAAATTAAAATAGTTTTTTTAGTACATAAATTACTTTTTTACTGTAAAGTCATTGTATTTAAAAAAAAATAAATATTCAGTGACATAAATGTACCTACTGGCTACTAAAGAAATTATTCTCCTTAGCCAGTAATTGGCTACTAAAAAATCAGCCTACTGGCCAGTGGCTACTAAGCGAAATTCCTTATTTTCACCTTTTAAACTTAATGGTGAAACTTAAAGGGCTTTTTCTTGCAATTGTAGATGGATTTCACAATTTCTTTTTCTACAACCAACTGCTGAATTTTGCATTTTTACACGCAACCGACAGATGAAGTTTGTCATATTTTCTCGTGACCGATAGTTGAAGTTTGCGATATTTTCCTGCAACCTTTTGGTGAAATTAATGCCAGCAATTTTTGCAAATTCAAAATAATTTGGCACATTTCCAGCTATATAAAAACGGACAAGGCACATTCACAACTATAAAAAAAATCTCTGACGGCTCGGCCCCTACATGCACAGGTAGATTTTAAAGATGCAGACCGTGGGGCGTCTGTTTATTAGGAATTGCAGAAGAAATGACCTTTTTACCATGATGCAGCAGTTGGAACTGCCCACTTTGAAATCTACCTATGTCAAGTAGGCAGAGCTGGCCGATTTTTTTTTTTTTTCCTGTAAAGGTTGGTCTTATAAAAAACTTGTCAATATAAAAGTTTTAGATAATATTAAGAGGATTTATAATAAATTTAAGCGGATTTGATATCTTATGAATTCCCCCCCGTCCTCTTGAGGCCATTTTTAATGATATCAAAAATCTGTCATACATAAATTTTCGACCCTTACCTAGAAGTAATAATAACTTTAAACAGATTCGATATGTTTCATAATTAAAAGTTATGGGGAATTTTCAGTTTTCACAATACCCTCCCCTCCCCCCCACCAGTTGTTTATTGGGCATTATGTGGTGATATATCTTTTTTTTTTTTTTTTTTTTTTTTTTTTTTTTTTTTTTTTTCGTGCTAAGCGGTTAATGGGGAAGGATCTTATTTTGATTATGTAACATGATAAATATAAACTTTTTGTGTAGGTATATATTTTTTTAATTAAATGTTTTGATTTTCTGGACTTGTTTTTAATCAGATTTTTAATGCAGTAAAAACATGAAATGCCTCATATATGCTTAAATCAGGGTTGGTAAGTTTTTTTAATGTGGTGGCATAAACTCGTTTTAAATATGGTTAAAATTGTCACTTCAAAAACCTAATTTTAATAAAATATCATTAAAGGAATTATTTAGTAGAGTTGGATAGACTTTAATCTATAAATTCTAAATAAAATGCACAAATACATTCTTGAAACCTATTTGTAGAGGATACGGTTGGTTAACTGCAGCATGATAATTAATTTTTTTAATAAAACTTGCCTAATTCTTTTTTGATGAATTATTTTATTGTTGTTATTTGTTAATGCATGTTTTTAATGATAATTCATGCTTTTTAAAGATAAAATTTTACATTCTAAATGATTTTAATAGATTTTGGTATTTTATATTAAGTTTCTATTTTTGTCAGGGTTCAGGGATGTATATCCAATATTTTTGATATTTTCAGTTAAAACAAATGTAAAATAATTTTTTAACTGTTATTGGCTATGTCGTTCTGTAGATAAAGAATTTTTGCTCTTATAGTGTCTTTTTTAGCTCTCCTCCCCCAAACTTTACCAAGCTGAATTTTTAAATGTAGAATCAATAATTGTCGGACAATACTTATAAAAGCTGCTGAAAGTTAAACTATGTAATTTAGATAAACTTGCAGCTACATTACAAATAATTTTTTCTGGTTTTCGTTTTGTTCAGCTAAGCAGACCATATTTATGTTGAAATATGACAATAAAAACAAATTATTTTGTTGTATAAAACATAAAATTTTCTTAAACTGATTACTAAATCTTAATAGTTTGTTTTTTGTGAGTGTAAAAAGCAAATTGTGTCTGCTGTTTTCAATTAGTTGATCATAAATTTTGTTAAGAGCCTACACTAGTCACGGGAAGAAACGCTCAAGGTAATGTTAAGTCTATGGGAAGGTTCTAGAGCGATTTCTCGCTCTCATTTTAATATTTTTAAACTATTTTTTTGTTAGGATAGCTGAGATCAATCTCCAAGATTTTACTTTTTCGATTTTTGTTGCAGTTTTTTTATAAGCGAGTATTTTTAATTTTGGAACCGGTTCTGAAAGTAAAAGTAACTTTGTATAAAATAATGGGAACTAAAATCAAAGAAGTAAAAACTAACAACGTTGGAGATTGACCTTGGAGATTAGATATTCTTCAGCGAGATACTGCTGCAATTGTTGATGCATGTCATGTTTGGTCAAGTTTTCTTTAAAAAAAGTTCACTTAAGCTGCATATTGAAAATGTGTGTAATAGGAATGGATCAAATCATGAAACCATACCATTTTTGGTTTAATTTTGCATCTTAACCGTAAGGGTGAAGGGTTGACTGATGCACAAATTGATTCAGCTTGCACATAGAATAGATGGATGTTTACCTGTAAGCTGGTAACATAAATCACATTTCTTAATAAGGGTGTATAATTTTAAATTCAAAATAAAATTTAATTACAATATTGCAATTTAAACAAACTATTTACACTAGTTTGTATCTGAAATAGCAAAAACTGTTTCTTCTGATCTTTGATAAAAATACATTTGTAACTTTTTTTTTTCAGATTCTCTTTTACTTCAGCCTATGATAGCAAAGATGCCCATAATGCAACCAGGAAAATGAGTTCCTAACTTCAAATATATTAGACACGAAGTACAATGGGATCGGAAGTTTTGTAAAATGTTCATTCCAGGAATACAAGCACGTCATCGAGCTTGTTGCAGGTTTGTCTACCTACCGAGACTTGACATGTCTCCTAATTTTCACACATTTTCCTGCATTCCTGATTTTTGACATATTTCTTCTGATTTTCTTACTCTGTTCTTTTGACTATCAAAAGCTGCCTCAAATAAAAATTAAAATCTTCACTTTTGTTTTGTATGGGATTATGTAGGAAAAAAAAAATTCCTCAGTTCGTAGTTAATCTAAATATGATATGCTTGAATTTTTCTACATTTAAGAAGTAGTATATATTTTTTTCTTGAGTAAAAATGATAGTTAATCTTCTAAGACATCCAAGCACAATTTTAAATTAAACTTCTACTAAACAAGCTTGCATTTTTAAAAAAATGTTTTTTACCAAAAAGCTTTCTGAAATAAAATCTGATTTTTGGGTTTCAGAGCGTGTCAAGTCTGCCTACCTAAAACTTCTTGACATAAGTATTAATTTTTAATAAGTTTTGTAGCGAAATCGATGCTTCAAGAGGTGGGCAGGGTGTGTCATTCTGTAAATCTTGTGGCAGTAACTTTTGTTGTTTGGTGCAAAATTTGTTCTGCTGTGTGATTTGCAAATCTTAACAACAAACCTCAGCTACAGTCTATTCTCTATATGGTCAAAAGTCGTATATTTTTATCCCCATTGACACTTGCTGCTAAAATAAAGTACTAATCCACCAAAGGATTTAATTTGGTTTCTGGTAACATTTGTCTATTTACTCATTATGTCTTCATATTTTACCGCCAAGTTTTTTATTTGGAATTGCTTTATCTATAGACAAGGTTTGAAATTCAAATTTTCCTAGGAGGGTAGTCTCCCTCCCAACATTTATAAATGGAGGGGAGTTTAACTGTTTGGAAGGAAGAAAAATAATCTATCCCACTATTTTATATGCTATTTGAAGAATCACATTAATACAGACATGACAAAAAGCTTTTAAAAAATTGAAATCTAGAACTCAGAATAATTATGTACATGTTTATTTATTATACATGATTATTATATATATTATATACGTGTATATATATGTCTATTTATATTTTTAAAAAAGGAAGAAAGTCGAGCTCTATATATATACACAACAATCTCTATATTTTTCAACGCTCATCAATGTTATGGACCTTTTAACAATTGGGTTGCTAAATGAATTTCTGATTTTATTCGATTTTGTGCACTGGAGAGGAGTCTTTCACAAGGTACACTTGTGACAGGCCAGCACAAGAGCAACTTTTATAACTTAGGAAAATATTGGAAACTTATAGTTATGTTCTCTTTAAAAAAATTTCAGAAACTTTACAAAATCTTATGTGTCTTTATTTTTAACTACTTGCATGAAAAATACATATTCAGGGTGATGACATCAATATCAATTTCTGAATAAAATTGTTTTATTATATCCTTAATGAAATATAGGTAAAACCTGAATCCCTGGTATTTTCTTAGGTTCTATATGCATTGAAATTTTAAATAGATCTCCATAGTTTGAAAGGGAAACAGTCAATTTATTTTTTCTGTTAGATGAGAAATGCTTGTTGACTTTAAAGCTGTTCTCAAATCCAAAAGAACTACTTTCTGACACATTTCTAAATTCATTTTTGTTTGCAAATACATGAAATTGCCAGGTGTTCTTATTCAGAAACTATGTATTCAGAAGTCATTTTCCATTTTTTTTAGTAAAGGCCGAAGATTTTTCAGAAAAAAGTCAATGTCAGCTTTTTGAACCTAATTCTGACGCACAAGACAGGGAAAAAACATATCGTCACGTAACAAGATTTGCGTACAAGTTGATAAGTAATTTATTTATCCAAAAACACTATTCGGTTCCAAATTGCTTTAATAGTCAGGCCTGCCAATTAGGTACCTTTTATGTTTAAAAATGAGTCAGAAAATTTAGCATTGTTGACCAGGGAATTTAAGAACTACTTTAAATTGTCAAGTCCTAATTTCTGTGAATTGCAAGGATAAACTAGTTTGTTGTTTTTAAATGTTTCCTTAAAGTTCAGGAAAAAAAAATTACATATACACCACAAGTTCTTTACAGTTCTAATATCTGTATCATTTCTGCTTAGTGCTCTCTAGGCAAATTTGGTTGGGTGCAGAGCACGGTGGACCTTACTGCCCTTTCGGTTCTTTTCCTTTTTCGGTAACAGAAAAGAAAATCGTGAAATACTGTTGGTTGTTGGAATGTCAATAGGTCAAGGAAAAAAATTGCCAAAATTACTTGATCAGTTGTGGGGGGAAAAAAACCCAAAATTCGTTGATTGATTTCATGGAGAAAATTATGTATTTCATCGATCTGTTGCAGGAAAAGTTTTTAACTACTTGCCTCCGTTGCAAGAAAAACCCCCACCATTCGTTAATCGGTCACGGGGAAAATAACACAAAATTAGTCAATTGGCCACAGGAAAAAAAAATCTCGAAATTTGTTGATCTGTTCGGAAGGGGGGGGGGAATGCGAAATTAACCGGTTTGTCACTGGTAAATATCGCGAAATTTGTCAATTGGTCATAAAAATTTTAGACTGGTTTTGGGAGGGAGGGAGGGAATAAATCGCGAAAATTTTCAGTCGAACGCAAGAAAAATCGTGCATCATAAGTCGAGCAAAATATCACAAAAATTGCCCATTTATCATGGAAAAAAATCGTAAAATTTGTCAATTGGATGCGTAAAAATATCTCAGTTCGTGAGCTGGTTGTGAAGAAAAATCCCAAAAATTTTCATTCGGATGGAGCGAAAAAAAATGTTAATTTTTTTTCAATCTATCAGTCAGAAAAAATCATGAAATTCACCAATCGGTTGTGGGGGGAAAATCGTGAATTTCTTCAATCTATCTTTGGAAAAAAATCATAAATGTTGTTGGGCGGTTTCTTGAAAATATCGCAAAATTGTCAATCAGTCGCTCGAGGGGGAAAGAATTACAAATATTTTCAGATGAACACTAAAGAAAAAAATCATTTGTAAATCATGTTGGGAAAAGAAAGCATGCAAATCACCGATCAGTCGTGGAAAATATCACAAAATTTGTCAATCGCTCATGAAAAAATATTGCAAAATTTGTCGAAAGGATGTGGGGAAAAAATTGCGAATTTTGTCAATCTGTCGTGGGAAAATCCTTGCAAAATTTGTTGAACGGGCATGAGAAAATATTCGTCAGTCAGTTGCGGGACTTGATCATCGCTTCAAAAAACAAATTTCTTCGAAAAATGGTAATTCTTTTTTGGGCAATACAATTACATATTAAGAGTGTGCTATTGGAGGGTTAAGAAACAAATCTATCAGTAAATACTGTTTGATATTAATTTATATCCAAATAGAATGGTTGCTGCAAGAATAGTAAATATTTATGCACTGTATGATTATGCTTAAATGTTATGTACAGGTTTGTTATAATTAAAGTTACCCTGCTTAGACCTGGTTGACAGATATCGATAAAACTTGGAATATAAGTTATATGGGGGGGGGGATTGCAAAATTCACAGTTCTATTACTGAAAAAGATTGCAAAATTTCTCAATTGGTCGTGGGAAGAAAGTCGTGAAATTTTTTGACCGGTTTTCAGTCGAATGCAAGGAAAATCGTGAATTTTGTCACTCTCGCAAGAAGAAAATGTGCAATCAGTTGAGCAAAATATTACAAATTTGCCAATCTATCACAGAAAAAAACAAGCCGACTCAGACTCCGGCTTTTTTTTTGTTAGACAGTTTGAAGTGAAATTAAACCAATTCTCAATATACTGCCTGGCATACTTTGTAGATGAAAACTAGAAAATTTTACTAGTTTGGCAATAATTAATCTTTATTTTATTTTATTTTTCTCTTCCATCAAAAAATTTTTCTGCCCTGGGGAACCTTATTACTCTACTTTCCCTTTTTCAAGGCCACGAATCCGAAATAGTAAAATTTCTGTTTTGTTTTCTTCTTTAGGTTTCGATAATTGTAATTTTTCGGGTTTGTGAATATGAAATTAAAAAATTAGTAAATCATTTGAGCATTTCTAGTTGAGCAAGTTTACTGGCAGGTATGCCCAAAAAGCTATTGCATCTGATGATAATTTTGCACTAATTAATGAGTTAACTGTCCTAAGGGATCATCTCATTTCAGCATTTAATTAGCAGAATTACTTTGCTTCTGAAAGTGTTATATATGCTCAGGCCTTGCAGTGCTCCTATATTTCCTATAAATTTGAAAAAGTTCCTATTTTTTCAGCCCTTTACCCTCGCAATTATTTTTTATTTAGTTGTGAGCCGCAAAGTTCTACAATCCAGATGTGATTGCACAAATTTCGTCAATCCTACGAAGAAAAAAAAGTTCATTTGTTAAGTCTGCGGCAATATTGGAAACTTCATCATTTGATTGCGAAAAATAATTGTAAATTTCATCGATCGGTTAAAAATAAATCTGGATTTTCGTCAATTTATCTCAGAAGAAAAAATATGGATTTCATCTATCGGTCATTGAAAAAAATTGCCAATTTTGTTAATCGATGGCTGATAAAAATCGTGATCTTAGTCTATGAAGTGGTAAAAAAAAAATAATTTCTCCAGTCAATCGCATTAAAAAATTGTTGATTTTGTCAATCAGTCATTGTAATATATCGGGAAATTTGTCGATCAGTTGATAAAAATCATAAAAATCCTGTAAGTTTTTCAGTCTCACCAATCAATTGCTGAAATGAATCTCAAAATTTGTCGACCATTGGTTAATAAAAAATCTCAAATTTCGGCAGTCACTCGCTGTAAAAAAAAAAAAAAATTCAATTTTGTCAGACAGCCATAACAACAAATTAGCAATTTCATCAGTCAGCCATAACAAAAAATTACCAATTTCGTCAGTCAGTAGTTGTTAAAAATTGTAATTTTCAGCAGTCGCAAGTCACAAATTTCAGCAGTCGCTGTAAAAAAAAAAAAAAAAAAAAAAAAAAAAAAAATCATTCATTTCGTCATTCAATCGCAGCAAAAAAAAAAAAAAAAAAAAATTGCTGATTTCATTAGTCGGTCATTGAAATGCATCAGAAAATGTATGATCGTTCATTATTAAAAATTGCAAATTTTGGCAGTCGTTCACTGTTTAAAAAAAAAAAAAAAAAAAATGCATATTTCGCCTATCGTGGGAAAAAAAATCTCTGATTTCATCAGTCTTTCATTGAAATATATTACAAAATTTGGCAGTCACTTGCGACAAAACCAAAGTCTCAGATTTCTTTCTGTAGCTTTCCGAAATAAAATCTTATTTAAAGCCCTATCTTACCAAAACTAATTTATTTGTCTTGTTAATTTATATGCAAATAATGTACTAATATTGTATTCTTAAATATTTTCTAGCTTAAGTGAGACACAACAAACTGTTTGAAGATGCTGCTGTTAGTGACATTCAAAGCTGGATAGCCAAGTGGCAGCAATATGCAACAGATAGAGAGAGAGTTGGGCTGTCGAAAAAAACAACCTAATGTATCAGAAAATTCTGATTTTAATAAATAAATAACCATGTATTTGTATTGTCTTTCTCTTTTTTTTCTTTTTTCTTTCTTTCTTTTTTTTAGATCTTAATATCAAAAAAGGATTTTTTTAAAGTTTATTATACTTTAGCCAAAAATGTAAAATACTTTATACAATTTATTTCTCATAAATGTTTCTTTTAAGTATATCAACAATTTTAAATTATCTGCATAAACTAAAAAAGAAAAAAGTCAGTTTTTATAAATAGCCTTGATAATAGTTTTTCCTGTTTAATTAAAAATAAATTGTAAGATAGTTTATCAGTGAAGCTAATCTAAAAAATAAAAATGAAAGTTCGAGCAATATTATTGCAGTTTGAAGACAAATTTAAACTTTTAAAGTATTGTTAAGTATGTAAACGATGCCATTTTAGAGAAACAAATTTTATTTTTGGCATAAATATTTTCAAATCTTCAATTGTTACTAATTTGTTCTATGCATTTTGTTTTGGAGCAGCTTTTAAGTGTTCTTAAGGTTGAATTGTGGAGCAACAGAGATGTTACTGTAGTGATGACTATAGTACATTTTATGATGAATGTGATCAAGTTAATCATGTGGAACATAAGTGAAATATAAATAATTACACAGGCAGGTGTGGGAGAATTATCAGAAAAATTTATCGACAATGATTTACTTCACTAGCCAACAAGATGCAAAATACAGTTGAACATTGTTATGACAAGATGTAAGCAACTGAAAAATAAATAGTTTATTATTTTACAAATAATTTAATATTTCTTTTATAAAATTGAATTGTACACAAGAGGGAAAAGTTTAGTATAGGATATAACTTTAAGTACAATATTTTGGTTTTTAACTTTTATTTTTTTAAACATGTCTTGTTTTTTTTTTTTTTGTTTTTTTTTCAAAGACTGCCTAAAATTTCACTCACCCTGTCAGAAAATCCTCCTGCCTGTTGTGATTAAAATGTATTTCTCCACTCTTATAGGGGCATATGTATAATTTATGTAAAAGCGAAGCAAAATCAAATATGTCATCCTGATCATAGTCCAAACTGTTTTAGTTTATGTAAATACGTGAAGATATTTGATACGAAAATAATACATATTAATGAAGGTTATAAAACAGGTGAATTTTTGCATACTAAATATATTTCTGGTAATTACCATCTGATTATTTGGAAAACTACAGCCAAAAGAAAAAAAAAATCAAGTTTTGTATGTTTTTGACCTTGCCATTACCATTGTTATTGAAACAATTTTACTCTTTCAAAAAGTACATTAAAAGTTTCCTACTAAATTTTCTTTTTAACAAAGAGAAAGTTGCATTAACTATCTTGCCAGGAATTTGATCAGATTCCCCCCCCCCCAATGCTATCCCATTTTTATAAACTTTTATATCTATTTATAGCTTGTAAAGAATTTAATAAAAATTTGAATTTTGTTTCTTCAGGATTAATCGATGATTTAAGCTATTTACAATCACTACGTTTGATTACTACTGAGTACTACTTATTACTTGTAAAAAATTTAATAAAAATTCGAATTTTATTTCTTCCAGTTTCATTGATAATTTAAGCTATTTACAATCACTACGTTTGTAAAGGATTGAATTTGGTGGTTCTAGATAGAGAAGATGTTTCAATGGAAATTTCTAGGATGGATTTTTCTAGATATAAATTGGGAAAGTTGAGTCTGCATGGGATAAAATAGAAACACGTGGCGTTTAGAAGAAAATTTAATATCATGGAAAATTAAGTGTGTAGTAGTTAACATTCACATTTTGCATAGTGTTCAAATTTGTGCAAGATAAATGTTTAACTATTTTATTGGATTTTAAACCTGTATCATCCCCCCCCCTTTAAAAATATTTGCTCATATATAACTAGAAGGGATGAATGACAATAATCGAAAAACAGCAGATTAGCAACTGTACACTATTAAAAATTTTCAGCTTTTGCTGCATAGTCACACCCCTGCTTTTATAGACTGTCTTTATTTTGACCAATGAAAACACTCCGTAATATATAGTAACATAACCATTTTCTCTAAAAGCGGTGGAGTGTCTGCAGCAAAAGCTGAAGATTTTTAACAGTGTATGCTATACTAATGGTTATCTTTATAAAAGCTTTATTGCTTGAAAACTACTGAAATATAATAGACATATGAATATACATTTAACAAGTGTTTATTATATTGTTTTTCACCATGAAGCTGTGTTATGAACTGAAAATGAAGTATGTCGTTTGAGATATTTACATTGAACAACATAATTTTTTTTAAATTAAAATTGTCAGAATTTATCAATATTTGTTTAAAATGAAACCCTTTTCAAAATTTAGTTCTAGTTTATTGCACTGGATATGATGAACATGGCCGATCAAAAATATGAAACTAAGTGAAGAGATTTATATAAAATATTTAAAAAAAAGATTGCTTTCTCTAAGTATATCTGTATTAAGCTAAAAAAAATTGAAGTTAAGTATTACACCATAAAATAAGGTAACTGCAAGGTCTTGGAGGGGGGGTTCAGTCCTAACATTTCAAAATATGACAACATAAGCTTAATTCTGTACTATAAAATTAGTTTAGAGAAAATCGTGCAACTATTTAAGATTCTGAAACTTAAATGTGCATATGAATACTTATATAGATATAAAAGATTTTTTCAATTATATAACTCTTTCAAGGGTGATGACTTATGAAGCCACTTAATTTTAATTACAGAATGGTACCAGAATTTCGATTTGATAAAAAAAAAGTTCATGAAGCATGTGATATTTAGCTTTTTTTTTTCCAAATTTGTAAATTCCGGTATCATTCATTCATTTTAACATTGTAGCAATCGAAGTGCTTTGCCCCTGAAAGGGTTAAAACAGTTTCGATACTACAAAATGTGTAATTAAATAGATTAAAAGTATTCGCCGACATACATATAAAATGTCATTCGATTGGCACAAGATCTATATTGTCATATGTGCATCAAAAATGCAGTTCAAAATGATTACCATTGGATATCAATAATACCACATTTGTGCCATTATTTTAACATTTTTATGCCTGCAATCTCGGAATTCCTACGTATTTGTATCAATTACGTATCACCTATATCGCCGATTTCCGTTGTTGTGCCATATTTCTGGCGCAATGTCGATAACCCATCAAAGTATCGCCAAAGATATCGAATGAGTGGACAGAATCGATACTTTTTGGTTATGATTCGCTGTTATCGAAATAACACCTCCAGTACTTGACGAAAGATACTATTTTTGTGCCAATCTGTTAGTTCTGTGCTAGCTGGGTCCGTTTTCCTTCAAATTTTGTTTATAGGTTCACTGTGTTAAGGCGCTTGCATGATAATTTTCGGGATTGATTGGCTGAGTATAAAGGGGGGAACGGGGGGGGGGCTAATCCCCCCCTTAATTTATATAAATGGGTTTTTCATGCAGAATTATTCCGTTTTCCTTCAAATTTTGTTTATAGGTTCACTGAGTTAAGGCGCTTCCCTGATTAGTTTTCGGGATTGATTAGTTAAGTATAAAGGGGGGGGGTGATCGGGGGGCTAATCCCCCTTAATTTATATAAATGGGTTTTTCATTCAGAATTATTCCGTTTTCCTTCAAATTTTGTTTATAGGTTCACTGTGTTAAGGCGCTTCCCTGATTAGTTTTCGGGATTGATTGGTTAAGTATAAAGGGGGAGAACGGGGTATAATCCCCCCCTTAATTTATATAAATGGCGTTTTTCATGCAGAATTATTCTATTTGCTTCAAAATTTGTTTATAGATTCATTGGGTTAAGACGCTTCCCTGATTAGTTTTCGGGATTGATTGATTAAGTATAAAGGGGGGGAACGGGGGGCTAATACCCCCTTAATTTATGTAAATGGGTTTTTCATGCAGAATTATCCCATTTCCTTCAAATTTTATTTATAGGTTCACTGTGTTAAGGCGCATCTCTGATTAGTTTTCGGGATTGATTGGTTAAGTATAAAGGGGGGAACAAGGGGCTAATTCCCCCTTATCGATACTAATATATAAAGTAGTAAAGATTGTTTGTTTGTTTGTTTGTTTGTTTGTAGGGGGTAATCTCTGGAACCACTGAAGCGATTTTAAAATTGATGGTGGCAAATTAATGGTGACAATCCCTGCTCCAACATAGGCTATATTTTATGTCGGTGCTACCACCCCCAGGGGAGTGCAGGAGCGAAAAACGTTCTAAAATTTCGATTTTTTTGTGTACTGAAGGAGATAGAAGTATGAAATTTGGTATGGTGGTTACTTATAAGATGTAAATGCTCTCTAAGAACAAATTATAAAAACATTCGCAATTTAAAAGGGTGAGGTGAGGAAGAAGCGTTCTAAAAACATTCTAAATTACAATTTCTATGGAATCTCTGAAACTACAGAACCGATTTCAAAAGTGATGGTGGCAAATGGATGGTGACATTCCCTGCTCCAACATATGCTAAATTATTTTGTCGGTGCCACTGCCCGCAGAGGGTGCAGGAGCGAAAAACGTTCCAAAATTATGATATTTTCAATAATGAAGGAGTTAGGAACTTGACATTTTGTATGGTCGTTACTTACAAGATTTAAATGCTCTATAAGAACAAAATTTACAAAAATTCGAAATTTAAAAGGCTGAAATAAGCAAAAAATTTTCAAAAACATTCTAAATTACAATTTGTATGGAATGTCTGGAACTACTAAAGCGATTTCAAAAGTGATGGTGGCAAATGGATGGTGACAATCCCTGCTCCAACATAGGCTATATTTTATGTCGGTGCTACTACCCCGAGGGGGGTGCAGAAGCGAAAAACTTTCTAAAATTGCGATTTTTGCGATGCTGAAGGAGCTAGAAACTTCAAGTTCGGCATGATTGTTATTTATAAGATCTAAATGCGCTCTAAGAACAATTTCTAAAGAAAAATGATCTAATGATTCTGCGATTTTTCAACTATTGAATTTCTAAAATTACCAAATTTCACAATAGAGTACCATAGCGAAACCTTCACGCGTAAAAAGATAATGATAAGGGCGACGTGTCCTGACGTGTATATTGACTATAGCACGAGTCACAAATTATAGTATCCTTATTATTCTGTTAAAATATAAAAGTGAATTATAAAATGTCAATATTTTGTTTGATTAAAGGTTCGTTAAGAGAAATTGACCAGCGTAGCGGGCGTAGCTTGCTAGTATTAGTATAGATATGATTTGAAGAATAATCTTCATAAATATATTTTTAATAGCAAGTGAACATCTCCAATTCACTTAGTGCTATACAATGGATGACAGATATTTTTTAAAGCCAAGAAGAATATTTTGAAAAAAATTACAGCTTTAATTCACATATATTTTACGACAATGTATGTTTATTTATTTTCATACAAAAAAAAAAGGATGTGCGAGACTTTTATATTATTTCTTGAATAAACCCAAATAAACTCTGTATCACATATGTGAAATAAAGTATGTGCATTTTAACTAGTACTCGCGAATATACGTTTATATACGTTTAAACGTATACGTAGTTAAGACTTTTTTTCATATTATACCTATCCAAAATCGTTACCACATACAATACGTTTTAAACGTATTAAACGTACAGTCGCGAGCACTAATTAACTTAAATACTTTAAAAATATAATTTATAATATATTAATACATAAGTCGTTCACGTTTGAATTTTTTTTTCTCTTAACACAGAAATCAGACATTTTACCCAGAAACTTATCTGCAGTTAATTAGGTTATTTTTTCTACAGTTTTCTAAAAGTTTACGTAGAAGGATAATTAAATTTGTTTTAAAAGTACGTAAAATAGTTATCTTTGAATTATTTAGGAAGCACATTTAGTTAAAAAATAAAAGAAACACCAGAGTAAATTAAACCAAAGCCTTGAGAAACGATAAGCACTTTTTTAAAGTGCCTCCCTTATCAGTACTCCAGAGAGCAATTAGAAATTCTTCACGAATTTAAAGATTTATGAAGTGTGGAATTAAACTTATTTTAAAATACTTTTCTTAAAGTACGAACAAAATTCAGGGAAACAGTTGAGTAAAATAATGAAAACGATTTATGCTCTTCAAACGTTCATTAAGAAAATATATGCACACCTGTATTTAAATTTAGTAGTAAAGAATCTAAAATTAATCTTGTTAGTTTTCAGTTCTATTTATTGTAGATAAAGTTTGAAGCTTTTCCAAAAAAGGACTTTTCCAAATTCCGAACATAGTAAAAAATACAGTTTCTTGTTTAGACGCTTTTTATTTATTTTAATTTCCTTAAAATTATTTTTCTTGCAATTACATATTTATGGTTAGATGGTTCTTTAAAGGGTGTAAAATGTTAACGTTTCATACTGTTATTCTTTATTGTTATGAATCTTTTCAAATTATAAGAATATCCATGACTTTCTCTGTGGCAAATTTGTTTTTCTGACATTTGCTAGATTATGATGAATGTTATTTCTGGAATTTTAAAGAACTTATTGTTCTAATATTATTCGTTCTTCTTACAATTAAGTCATAATTATGTAATTGATTTATGTAATATTATAATACTATTCATCATGTTGTTGACACATTAAATATGTTAAAGTTTTAATTTTTATTATTCTTTTAAACGTTATAGTTTAAATATACCGGGTGGTTATTATATAAGTATCTCTATTTGGAGCTGTCTGTAGCCTGAAAGTATTACCCAAATGAAACCAAAATGGGTATACTTACTATTCAAGAAGGGGGAAGTAAAATATAACAACAACAAAAAAATAGTTGCAATAAACGCCAACAGATGACACTACGGGGCCTGTCGCTGCAAACGCCATTGTGTACCGTGGCGGTGTCGCAAACCTCAATCAATTAAAAGATCGCATATCACAACATGTGCGAAACGTCACTCCTGCAGTTGGGCACGTTCCATATTTCGCACGTTGAGCACGTGCATATTCCGCAGTTGAGCACGTTGTGCACCGCCTGCATTGTGTCCTTCAGCACAATGACCATGTGGAACCTGAACGTGATCGGCACCGCCATGCGAAAGCGTAACCACATTCATTGTGACATTTTCCAATAAATTAGATATGCCATCTTGTTTTACGTCTTGATTCTTTGATATTGTATTACCACTCAAAAGCGCCATCTATCGGCGATTACAGCAACTATTGTTTTATTGTTCCATTCTTCTACCCCCTTCGTAGTAAGTGTACCGATTTTGGTTTAATTCTGGTTATTCTTTCAAGCTACAGAAAGCTCCAAATAGAGATACAAATATTATAACCACCCTGTATTTGCAAGAGATACAAGCAATGTATAAATCATTAAAGAGTTATCACACAATTATATTAGTTATTTATATGCAGTTCGGTAATCCAATTTAATATAAAAGTGTTAGGCTTCATTCCATCTAAAAATTATTCATTTTCTGAAAATGTTATGCAAAGACTGAAGAAATAATAATGAACATAATTATAAAATATATTGACCATTATTTGATGTTCTTTCTTTAAAAAAAAATATATTATATTGCTTAGGTTATATTCTAATTTCTTAAACATTTATAATTTCTTGGTTGCTACTAAATACCTGGTTTATGGATTTTCATAACTTTATGTTTTAATAACTGGTAATACAAAAAACAATATTGTAGTCTTATTTTTTATTTTAAAAATGTAATAATTAGAAAAACTAAAATTTGTACGTTAAAATAAATTTTAATTGTATAAATATAGTACATATTTAGCATAGCAGGAAAACATTTTTCAGAATTACCAGAATTAACAATAGTATTTTTCAACACTTATGATCTAACATGTACAAAAATATGATACACCATTAAAGGTATAGTTAAGAAAAAATATTTTTAAGCAATTATTTTTTTCAGCAAACTTTTCAGAAAATAGTTTTCTGAAAGACCGATTTGATTTTTCCATGTAAACTTGATTAATAAAGAAAGGATCAGGGTCCATAAGCCGTGTTTTTGGCCCATGAAATAGACTAAAACACGATTTTATTATTCAGGCTTAATTATTTCACTTTTTAATATTAGAAGATTTATCCTGTACGATTTCAACAATAGTTTTTGCATTTTGTTCGGATTTATATGACTTACACAAGCTAAAAGTTCGTATTATTCGTAGTGTTTGATGAAAAATGCGCAATTTCTCCTAATTTGACCTCAATTATTTATATAAGCGCAATCGTGCAACACTTTCTTCTTTACATAAATTATAAAATACATTAAAATGTAAAATATATGTAAAAATAAAAGTGTTGCAAATCTGCGCTCATAGTAAAATAATAAAAAATATATTAAAAATTGATGTACAATTAGGAGAAATTGCGTATTTTTCTTCAAAAACTACGAATAATACGAACTTTGAGCTTGTGTAAGTTACATAAAAACGAGCAAAATGCAAAAAATATTGTTGAAATCGTACAGGATAAACCTTCTAATATTAAAAAGTGAAATAATGAAGGCAGTATAACAAAATCGAATTTTAGTCTTATTTAATGGGCCAAAATCACGGCTTATGGACCCTGATCCTTTATCTATTCATTCTAAAACATTAACTATTTAAAATAATAATAATAATAAAAATCTGTCAATATAATAATTGTATTCTTTATACTAAACTTAGTACTTTGATTATTTGAAAATATTAACACGACCATTTTTAGAGGGACGTAACTTTTCTTAGTTTTTTCACATAACATATTGAAATATGAAGGTGAAATAAATCTATGTAATTTCGACATGAAATTTATTATTGTAGATGCGTAACAGCGACTTAAGATATCACGATTTCAATAAGAACTATACCTCCAGAAGTAATGCACGGAATTTTATCAAACTTAAGTTTCTGTTAGACCTTCACATAAATATACACTGATTATTTTTTCGTGTACAACAGGTGGCGCTGCTATGCTCCTTTTTTTACTATTTCCACCTATATCTCAAGAAATCACGCACGTAATTTCACAAAACTTGATATTATGTTAGACATTGACAAAATAATATCCTTACTAGGTTTTGGTATATACTAGTGCTTCCTTTTAAACGTTTATACGAGTATACGTATAATACATATTATACGGGTGCAGATTTTGGATACGTACGATACGACCAAGGCGGTTAAACGTATTATACGAAACAGCATATACGGTGCATCGTGTATACGGATCTTACACCAGCGGTAAACGTATAAACGTTTAAACGGTTTTCGTTCGTTGCTTAAAAAATTATGCCTTTCTTCTACTCGTCTGCGGATCAGACTTTGAAAAACAGCCGCTGTCTCCTGTGCAGTCGGTACTTGCAAAAAAAAAATCGGAATATTTTTTTCTTAGTTTAGATTTTTTTCCCCTCAAATCTGAACTATTAATTATGAAATGATTTACTATGAAATGATTTACCTTCACATATCTGTAACACACGCACATAGATAATTTTGATTTATAGCGTGAACATTTCGCCCGAAACATTAGTATTGCAGAACACAAACTTACATTGACTTCATATTTTATACTGACATTGATCAATCCAACTCCTGGGAAGTTTCATAATATTTTTTTTTATTTTAAAGAACCCCACGTAGGGCACTCCTCCCATCCGGCCTATATCCCTAGTGCAGATAATCGGCCGTAACAACTAACTAACTAAACATACTTTTATTTTATTTAAGAATGCTTTTTTCTATATTAAAAATATTTTTAAAATATGTTTTACAACAAAAAAGAAAAGAGAAGGCAAGTCATTTTAAACTTGTGTGATTACTTTCTGAATCCTGCAGTGACGATTTTTTGTCAGGCTATAAGTAATCGAAATTTATAGGTACTAACACAAAAAAAGAAATTTGTCCAGATTAACAACAATTCTTAAAAAGTAATATCTTGTAATGCACATGCACTTTGTATAAAAAATACCAAGAGTGTCATGGTTAAAAAAATGAAATTGCGTTATACATTAACACAGAGTAGAAATCATTAGCACCGTGGAAAGTACAACATTTGACCTCCCTGGGCGCAATTTGAGTATACACACACAAAAATAAATATATTTTTAAAAAATTACAAAGGAACGAATATACTTAATAAGGATTAACAATAAATCTAAAACGTGTATATTCTCTTTATTTGCACAAAAAGTTATTTTTTACCTTTCGTTACATATTTACAATAATCGTTAAAAGGGAAAAATAACAAGATTCTATGCATGAAACATATTATACAGATTGCTAAGTATCGCCACCGATTTCCAACTTGTTCTCCGTTCAGTGACGTAACACTGATGGATCCATTGGCATGAAAAGTAAATAGGATACTTGAAATATACGTATACTTGAATTAAAGGTATACTTGAATTATACGTTTAACCGATATACGCCTGTACGTATCCGGATACGTTTAAACGTATATTTTAAGGTATACGTATTTCTTAAATACGTATTATACGTATATACGTATATCGTTTAAACGTATAACTGAAGTACGTATCACATCGGGAGCACTAGTATATACCGCTGCTATTCTCAGTTTTTCACGAATTCTGCTGAAGCTATATCTCAAGAACAAACAGATTGTTTTCTAATTTTGGTTTCAGACGATTTGATTTATATAGAAGAAAGTTTTGTGATGGCTGCAACATACCAGTTACAATTGCATAAATACATGGTGTAAGCATCCGTTACACCTATTTTAGAGAAAGAGAACAATGAATTTTCATTACATTAAAAATAAGTACATTAAGGAGTTAGAAGCATTCAAAAATAATATTTAAAGCAAAACTATGATAAATTTTCCAATTACCTCTAATATAAATTTATATTTATTTTTAATTTCAAACGTTCTTTTTCAAACCACTGGCAAAAAATAACTTTTCACGCTTCGTTCATTACATTCAATGGACAATTTATGAAACAGTAATAAATTTTCTAAAATGTTACAATTTCAAGAAATGATATTAACATACTCATAGCCTATTTGGTAATGACATCATTATTAAAGTTTTTTTGGAAAATTTGAAAATAAATTCGATTTTTACATTCTTGTATTTATAATAGAAGAAAGTATTGTAATCGCATTTTTTTCCTACTTAGGGCTTAAGGAAGGTTTACATGTTTAAGTGGTCAGAGATCCCGACAAACAAGCTTTTACAAAATGTCTGCCTGTCCGTGTGTCTTCACTGTATTATCGAAAAGTATGTGAAGTTTAATACATATTTTTGGCTATGGCCAGCATTTCCAATTGAAGGGATATTCCGACGGATGTGGACACTGTGACAGCGATATATGTGTCATTTTGTTTATTGAATCATTGGAAAGTCTACGAAGTTATGGATATAATTCAACCAAACGTCAGATATAGTATGTTTTCGTCTATGGTTGTCATGTCCTAGTTTAAATTAAATATTTTCCCCCGAAAGTGGGTGCTGTGATAGCGATTTTTGTGCGATATTTCTTTTGTATTATCGAAAAGTGTACCGAGTACTGAATAAAATTGAACCTAACTGTATATATATATATATATATATATATATATATATATATATATATATATATATATATATATATATATATATATATATATATATATGCTAATTAAATTTAGAGCAGATCTGAAATTTTGCTAGAGCTTACTTATGTAAAAAATGATATGAATTATTACTTATTATTACTCAGCGTATAAGCAACAGAGTGAATAGAATGTCCAGTACAGGGAACGAGCCGGGAAGCTTTTGTATTACGCACTAATGCTAGAATGAGTACACACCAATTAATGATAAAATGCTAGACTGGATGTCGTCTGGATAGCTCCAAATGGTAGAGCATTGGTGCGTAAAACAAAAGGTTTTCACTGTGTTAGTTAAAAGCTGAGTAGTAAGTAATAATTCATACCCTTTGTTATATGCATATATATATATATATATATATACATACAACAATTATATTATATATATATATATATATATATAACAATTATATTATATATATATATATATATATATACAACGATTATATTATATATTATTACAATTATATTATTTATATGTAATATCATAAACCAAGGATTCGATAAAATTTTGGAGAAATTTGGCCTGATGGTAATGCTCTGTAGCCAATTGTGTTCGATTTTCGAGTTTAGCTCAGCAGCTGTTGTAAACAAATCGAATTATATCAACTAATTGTCCTATCTAGGTTTTAACTTGCGTATTTGTAATAAGCAATTTTTTTACGTTTTCTGAATCAAACTTCTGAATTTAATTAGAATTCATTACAATTTTTTTTTTCTTATTTGAAGTATTAACAGGTTTTGAAGTTTTAACATTTTCGATTTTAAGATATTAACATGTATTAGATAGAAGAAAGTTTTGGGATTGGCATATCCGACTAGTAATATTTCTTAATAAATCAATCGATGATAAAATTATGATGAAGATTCTTAGATGAAAACTGTATAAATGTAGATGTTTTCTCAAACAGGTGAGTAAAAACACATAACTATAGATGATTATACCTGACTATAAGAACTGCTAGATAATTGGCCTGGAATCTATACTCATATGCTTTTACTCACCATTTGAAGAAAAAAGAAGATCTACATCCATATATTTAAATCAATCGCTATCTTTTGCACAAAAATATTCTTATGAATATATTTGTATTATTTGAAAATTTAATAATAATAATAATAATAATAATAATAATAATAATAATAAGTTGCAAACAAAATTATGTTTTCCAATTATTTTCTAAAATCTTCGATAAATAATTATTAATATTTTTTCAACACTTAATATTTACTTAAAGAACAATAAAATATGAAAAATATTCATTTACGAATTCGTTAAAATTCCATGACTATTACAAATTAATTTCTATTTTTATTCTAAAATATTTAAAAAAAAATAAAAGTAATAAATAAACAACAGTTTTCAGCAGAGTTATGCAGTCATTTATTACAAACAATTGACCGCGAAGAAAAAGTAATTTAATCTTGAATGAAATAATAGAAGTTATCGGGGATTAATAAAACAGTTAATTTTTATTTTATATTTCATTTGAACAAATTTAATACTTACTGTAATATATGAATTTATGTCAAAAACTTAATTACTTCATAAAGCCTAATCGTTCAAGAAATTAAACGACCAATTGTCTTTTTCTTATTTCTTTTTGAAAAAAAAAAAACATTTTTTTATTGGAGGAAATATTTTGTTTAATTAAATGCGAGATCAAGATAAAGGGAATGAGACGTTAAAAAAGTGTATCTCGCATCTCCAATAAGCAACATTCTAGTTATTCATTAATGATTCATGGGAATTGTTTTATGCTGGTAAAAACAAAACAAGGAACAAATAAAAAATATCATTTTTTTTAGTAAAAAATATTTTACGGAGTATAGAATTTTCGTTTTTTTTTTTTTTCTAAAACGTAATAACAAAATGCTTAGATTTTTCCAGGTACAATCTTACAAAAATATTAGGCCAATTATTGGCCGATTAGGCCGATATTTGTAATTTCCCTGAAGGCATTGTATAACTACTATTTTAGCTCTAAGTAATATAATTTTTTATTAATTACGAAATTAATATAAATTAAATTCATATTTGTGCACACATGAAAAATTCATATCTCTGAAGTGCTGAGCATATGTATTACGTATATCTGCTAAAAGTTTCAGAATTAAAAAAAAAAAAAAAGAAGGAAGGAAGGAAAACTTGTTTTCATAATATATGTACTATAAGACATATTTTTTTTAACTTTAAAATTATTTCTGTTAACTTAATTGATAATAAATACAGTTATGCCATACAATTATTTTATTCTGTTCCGAGAATAGGAAATACAAAAGCTTACATAAATAAATAATGATAATTAAAGCGTAAAAATAAACAGGTAAAATTATAAATCAAATTTCCATTTTGAAATAAATTTCATTTTTGCATAATCTGATGAAATAATTTTCCTTAAAAAAAATAAATGACAGTGCATAATTTTGGTTTTAAGAATAAACAAATTTATATCTTTATCTCTTTCTTTCTATCTCTCTCTCAGTATATATATATATATATGCAGGCATGGATTTATTTTTAATTTGGCAGTAAGTGCAACGAAGTATTATTTCAGAATATAGTTCATTTCATTCTTTTCTAAATAGTCAATAAAATTATAAGTGTTTAGATATATACATCTATTATGGCTAAAGCAAGAATGAAGGTAAACCTAGCTTTAACCTGTTAAAGTGGCAATTACCAAGGTTTTCGGCTAAAGCCCGAAAAGTTCACAATGCTTCTACCTTTAACCGGCGGAAACTGGTCCAACCAATCCTAGTCGGTTAAATTCCGAAGTTAAGTTATATATAAGCAATATATTATAAGGAAATACATAAATAAAAGTAAACCATGATTAAGGACATTAATTTATTAATATACTAGCAGATCCACCCGACGTTGCCCGGTCCCATCAAAAAATAAGATGAAACGCGAAAGCACTCTAAAAATCGCTGCTCGAAACCCTTCTTCTGGTAACTCTTTGTCTTTCGGAAATTAAACAGAGAGATTTGCCCGAAGCGGAAGTAAATTTAATACCACCTCCTCAAATGTGTGGATCATTTCATACAAAACGGGTTAGTTTTTGGTTAAAAAAAGTATCTTTTGATTTTCACAAAATTTGCATTTTCGGAATCAGAAGAAAACTGTGAGGTGCGATTCAAAGAATCCAATACTTTTCTTAATACTCGAGGATGAGTGAAAATGAAACTTTTTCGTTTTCTGGGATTATCAAATCAGTGACTTTATTTTGCTGTTTCAATAAAAATAGTCATTTTTGGCACACGTGCAGGAAAATCTTTTAGTTCCACCGCCAGGGGATGCATTTTGTCCTAAAAAAATATCCCACATGAGTCCCCGCTGCATACGATACTGTGTATAGAAGACGTGCTAGGCACGCGCTACAAAATCTTTTACTTCTAGTTTCTACTACAGGTGGAGCATTCTGTTTTAAATAAATCCATTTCCGAACGAAACTCCGGCACAGGGTTCCTATTGCTTACGGCACCGGGTACAGACCGTTTTGTACATGCGCGAAACATCTGTTAGTTCCACTTTCCACCGCCAGGGAGTACCAAATCTATGTCTTAAATAATTAGCTATATCTTAATTAGTTCATGTTAAGTTGAATGAACCGATTCCCGTTAAAATCGGACCCACAGAACTTGAGAAAATAAGTCACCCCCCCGAAAATTAATATTCATAAATGATGGTAACCAAGGGCTGAAAAAGTGATACTGAAGTTTATTTATTTCATAGGAGACCTCCGAAGAATGTCAGAAAAGAGTGCGTTTGAATCGGACCAAGATTAATTGCAAAATCTTTTAGTTATATTCTCCACCTCAAGGGGATGCATTCCGTTCTAAACAAACCTCTTTCCGAACAAAACTCCGGCACGTGTGCCCGCTGCTTATGACAACGTATAGAAGGCGTTCTGTGTATGCGCAGAAAATCTTTTAGTTCCACTTTCCACAACCAGGGGGACTCCAAATCTATGTCTTAATTAGTTATCTATATATAATTATTTCATGTTATGTTGAATAAATCAATTGTCGTTGAAATCGTACCCTTCGTTTGAATCGGACAAATTTTAAATGCAAAATTGTTTAGTTTCACTTCCCCCTACTAGGGGTGCACTCAGTTCTAAATACAACTGTTTCCAATCGAAACTCTGGCACGTGTCCCTGCTGCCTCTGACACCGTATAGCAGGCGTGCTCTTTTAGTTCCATATTCTACCGACAGGTGGCGCTAAAACTGTATCTTAATTAGTTATCTATACCTTAATAAGTTCGTCTTAAGTTGAATGAACCATTTATTTCTCATAGAAATTGGGCCCATAGAACCCGAAAAAATACCCCTCCCTGGTCATTAATGTTCAGAAATAGTGGTAACCAAGGGCTGAAAAAATGATACCAAAGTTTATCTTGTATCTGGGGACATGAGAAAAGGTTTCGTTTGAATTGAACTAAAAATTAAACAGTTATGATTTTGGAGACTGTAGGGGAAAGAGGGAGTTTCGATCAGAGCATTAACGCGATATTTAAATTACAACCGAACACTCACCTCCCCCACCCCGACCGACCAACAGAATTTAACCAACGACGTTAAAAGATTAGGACATATCATTAACTTTCTAAACACAAACAAATTTACTTTTTTTTACATACAAAAACAGTGTAATTTCTGAAAGTTGTAATTTCTGAAATCAAATACATAAATACCGCATACATGAGAGAACTCTAAAAATCGCATAAAACAAATCGGAAAAATTCACAATGTTGTTAGAATTGCAATCAGCTGACGACCTTTTTATCTGGCAATCCCAACTGCCCTCCAATGGTGTTTGACTTGTAGTGGGCGATTTGTGATGTCATTTCAAACAAAAAACACTGTTAAACAGGAAAAAAAGTTAAAAAACGCATAAAAAAGGAAATTAAAAGAAAAAGTCTAATAAAAAAAATCTGGATAATAAATAATCCGCCCTTCCCTTTTAAAATTGTGATTTTTAATATGTAAAGAATTATCAACTTTCTCCAAGCCAAAAAGAGTTAAAAAAAAAAAAAAAAAAACGATTCTGAGCGTATCTTAGGATGAAATGGAAGCAATCACCGAACCAATCAAGTATTCTGCACAATATTACTTAGTGTCAAAGGGAAAAATTCTTCAAAAAATCAAAAATCGCTGCACGAATTTCGCATAAACTTTATTGAAAAGAGGATAAAAAAGGTATATTTTGCTAAAAGATTGTTACCGGATTCCGGTTACTAATGTGGGAAGTCGCAGTAAAACGTCAAAAAACACTAAAAATCGCATTTTTTAAATTATGATTTTTTATCTGTAAAGAATTATCAACTTTCTCCAAGCTAAAAGGAGAAAAAAACAAGGACGAAAAATCATGCGTCAAGCATAGATTATGTAACACTTTCCAACGCTTCCAAAATAATTTTACAAATCATACCGTTTAATAAGCTAAAAGATAACATCTAAGTAAACAATTTGGAAAACGCATAACATATTTAAAAACATAATTTCAGGAATTTCCAACATACACAATATTCGGAAAAATAACCGAATACTTTTATTCAGTCTTGTATAGGATCTATAGATTTGTATATATACTACATAGGATGCTAAATTTTAGTTCAGTTAGAAAACGCATAGCATAGTTTAAAATTCTCCATCTGGAGTTTCTGTAAATAAAAGGAAATATGTTCGCGAACTTTTGTGCTTCCCTGTATAGGATCTACAGAATTTATACACACCACGTAATAGACAAAAAGCGAGTTAAAATTAAAATCGCGTTCAGTAACTTAAAACGCACTTCCAGGAATTATTGTTAACAGACAGTAGAGAATTATTTCGTGTGTCCCTGTAAATGAACAATGACTGCTATACACACAATATTCTGTAGTAAGCCTCTTGTCATGCACCTTAGTGATATATATAAATTTCAATGAGTTTAAAATAGTCAAACATTATTTAAATAAACCGCAGACAATTTTTCTCCATAGACGTAATGTAACGAAATTCTTTTGACTGTCCCTGTAAAGTAACTATAAGTGCTATGCACACCCTATTCCATATTAAGCTTCTTCTAATGTACCTTAGTGATATATATAAATTTCAATGCGTTTAAAATAGTGAAACATTATTTAAATAAACCGCAAATGATTTTTCCCCATAGACCGCAATGTAACGGAATTCTTTCGAGTGTCCCTGTAAAAAAACTATAAGTGCTACACACTTCCGTTGAAATAGGGAACATGCTATAGATAACGACAACAACATATAATAATTGCAGAGCAATCCAAGCATATTTACGGGAGTTAGAGCACGGACAGACGGCCATCCGGCCAGACAAACCGAAGTCATAAACACTTTTCAACTAGATTGGAAAGTGTTAAAAATGGCGATTCTGAACGTATGAGATGCTGAAATTGAAGCGCAACCACCGAACCACTTAAGCATTCTGGCAAAATTTCTTAGTGTCGACTGAAAAAAATCTCCAAAAATTCAAAAATTGCAGTACAAATTTTACATAAACTTTATTGAAAAAAGGCTAAAATTTACTATATTGTAATAACAGATTGGAACAGGATTCCCGTTACTAATGTGAAAAAAACGCAGCGAAACGTGAAAAAAAAATATAAATTAAATTAAAAATTAAATTAAAACAATCTATTCAAAAATTTCAAAATCTGGCTTCGAGGTGCAAAACTGGTGTCGCGTCATTTCACCTCGCACAATTCATCGCGGAACAATTCATCGCACACAATTCGTTGCAACGTCAATTCGCCGCATCGTCAATTCATCGCGGCGTCAATTCGTCGCGAGCTCAATTCGTCGCGACGTCAATTCGTCGTGGTATCAATTCGTCGCAGCGAAAATGTCTTTGAAGGCTATTATGATAAAACTAAGGATAATTTATTAAAATTATTTAATGATAATTTGTTTTTTGGATATACAGAATTATAACTAACATTTTAAAGGTGATTTCGGAGGAATTTTTTTATAAGTGATTTTTTGGGGAATTTCCCTATTGTGAACATGAAAGTTTAATGAATAAGAGCAAGTCATTTCTTATTTAAATTAGAGATAGAATAAATATTGCTTTAGATAACCGAAAAAATGGCGAAGGACTTAGGATAAAATCACCCAGCACATGAAAAAATGACGAATACAAATGCTAGAAATTAAAAAATATATATATTAGTTGACATATGTGTACACAGGGTACAACCTCCCCCCTCCCTTATATTTGGAAGAATTAGGAAGTAAAAAAAAGTATTGAGAGATGTAAACATAAAACACTTTTTGTGATTGTGATTGAACTGATTGCTGCATGAATGCAATTTCATTAAGTAGTATTTTGGTTTTATAAGTTTTTTCATTTATTTCATCTATACTAATAAAAGAAAGTTAGTTTCAGTAACATGGTTTCGCCAATTTTTTTTTGTTGTTGTAACCATCGTTTCAACACTTACATGCTTAACACTATATATGTATATTCCCCAACGTCAAATTCTCGCCAAGCGTGGCGACAATTGATGAAATACTGCCAAATTTTGCGACAAAAGTACGTTGTTATATATGAAGCCAACTCGGCTATGTCTGTCTAATTTAGCAATATTCGCATTCAAATTCAATATTGACGAGAACTGGGAATGACTCTTCGGGTTCTAAAATCTTCGGGACTTCTTTTCTTTCGGGACTAAAATCTCAAAAATTCAATATTGACGAGAACTGGGAATGACTCTTCGGGTTCGCGCATTTTAGCTTCGTGTATTTTCAGTAGAATTTACTAAAATCTCAAAAACCCATCAATAGGGAGGCTATCTGTTCTTGCCGGTACAGGTCAAGAAGGACTTTTCGTAGTTTAGTATAATACATCGGCTGCCCGCATCCAAGTAACCCGACGATTCGCAAGCAGCTGACGTACAGCAGAATGACGAAAAATATTGATTTTTTTTGGCGGTGTGATGGCGAATTTATAAGCATTAACATGTATGAGATAGAAGAAAGTTTTTGGATTCGTATATCCAACTAATTTTATTTATTTATTTATTTATTTATTTATTATTGATGAGCAAAGGGTACCTTATATATTTCAACTGCAATGGATTTATTTTAAACGCATATTAAGACGGTTCTCATCTGACCTGCTGAATAATGTGAAACTATCTGACGCGTTTTCCGACTCATTTTTAAACGCAATGGCATAAAATTGGCCGGCTCGATTGTGAAAGTGATTTGGAGTCGAAATGAATTTTCCATATTTTTTCAATTACGTATCAAGTTATAATTGATTCGTGTTACATGGCAACATGTTTATCTCATTCTTCATGCTGCAGCTTTGGAAATTTAGTTCAAAACGTCAACTTTGTCAGTATTTTCTGAAAGATCTTCTGCTTTCATTAAAAACTGGAAAATGTCTTTGGATTGCGTACTTTCTGAATAAGAACACGAGCCAATTCCATGTGTTTCCGAACAAAAATGAATTAAAATTATGACATAAAGTAGCCAGTTTGGAATTGAGAACAGCCATTATATAACTTTCCTTACTGGTTTGTGGGAAGAATCTCCCTCTGCCCTCTCCTTGCCTCGTTGTAACATGGACATGGACTTAAAATTTAGAAAATATTATTGAATTTTTTTCGTTGTTGAAGAAACGTACTTTTCACACTACATACCACTTCTCCCTAGTGAAAATTTTGCATGCAAGCATGCAAATGGTAATATTACGAATCAATCTTATCTACAGTTTTAAGACTCGCTAATTGACAAACATATTTTTATAGCAAAAATTAAAAATACTAGATGAAACCCGCCAAAACTTGACGGAAAAAAATTACTATAACAATATCAGTAAAATAAGCTTCTTTATTGCATAAGAAGGGGTGCGTATGAAACAGTCTTTCAAATATTTTATTTTAAAAGTTTTTCCCCCAGTGAAATACAGTAATATTTACGATGCAAACTCCAAACAAACAGCCCGTAAACAACTGTGCAATGCAAATCAGTTTGACATTACCGCCATATTCCCCACGGCAAGAAAGAAAATTTCATGGAACTATGAAGTATCATACAAATAGTATATCCCTACTTTCATCTCATATTCAGTAAATAAAAGAACATAGTAAATAAGGCACACATCCCCCCCTGCGATAATGCAACCGAATGAGCTTCTATACGCATGTACATTACAATTGCCCAAAGGCATCGTCGAAATTCGACGTTAAAAAAAGTTTTAAAATGTCATCTTTGATCATTGTTCGTTTCAAATCCATATCTTCTAAAACACATCCATTGTTTCATGCTAATCAATTGTTTTATGCTAATGTAAAGATGAATAATTTTTTTTTTACATTAATAAATCAATCTGCAGATGAGGGAGATTTTTAATGCTTTAAAGTGTAATTTGTTTGTATGGTTTCTTCGGTTCCTTTACATAATCAGGATGATTATTCTTTTTTCTCCTGGTAGCACATTAGATCTTCAGTTAGTCAAAATTAAGCATAGGGTATTAATTAATCATTAGAATAAAACTTAAGGAAATGCTTAAAAAGGACCCTAGGGCCCCAATAAAAATAGCGTGGTGACCCGGGAAGAGTAGTCCAAGACTAAACTTTAAAGTCGCTTAGTAAGAGGGTGACACAATTATGGGGGGGGGGGTGAAAAATGTATAGCACACAAAAAGTTCAAGGGTCCTCGAGTCGGGCCCCAGGATCCTAACTGGAATGCAGAAATGTGGGAATAACTAAATGAAGAAAAGGCACCAAAACGAAAAAGATCGGATTAAAAGGGAGCAAGTTATTAAAAATTTAGGGAACAAAAACCTTCAACGTTGCCCCTATACTGAGTCACAGGGGGCCAGGGTCTTAAATGGAACGTAGAAATGGTGAAAAGCTTAATGAAAGTCCCAAAAGCGAAGGAGAACGGGTAAAAATGGGGCTAATTATTAACAATTTAGTGCACAAAAATTTAAAGTGCCCAGGAGGGTCGGGACTTGACCGAGAAAATTTTGTCGTTCTTTTGTAGCTGGAAGTCCTAAAAAGTTATTAGTAAGCAAAAGCTTAGTGGATTGGTCGATTTTTAAGGGAGAGGCCCCAAAAGGAGCCAACTGATAGATTTGAGTAAGACCTTAAGAGGAAAACATCTTAAAAGATCCTAGTACGTAGCGCTTTACATCTTCAATTAGAAGAAATTAAGCATAATTTATAAATTAATCGTTAGAATAAAATTTGAAAGAAATGCTAAAAAAGGGCCCTAGGGCTTCAATAGAAATATGAGGGTGGTGGTCCGTTGAGAGGAGTCCAAGACTCAACTTAAAAGTGACGCATTGAGAGAGTGACACAATTAGAGAGGGTGAAAAATGCATGGCACACAAAAGGTTCAAGTGAACAACGCATCGGGCCACAGGGGGCCAGGGCCCTAACTGCAATGTGGAAATGGGGGGAATGCTTAATGGAGAAATGGCCACGAAAAGAAAGGAGATTGGATAAAACTGGGGCAAATTATTAACAATTTAGATGCAAAAACCTTAAAATGGCCCCAGGGGCCTAGGGTCTTAAAATATGAAAAATCTGAGCCTCAGGTCTTCAGGTACTGCCTTGGACTATCCGCACCCAAATTTTCAGACTTCTACGAGCGGTAGATTTCGCTTGTCATTTTGCACACACACACAGAACTCAGAAAAAGAAACAACTTTCTTTTATTAGTATAGATGAAATGAATGAAGAAACTTTTAAAGCCAAAATATCATATAATGAAATTGCATTCATGAAGCGATCCGTTCAATCACAATCACAAAAAAGTTTTTATGTTTACATCTCTAAATACTTTTTTTTTACTTCCTAATTCTTTCAAATATAAGGAGAAGTGGGGGGGTCCTCTTTTGTAGCCTGTGTACGCATAAGTAATTTTTTTTCTAGCATTTGTATTCATCATTTTTTCATGCTCTGGGTGATTTTATCCTAAATCTTCCGCCATTTTTTCGGTAATCTGAAGCAATATTTATTCGATCTCTAATTTAAATAAGAAATGAGTTGTTCTAATTCATTAAACCTTCATGTTCTCATCAGGGAAATTCACAAAAATCACATATGAAAAAAGATTCCTCCAAAATTGTCTGTAAAATGTTAGTTACAATTCTCTAAATCTAAAAAACAAATTATCATTAAGTAATTTTATTGAATTATCTTTATTTTTATTATAATAGCCTTCAATGACGTTTTCGCTGCGACGAATTGACGTCGCCACAAACTGAGCCCGCGACGAATTGACGCCGCGACGAATTGACGCCGTGATGAATTGACGCTGCAACGAATTGACACTGCGACGAATTGTGCGCGATGAATTGTTCCGCGATGAATTGTGCGTTTTCGCTGCGACGAATTGAGCTCGCGACGAAGTGACGCTGCGAAAAATTGACGCTGCGACGAATTGACGCTGCGACGAATTGTGCGCGATGAATTGTTCCGCGATGAATTGTGCGCGACGAATTGACGCAGAACCATTTTATTGCTATCAAGTTGTAACATTTCTGTTTTAGATAGCCGACAAAATACAAAATAATTCCAGATTCCAACAAAGGATGTTGGATTGCATTAATGGAAGCAATTAATAATATAGAAGCTGGTGAAATTGGTGTAAATGAAGCTGCACGCTAATATACTCTCCCGTCTAGAACAATCAGGCGATTTAAGGATACGAGCAACCTGTAAAAATTATCTCTTTGACGTCAAGCTGTTCTAGGTTCTGAAAATAAAAAACAAAGGCTTGTAATACATATTCAACGACTAGAAAAATCTGGATTTGCCCCTGATAGAGCAACTGCTAGGCGTGTTGCATATGAATTTGCAGACTCCTTAGGGTGAAACATACGTTCAATGAGGAGAAAAGTATGGCTTGGTACGATTGGCGGAAATCATTTTTAGACAGAAATAAGGAAATAACAATTCAGCAGGCAGTAAGTATTTTTATATCTCGTAGGATGTGAACAGAAAAAATGTCAATTATTTTTTTTGACATTCTTAATGAAATTTATGCAAAATATGGATTCTTTACCAAAGCGGGATATGTCTTTAACATGAATGAGACAGGATGTCAGTTAAATAATGAAGTAGAGAAAGTAGTAGCTGCGACAGGAGCCAATGATGTCCACTCTTTGACTTTATCTGAAAGATGAGAGTATGTGTCATCTGTTGCATGTATTGACGTATAAAGCTTGGTGATCCCCCCCTATTCTAATGTTTATAGATATGACTGAAGATCCCAGGTTTTCAAACAGTCTTCATCAGGGATTCAAAATTTATATGAACCTAAAATCTACTTTCATTTTTTCCGAGCTTTTCAGTAAGTGGCTGAAGAAACACTTCATTCCAAGTAAATCACCAGGCAAAGTTCTGCTCACTCTTCATGGTCAGCCTGCGCATATGAGTTCTCTGAAAATTCTGGGTTATGCAGATCATAATAACATAATCATATTTTGTCTGCCATGTCATACCAAACAATCTCTGCAACTGGTTGATAGAACATTTTAAAAACTTTTTAAAGTTAACTTAAGCAGTGAATTAGTAGGTGAAACATAACCCCACCAGAAACAACATAAAATAACTCATGCTGGCATTGTCAATGGAAACGTATGGAGAATGACAGCATGGGCTGAGTACTGCATTAATGATTGCGTGTTCAACGGAATTTTCCCACTGAATCGTGAAGCTCTCCCGGAACATTTTTTAGCCATTTCTGACAGATGTCAATCTCAGAATGATGAAAGGAGTAAGAGAAACTTGAATGCCTCTATTTCACATTATTGCTGAGAAGCACTACTAGATGAATGCCAAAATAATAGAGATTTGATGGACATCGGTATTTCTCGAAGTCAAAACTCAGCTGTATTGATTGAAAACGATCAAGAAGATCATCGTCCAATCTCCAATACAATAAAATCAGCTTTTTTTCTCATTTTGCAATGCAAGAAAATATAATAAAGAAGAAAGTAGCAAGAATGCTCTAAAAAGAATACGTCACTGGAAAAAAAAGCTCAACTCTAAAGTTAAGCCATCAAGAAAACGAGAGAGAGAGAAAAGACAAAGAATCTGCCAAAAAGTTTGTGATGAACCGGATAAATTGCCGTCAACGGAAGACATTTATTTAAAATGTCATGAAAATTATTACGTCGAGTGGATAAAGTTTATTGATTGTGTGGATTGGCTACATAAGACGTGCACAGTGTATAATATAATTTGCAATATTTGTGAAATAAAAGAAGAAAGTCAAGAGAGAAAAGTATAAGTACAGAATGAAAAATGTCTATTGGTGATTTTGTAATATATAATATATATATATATATATATATATATATATATAGATAGATAGATAGATATGTAAAGTAAAAAAAATTAATACATTTTATGCAAACAGTGTATTTAGTCAAATGCAAGTACAAATTTTTAATTATAAATGAAATGTTAATTATAAACTGTATTATTTTTTTACGAATGGGGAATCTATCCCGATTATTAGATTTGCTAAACCTGATGAGCGGGATGACTAAAATCATTAGGTTTTTTGATAAAAGCACTTTTTTATATAGTATTTAAATTACATTATTATTTTTTTATATAATTCTACATTAAATGTGGTGCAGATAGGTTACGTATGTAATAGAAAAATTCAAATGGACATAAGAAGGGCAACTATCCCAGACTTATCCTAATTACAGTGCATTAAAAGGTTTATATTTGTTTTTATGATGTACTCATTTAAAGATTTCTTTATCTTTTATTGAAATCAAAACATTACAAAAAGCTATAATATTTTCGAATTCACTTAAATATATTTTCATATATTAATTTAAGCTGAAGCTGAACATTAATATATTTTTTAACTGTGCAGTATTGTACATTAGAAGAGCACTGTTAGCAAAAAATGATAAAATTCTTATATTTTTATGAAATCTACTTGAAATAAGTATATTGAAATAAGTAGATTTTAAGTTTTTTTCATTGCAATATTTCGCTACATATATGTAAAAGGGAAATATAGCAAAATATTGTTACCTTAAAAAGAAGGTGCAACATTGTGTAATATTCTTATGAAAATAATGACCAATATAAAATATAAAATTTTATGTTGTTTCGATGGTGTCACTTTAAAAACTTTATGCATCCTCATTAAAAAATCTTAAATAAAGTTTTTAAAAGCATTAGATGTTTTTTAAACTAAAAAGAAGTTTTTAGAGGTAATTTTTAGCACATTTATATATGTATTTTTTAAATTAAGAGATTTAGAAGTTCTGTATCATTTATGAAAAGTAAAACCAATACAGTTTAATTAGATTTCACGAGTTCCAAAGTAAGCGGAAATGAAATGTTAAGTAATCCAAAGAAGGAATAAACAGATTCAATTCCTTTCATGTGTTTTTCTTGTAATAGACATTTTTTATTTTAATAATACGAATTATACGTAACGGTGCAAACTTTATTTGTTTAATAAACACAGAAATGAAACTAAGAACAAGCATATTGAAATTTTTAATGATCAAGATGATGACTTTGATTCTGTTTAAATAAACGTAGTTCTTCTTTTTGAAAGGTTCAGAAAATATTTAAAGTTAACATATTTTATAAATGAATCACTGCAAAACTTTGTTTAGAACTATATAAAATATGTAATAGTGGATACAGTTATTTTTATTTCATTATATTATTAGTAAAATGAAAATAACAATTTTTGTAAGACACAACATACAGAAAATAAGGATGCGTATAATTCTACCACAATATTTAACAGAACTCTTCACTTTATTTAACTGCACAAACTGCAAATTATCTAAACAAATGATGAGATCGCGAATTCTGTGATTTAAAAATTAAATAGAAATTTTCATATAATTATTTGTGGCGCCAATTTCCAGTAGGTTTTTTTTAATTTAATATTAAATTAAATTAAATTAAATTATTTTTTAAGTTATATACATGCGATTTAATACAAATTAAAAAAAATCAGTCTCACTATTTTAAATTTTGCTATTTAGACGGAAAACATAATTTTCAGGTAAATTTTAAAACTATCGTGCAAAATGTAATTACATGGGTTATACGCAATCACATAAAAAATGTAGAAATCATAGCTTAAAAATCTCTCATAAGCTGAAACATACTTCCGACAGTCAAACGAGTTTTGAACCCAAACCATTAAAGAATTTTCATCGAAGTATTTTGTGTGTCCTTTGAAACGAACAATAACAGGTATAATTATATATACTCATATAATAATTTCTGGTGTTTTTCACTTTTTAGTACATGAAAATTTTGAAAATTAAACGAATATAAAGTAATAAATCTCGGTAATTTTTGGATTTACAGAAATGATTTTGGAAGATTTCAGACAGTTGTTAGATCATGATTTTTTTTAATTATTTAATTTATAGTATAAAAGTAAACCAAGTTTAAAAAGGAAAAAACAACTTTGACGTAAATCGATTTTCGTACGATGAAGGACGACATTTGAAACACTTTGTAATGGGAGTTACATTTCTAAAACGAACTGTGTGCAATTCATGTATTAATAAGCAATACGAAGGAACACCTTATTTCTAGCAATCTTCGCCCATTAGCTGGTCGGTTTCTCCAAACGAATCTTGAATCAAACACTTGAACAAATATATCGGTGAATTTGTCCAAGTGTTTTAAAGCAATATGGGCCTTTACCGGGTGTGGCCTTTCGCATTGATGAAAACAATACGAGCTCTATTATATTTTCTAATGTGCCAGACAAAGTTTCGGCTGTTAAGGACAGACTTATATGAACATTTACATTAGTATTTGGTATAGAACGATATGCAATATAATAAAGCCACCCTTGGAATATTATTCATCTAACGATGCATGTCTCATTAAAACCCTTCTCGTACAATTTTTCTAAAAGTCTAATCTTTGTTAATCGGGTTTACTTGATCATAAAACTGTTCTCTATAAGTACTCTAACTAAGCAACTTAGATCAATATGGAACATGATAAACCCATCTTTAGAAAATTATCCATCTAACAATGCAAGTCTCATTAAAACCTGTCTAGTAAAACTTTTCCAAAAGGTTAATCATCCTTAATCGGGTTCACCTGATTATAGAACTTTTCTCCATAATTCTATAACTAAGCAACGTAAAACAATATGCAACAAACAAAAATCAGACTTAGAAAATTATACAACTAACAATGCAAGTATCATCCAAATATGTCCAGTTTTTCAAGAAACTAATCTTTCATAATCGGGTTTACCTGATGTTTCATTTTTAAAGATAAGTTTTAGCGTTGTAAAATTTTATCGTTACATTTATAATTATTTTTTAATAAGTTACACGTATATATGTTTTTGGATGCATTACATTTAATAATAATATCTAATTTGTATAAGAAATCTTCGTAATATGTAATGTACGGAAAATCAAGTAACAGCTAAATTAAATTTTAGATTTTTTGAAATATGTTTCAATCTTGAGCCCTATATCATATTATTAAAACAAATTTAATCTAAACATCTTTCACTTTTAGGAAAAAATGCATCAACAGGTATGAAAAAAAATTATGATTCGAAACAAGACAGAAATTCACTTTTAAATATTAAAAGAAAAAAATAATAATAAGACACATTACTGGAGACTACGAATTTCCGCTATTGATTTTCTTTCGTATTATTCATTATGAAAATTTTGGCACGGCAATTCTAATTACTACAAGTAGTCTTTCGTTTTGTATTTTTCAACAAAGAACTCAAAATTGCTTTGAACTTTTCGCCTAACGACTCAATAAATTTGGAAATGCGTTAAAGATAAATAAAATAAGATATTGATAAATAATTAATGTGCTAATAACTATAACATATGGAAGCCATTAAAAGTGAAAATAATATTTAATTGATATTGTTGCTATTGTAATTTGCTATAATTAAAATATTACGAAAAAATAAGTTGGAATTTATAGAATAAAAATACTTCTTTAAAAATAGTTTTAAATTTAAAATATATACACTGTCGGCCAAAACTTTGAGACCTCTTCGAAAAATCTTTTTATCTGTAAATACTCAAAAAATATTTGAAAATAAATTGCAAACGGCACTTGTACATCTTCTATAGTCCTTTTGGAATATCCATAAAGCAAATTATTTTGTTTAATTATCACGAAATTGAAAAATAAACACATTGTTTCCAAACATCAACGAATGCTGAGTATGAGCAAGTCAGGTTTGTACACGCCCAGGAAGGCCAAGAGCAACCACTTCTAGCGTGGATAATTTCATTGTTGTTACCAGTAAGCGGAATAGACGCCTAACGGCGCCAGAAATTCGCGTTGAAGTAAACAAATCTCGATCCAAACCTGTGTCATTTACTACTGTAAAAAGACGATTGGGAGAGGCTAATTTGTTTTGCCACGTTGCCGTATGAAAACCGCTATTAACGCCGCAGAACAAAGAGAAACGAATTCAGTGGACCCTTTTCCCATTGCTATTGGAGAGAAGATGATTTTTTTTTTTTTTTTTTTTTTTTTTTTTTTTTTTTGGAGTGATGAATCAAAATATCCGAAATAATTGGAACAAAAAGGATAATTTTTGTTCGGCATTGTGCTGGAGAGAAGATGCTATCAGATTTTGTAGTGACATTTGTGAAGCACGGCGGTTTTTCTGTTATGGTCTGGGTTTGTTTCTCTGAGTATAGAACTAAAGTTTTGATACGGATCCAAGGAATTATGAAAAAAGAACAATGCAAAACTGTACTCGAGACAAATGCCATTCCCCATGGCCTGACATTCATTGGCAATAGTTAATTTTTAAACAAGATAATGACCCTAATAATAGTTCGAAATCATGAAGAGGCTATTTAGAACAAAAATAAGCAGAAGGTGTATTAAAAAACATGGTGTGGCCGCCTCAGAGACCCGATCTCAATCCGATCGAACTTTTATGGGGAGAACTCGATAGAAACATTCGTGCTCGGTGCCCCTCATCACATGAAAACAAGTGGAAGGCTTTAAATGAAAGCCACAACAATATACCACAAGATACAATCGATAGGTTGATTGCTCGTATGCCAAGACTGATGAAAAAGGTTATAAAATGCAAAGGGCGATTTTTCGATGAAATTTCAGTCGAAGCTGTTTTTACCATTACAAAATGTTAACATAAAAACAATAATTGATAATTTATCTATATCTAGATTAGTTTTGTTTCGCAGGTTGTATATTCTGTGCTGATTAATTTTTTTTCTGAAAAAACTAATAAGTTTTTGAATATTACTTTATTTTGTCGTTTTCCTTATTATGATCTCAAACTTTTTCGGGCAGTGTATGTACTTTTAAGTTGCACGAAATCAACTTATCATTATATAGGTCAGTGTCTGACTTACAGACATGGAGGGTTCAAATTTAGCGTATTTTTTGAAATATACAGTGTATTTAGAATATATTATTTAATTTTAGAAAAATGAAATCTAATTTTACCAACATTGATTAAACATTTTTTAAAGTGTAAAGTGTGTGTTTGCAAATGCATAATGAATTTTTTTAATTTGGCTCGCGTGAAAAAAATTATTATAGCTTTGGTCGTTTTTATTTTTCATTGAAAGTAAATTGAGCGATTCTTGTAACAAATATTATATAATATATATATATATATAAATAATGTTACATTTATTAGGACTACAATTTTAATTTGTAAATTGACAGGGCTCTTTGGTATCGGGATTTCAGTGTATGTGGTCAGTTTCTTATGTTTCAATGGTTAAATTTTACTTAAAGTTATATATATATATATATATATATATATATATATATGAAACGAAGCGTGTTGCTCCGTCGGTGGGTCCTTGATCGCCGGGCCGGTGGCTGCGCGGACTGATGGCGGCTCCGTATTTACGTCAAAGCGCTCATTCTGATTCCCTTGCATGCTCTTGTAGTCCTGGGCCGTGAGCGGGATTCGGTTAAATTCCGAGTGAATGTATGTCTGTTTAAAGGAAGACACCGTCTATTACGGAACCTGGTTTATTTCTTTTTCTTACATGCATCCTTTTAAACCAGGCCCATATTGGCGTGAGAGCTGCTTTTTAAGTCTGTCTGGACATCGAAGGTTCGTCCATCGCGAGGCAATTCCGAGAGAGCAGATTGGCGTGGATTTGTTTATATGAGGGAAATCGTAAAAAGTTCGCTCCTGATAGCCGTGTAATGGTATAAATATGAGGTTTTTGCATTATTTCTGCTAGAGGTCGTCTAAGTCAAAAGAGGCGTATTTTTAATTTTAATTGGCCGCGAGCTGAGTGATTGATTGTGCGGAATAAAGGCGTTGGCTCCATCGGCCGATCGGATGCCGCAAGACTTTAAAATTGCGTTAGCGTCAGCACAAATATTCTTATGAAGAGTCAGAAAACGATCTTTGAAAGTTATAAGATGCGATGCAGGAAAACTAATTTAACAGGGGCGACGGCATTTTCAATCAATTGAAACACAATTATTAAAGCATTTAAAAGTTTTGATTTAAATTTCTATTTTTTAAAACGGTAATTTAAAATTTTAAAAGGGGCAAAAAGGGATTTTGCATTTTAAAAAGGGGTTTAGCTTTTATCCTTTCATAATATATATATATATATATATATATATATTACTGAATAAACTATTATAATTAAAATAAACTTTATATTTCTTACAATTTGCATTATAATATTATATAAATACAAGGAAAATAAATCTAAATTATTCGACCTAAAAAAATATATATGTATAAAACGGAAGATTCATTTAAACATTAATATTTGTTTCAACTCTTCGTGGTACACTCATTTTTCTATTGCAGGTTTAGCTTCGATGATACTGAAAGCCATAACACTTTTGTAAAGTGTTCGTTTTTAAGCTTTTTAGAAAAACACTTTTGTCTTTTTTGTTCAACTTTGATGGTCCATTTATTTCCTATTGTGCATATTTAAATCAGAGATTTTTCATGTAAGTATCTTTAGTATTCTTGTATGGGGATTTTACGACACATGTTCAGGAATAAGCACTTTTCCACTTTACATTTTAGTTCTAAATAATAAATGCATTTTTATGGGATTCTATAAATATTTAAAATAAATCGTATGTTAAATAAAACAGATAAATATTTTCAAGTTCTTGCATTTGTTTTAGAAGGAGAATATACTTTAATTTCAAACTGAAATTCGACTCAATAAGAATAATAAAATTAAGGCCATTTAACTGTTTCAAATACAGCTCATATTCAAAATATTAGAATAATTACTTTTTTTTTTTTTTACAAATTGAAAATATCGTTTGGTAATTTAATGTCTGTTACTGCAGATATGCAAACGATATTTTTATTAATAACTTATTGTTGATTAAAATTCTTATCTTAATATTAATATCATTTTTGAAAAGATTAATTGAAAAAAAATACTTTGAAAAGTCAAAATATTAAAATATTTATTCAAGTTGTTCAAAATATTAGAATATTTCACATGAATTATCCTTTAATTATCACCAATTCATTACTGGTGGCATCATTTATTAAATTCAGACGATTCTATTTAAAATCAGTATTCTTTTTTCAGTTTGTCTGCTTTTTCGTCTTAAAATGGGTCGTGTGAGTGATATTTCTGAATCTATTAAACTTCTTAAGGTTAATTTATATCGGCATGGTAAAAATCAGTGTTATATAGTGAATTATTTACATTGTTCGCAATCAAGCATTAGTAAAATACTAACACAATATTAAAAAAATGGAAAATTTCAAAATAATCGCCGAAATGGCGGCTGAAAACCAAAAACATCTGCGAGATGAAACATTGCGAACATTGAGATGAAAGGAAACTGAAGCGTATAGTTAAGAAAAACCGTTTTAAAAATGTGCGATTCTTGCACAGAAAATGGAAAGAAGAAGAAGAAGTTGAAGTTTCTACATCGACAACATTAAGACGTCTCCATAAATTTAATTTTGAATCCTGTGTACTGAAAACAAAACCACTTACGACTGCAAAACAAAAGCGTATAAGATTGAATTAGTGTAAATCAGACGTTTATGGAGCGAAAAAGATTCAAAAAATATATTATTTAGTAATGAAAGTATGTTTTCTGTTTCATATGGTAATCAAGGTATTCGAGTTTGGAGAATGAAGTAAGAAGCATTTGATAAAGAATGCCTTAAACGTTCCGTAAAATTTGCTGCTAGCGTCATAGTTTGGGGTTGCGTGAGTGCAGAAGGACCTGGAAAGTTTTGCATTGTCTATGAAACTCTCAGATATATCAAGAAATTTTGGAATATTATATGATTCCATATTCAGAAGAATTATTTGAAGATGATTTCATTTTTCAACAAGATTTAGCGTCACCGCATACCTAGGTGTCCACTAAGAATTGGTTCCGCCAACGAAACATTAAGGTACTTCCTTAGCTACCAAACTCCCCAGACCTTAGTCCCATCGATTACTTATGGTGTATAATGAAGAAAAAACTCCAAGAAAATCCTCCTTCAAGTAAAATTGAGTTAGTGGTACGTATAAAGTCTATTTGGGCTAATATTGATAGAAATGTTTGTAAACACCTTGTATATAGTATGCAAGATCGATTATACACTGTTATGAAAGCTAAAATGGATGCACAAAATATTAACTATCATTTACTTTATACTCATAAGGTAATATTGTTGCGTAAAATAAAATTATTCTAATATTTTGAACCAATCTAAATTTTATTCTAATATTTTGATGTGTTTCAGAAAGTTGTGTACCTAATTTATTGTACTCTATTTTATATTTTGTAAATGTTAAAATCTTATCTAAACATTCTAGTTTTAATTTATAAGAAATTTAATTGCATTTACTTAGTATAAAAATATATAAATAAACAATAATTTTATCTTATTATTTTTTCTCAATTATTCTAATATTTTGAATATGAGCTGTCAAACGTAATGAAAAATGAAAAATAACGAAAACAATTCTTTTAAATTAACGAAATTAAAACAAAAATGTAATCTAAATGTATAGATTGACGATTTGTTTAAAAATAAATCTCTACACAATGTAAATGCGAAAAATAAGTGTGCTTATACACTATCTTAATAAATGTACATTTTTGATTATAAATGTTTAGTCTAACATCTAGAGAAGAACTGACGTCTGGAACTTCAGGGGTGTACAGATTATGTTTTACGACGTTTCATCGAACGTTTAATCACACTCAGATTTGTGAGATCTCCATCAAATTGAACAAAGACACACTATGGTTTCGCCATCAAAAGATTACTATATAAATAATATCAAATGAATTATTTAGATAGTACAAAGTTACATCAATTTATTAAATAGGTTTTGTACATAATTTGGTCCTGTATGCTAAGCATGAAATTTCATTGAATTCTGGTATCGAATTTCGGCACCCCTTCTTAGATGAAAGAATCCAAAATTTAAAGACAATCTATACCTACCATGAGGATTCTAAATTTGATGTTTGTTGAATTTCGCGTATATACACTGGCGATATAGGCATCACAGAAATCGAAAAAATCATAGATTTTAGGCACCACCTATCGGGGGCTTTTGCACCAAAAAGAATCAGCACCAGTTCACAAAAGAATAGAACTTCAAATGAAATTACAACATATTTTATACAGTAGTTCGTGAGTTAAAGAGCTCAAAAATTTGTGTCACATGCACACAGACATTTTCTAATAACAGTAAATTCTGTTCATATCTTTTTAAAACTATTCATTTGTGGTAAACCGAAAGTCCAGATTTTTCACAAATCCAATACTTTTTTTAATATACAGATAGAAGAATGTAAAAATATTTGAGATCAAACTCTGAAAAATAAATGCTCGAAATGATCTGTAAATGTAGCATATAAATATGTGGGACGTGCGTAACATCTGCGTTTCACTTTTTAATACTATCCCGTATATTCATGGAGATGCAAATGTTTATGTAAAACATTCAATAAAGTTTCAAAAGTTTTTTTGTTTATAGCATGCAGGGTTTTCAAGCAAATAAAACATCACTGTCAAATATATGACTTAGTGTTGCAGAAACGAAATATTGCAATTAAAATATAAACACAAAGATCATTTTTTAAAGTATGAGCATTTGTATGAAACAATATTTAACTGCGCATGCCAGAACGGTAACACAAATGTTTTTGCATATTTTTATATTCAATCATATACGGAGAAACATATCAAACGCCAGTCAATAATCGTGAAAATTAAAAAAAAGAAATGTTCGGTAATTTCATGAACTGGATTTTAGTTGTTTTCAAAAAGTAGCTAAATGATGAGGATTCTTTCACAAATTGTCACTTTTTATTAACCGTCTCCCAGCAAATAGATTTTGAATCGATGTTTTGATTTTTATAATTATTTTGTTGTTGTTATAAGTCAATTTTGACCGTCTTTCCAAGGAGAAGTAAAACATAAATAGTAAATGATAATTTAAAAATTTAAAGTTTAAAATTTAAAATGTGGAATTGCGAAAATTCACTTATCACTCAGCTATTAATTGAAAGCAACCTAAATTTAGAACTTTAAATCGCCGATATTTTTCAGACTTTTCACGATATAAAATTGGCCGTTTTATATAAATTTCTCTATATAGTTGATTAACAAGTTACGAACAAATATTTTTGTTATCGTTTGAGTATGTGCAGATAAAAATTATTTTATACTAATACTAATATTTCATAAAATGTTAAATATATTTATATTCTTATATCAATATTTTGATTTTACAAGACCTTGTCCAATTTTCTGAAAGAAATGTTAAATTTGGTTGAAATACCTGCCTGATATAAACAATAAATTTGTGGAATATTTTGGATCAAAATAAAATATATATTTCCACGAATATACGATCTATTCTTACAAAAATAAACAACACAGATGTTGCAAATGTCCAGTATAGTCAACTGCCACAGCTACAAATCATTTGGAGTATTTAATTTTGAAGATATTCCCAAAAATTATATTTTTAATCAATTTGTTTGGTTTGCTAATTGTGTTCGTGACAAATATGAGGTCAAACATGTTATTTAAATATTTGCAGTTTCGTAACCAATTCTAACATATTTCACTAGATATTTGTCAAAACGTATAAAATCGAAAGCATCCGGATACGTTTGATCATAAAGCGTTATTTTAACAAGCAAAAGCATTTCACTCATTTCCGAGATTAAGGGCAAACGCTGTCGTTTTCTGAATGTTAAAGTATGTTCCAATTCGAATGCCTTTTAAGAAATCGAATAATTTTAATTGGTGAAAATAATTTCATCTATTGACGATATGGACACATATGACATGGTAGAATGTATGATCTCTAAATTTTTGCAATTTTGATGAAACTATAGAAGTATTTTGTCGTTTTATGTGTTTTAATGGATATATTTTTTTAAATAAATGTTGTCATTGCATTTATAGGACACATGAAACCTTTGAAACCTTTGAGTTGAAACACTACCTATTCTAATTAAACTATATTTTCCTCTTAAATGCTATGAGAAAATGGAGTAAATAAAGATATAATAATTGCCATTGTATTTACTTTTTTTTTAAAAAAATGAAAGCAACCCGATTAACACCATGTTGGACAGATTTCATTAAAATCTTTAAAAAAAGGAAAAATATAAAAAAATAAATTGATTACAAATATCTAATGACGGATTATCTACACATAAAGAGATTTCAGTTTTTTTTTTTTTTTTTTAAAGTTGTAATTATTTAAAAATGTCTCCGAAAAAAAAAAATAATGGTCACACAAATAAAAAACTGTCTTGGATTTGTTCGACGAGTTGAATCAACGTCACAGTTTATTGGGTACCTTTGATCTTCCTTGTTAAATTACGAAATTTATGACGAAGTGAGATGCATTTGCATCAAAGTTCATTCATATTTCAGTCACTTTTTCGCCCAGTTAGGAACTTTGAAAAAAATAATAATTTTATGGTAATTTGGAAAAAGTGCAATAAGTTATTTTACTCTGTGCTATGAAATTAAATGTGGTCAGATGTGTGCTAAAAAAATCACTGTATAAAAATTTATCCGAGAGTTTTCAAGCGAGGAATGGCGATTTTTTAAATCAAAATACAAGAAAATATATAACTGATGGATGTCCCAAAAAAGAAGTATGTATTTTGACGCTTTAACATCATTGTTTAAATGTTATTAAATGTTATTGTTTTTTGACACAACATAAATTTTAATATTATTTTAATGGTGTACAAGTCATTTCTAAGAGCAAAAATTATTAATATTTTGGGAACGTTAAATGAAAATGTGAGATCCAAATTTGCAATGAGTAGTATTGCCGTATGCTATGTGCATATTTTCATAGGCGTTCCATAGGGTAATTGTTTCCGACGCTCGAGAATTTTTCAAATCCGAATCATTAATTATTTTCTAATTTTTTACAGTTTCTTTTTAAAATGTCAATAAGATTGTTGCGCCGTAAGTCACTTTTTTCAGAATAATTTAGAAAGTATGTAATCAGAAGTATTTACGTTTGAATACGACAAGTACCACAACATGATAAATAGTATGCTGACTATTGCACTAAAATAAATGTAGTACTATACGTACTATGCTGCATTTACGAATCCTTAATTCAGCCGAGTATTTTTGGAATTGGAAGGAATTTGGAAACTTTTATATTATAAAATATTTCACATCGATTCTTAAAGTTGAACAGAAATGTATTAGATATGATATTTTTTATTCCTCATATGTCTTTTATTCATATTGTTTGATTTAAACTACATAAGAATTTTAGAAGAAAAGACGTCGTCACTAAAGTTTGTAATTTATATACATTGTAATGAAGAGTCAAATATGATTTTGCCTGAAGTAAAAATACAGTTACCATGGTTTGATAAATATATAAATCTATTTTTTCTTTAGTATTAGAAAATTAATGATAAATATTATAGAAAATCTGAAACTCGCTCTGTCGGACTTTTGTACATATATTTTAAGAAATGAAAAATTGGTGTTTGATAATATTAACATTTACCGAATTTTCACGCGTGTTTAGTTCAGTTTTTTCACCATATCTCCCATTAAAATGTAGGTATTTGCACAAAATACGCGAGTTGTTGTGTGGTATCAATTTTTATCTATTGAAACCTTAAACGAAAAACAGAAATTCCCTTCTGTAAAATGAATGTAACCTTTTAATACATGAATATTCTAGCAAAATGGCGTAACGGTTTTTAAGTTCACAGATTTATTTTGAAATGGGACAATATAATCTTTTATAAGTTTTGGGAGTATTCTACAATAAAATATCGGAAAACAAAATTTAAACAAAAAACAAAAACAAAAAAATGTAGTGCAATTAATTCATACGTGCTTCAAAATGAAAACACTATATGAAAACACTTTATGAAATGAAATGAAAACACTTTTGCACATATTTGAGATATATTTCTTATTCTTATAATTTTAATTATTTTCCTTAGTGGGTGTTATGTTTTCTTAAATATCAAATGTCTTACTCTCTCATTTCTTTCTCTTCCAGCTGCACATTTATTACTAGGCTCAATAAAATACCCTATTATCAGTCTTGAATCTTCAGTTGACACTTTTGGTGACATAATATTAAATTATAATATCACCTAAAAGCAATTTTGCTGCAGCTGAAAAAAATTCAACGAATCAAAAAAAAAAAAAAAAGAATTTTATTCTAAGTAACCAAATTCAAAAATAAAAAAAATAAAAACTATAAGAACACATATCGTTTTATTATTTCAAATTATATTGTAATATATACATATATAAAAATTGCGCTAATATGTATTTTTCCGTAATTGTTCATTCAAAACTATTGTCGGGTATTAATAATCCGGGTCTTTATTTGTGCGAATGCATACAGTATCACATCTATCACTGTATTTTTTGTGATTATTTTTTTACTTTACTTCTGTGATCGACAAATGGTTTAGTGCTTGTTGTTTGCTTTATTTGCTTGAATAGTATAATGTCTATTTTTTTTCTAAAGCTACGCAATTTTATAATGCTGATTTTTATTCTATTTTAGAAACTTTTAATTACGTTTTTGTAAAAAGAAAGAACTTTTAAAATATTTTGTAGAAAATTGGTTTATCCCTAAAAACACAACAATTGTGACAATCTTTGAAGTTTAGTTATTGTTTCACATGCATTTTATTTTACATGAACAGTTCAATTTGAAACATTCTTAAGGAGAAGTAAGTTGTATGCTTTTTTGAAACATAAAACAAGAGTTCTTTGAAAACATTCAAGTTTATCACTGGTGTAGCACGTTCTGCTTCCGCTCATACTTAAGAAATATCTCAGAAAGGCGTTCCTATTTCATTTCTATTTCAAGAAGCAACATATTAAACTTTCTCGCTGCAGTTTGGTTATGATAGAAAAATAGCAAGCTACTTGAACGTAAAAAATGTCTTTCTCTATTCATTACTGCTATTGAGAAAAACATTTAAAGATAAAACTATGTGAACATTTTTAAATATTTCTACAAAAGTAATTTCAGAATGGTGCATTATTTGTTACATTTCAAAGGGCTTATATTTGACGCGTTTATTTTTAATGTGTAACCTGCAGTTCTTTTAGATTATATTATGGAATTATATTATTATAGTATTTAGATATAGATTATATTATGGTAATTAAATATATTGATCTATAATTAATTATCGAATTAAAGTAGATTTTTAGTAGATTTTGCAATCGAAACGTACTCAGCAAGTTACGTAAAAATGTGTGCTTGAAAAAAACACCATCTCCTTAGAATGTTATATTCAGACTTTCTATAGAGACATGTAGACCTCAATAAACCGACTAATCTGAAGGTACATCGGATTCTTGTGTAAAAATACATTTTTATATTCAGAGAACTATCTAGTGCTAAATGGGTGGACATGAATCTCTGCTCTTTCATTATTTATAATGCATTTAAACTGACATATTGAAATTCGTTGAAAGTGTTACATTTTAACTGTATAACCATACAACTAGTGTATTTAGACACATTTCACAAATTTACTAAACATACCTACTTAATACTAGATAAATTACTTTTGCACAGTTTTTGTTTTAGGAGTATCATATGAAGTACACTTTTAATCGTTTAATTTTGTACCAATAGGGTTTTAAGAACCTAAAAATGCTTCCAAAAATGGTAAAGTCAGTTTAAAACCAACGATGTTCTTCAAATAACTCTACCATACATCAACGTATAAAAAATTGTGACAGTTGCCAATTGCTTAGAAATAATATCTATTAATGCATGATATACTTAAGTTTTGATTAGATGGTCGTCTACAAATAGAAATTGTAAAAAACATTAAAATATTCAATATTAACTCTTACTTTGACATCATATTTAGATTTTCAGTAAAGTTAACTCATGGAAATTAAAGAAAATACACATAAGCATCTTTAAATGTAAGTATTGTTACAAAACTAATTTCAGAATATCGTGTTTGTTATTTTTCAAAGCGCTTAAATTTGAAGCGTTTATTTTTGTTCATCTGTAACTTAAAGTGCTTTTAGATAGACGTTATTTTATGATATTAAATATTTTGAACTATAATTAATTATTGAATTATAATATAGTTTTAAGAAGAGTTATCAGTAGGAACGTACTCAGCAAAGTCATGTAAAAATATTGTTTGAGAAAAAGAAGTCCATAGAATGTTATATTCAGAGTTCACATAGAGACACGTAAACGTACATAGCTATCTAGTGCTAAATGGGTGGACATGAATTACTGTTTTTATTATATACAGGGTGACTTGGACGTAATCTGCCAAACAACACGGAATGATGTAATAGTCCATGTGTATCCTAAAACACAATATAAACCCTGTCCTATCTCTAACCGTTTCCGAGTAATGCTGTTTAGAGGAAAATGCACCAAAAATGCATCCCGTTTGAAAAAAAAAACACAATTGTGTGATGATTGGTTTAAGGGGTCAGGTAACCTTTGAACTCACAAAATACATGAAAAAGGGACCTCTATAAGAATTACCATAACTCCGTAACTATTTGACTTTTAATTATAAAATTTAAAATACATATTATTAAAGGTTTATTTTATAAATTAAAATTCTCCAAAAATGTATACACTCATATAAAGCTTTTAAATTTATTTTAAAATATAATAAATTTTTTACGAAAGAATTATTCTTGCATGTACTGCGCGCATGATTTTTCACATTTGAATTGCTAAAACCAGCCAAAAATTTTTTAATGAGTACATATATAATGTGTTCTTAAAATGACCTACGATGAAAAAAATAAAATGTGTAGATCTTGAGAAAAAAAATTTTTTTTAGAGAAATTCGAAATATCGAGTTTTTTTTACTACAAAAGTAGTCATAAATTCTAAACCTGTTACTTGAGAAACATAATCGTAGGTCATTTTGTGCATCTGTCTGGTTAAGACATTCAGTCAAAATTTCATGAAATTCTAACCAACTATTTTTCTTAAATCGTGCGCGCAATGACCAAAATCGTCGTTTTGAGAAAATTGACTTCAAAGATCAAACTGACCGTTGATCGTATAAGAAAAGCTCAGACTGTTTTAGACATAACTTTACTTCTAAAGTGAATTTTTGCATGGGGTTTATTTTCAATTGTTCCTAAAGAATCATATTTAATTATATGCTAATAAAAATTTTAAGATTTTCTGACACTTTAAAGGTTATCTGACCCCTTAAATCAACACGCAACATAAGTACATATTTGGAAAGAACAGACATATTCGTATAAGAACACACCATTTTCATTATATTATATGGATTTAACGGGCGCTATGCTACAAGCGCTTAAACATTGGTGAAAAGCAAAATCAAATTGTCTGCAAAATTTTTAACAGCAATAGTGGAAAAACCCTTTGACTTACAATCTGTCAAATTTACAAATAAATATTTCATTTCTACCAGCTTTCGATTCAACTTACAATAAACCAAATTGTTTTTTTTTTACTTCAAGAGAAATTTAGTCTTTTATCTGAGATGCATCACTGAAATAACTCAGGATAGCATGTTAAATTTACACTATTGGTATAATTACGCCCAACAAAATCCATTTGCAAACTTGAAACTCATCAGATAAATGTGTATTGAGTTGATAGCTAGAAGATCAGTTTCACCCTTGCAATTAATAATTTTGTTTTTTTATACAAAATTATAAGCAAAAGGCATGTATATCAACAGAAAACAAATATCCCTTTACTTATTAAAATAAGCGCATTTTAATTTAGCAAACATAGATAAGTAATATATTTCGTTAAATATTTTAACAGCTTTATTTCAGAAAAAGAAAAAAAATATGTAAGTTCTCAAAGATAAACTAAAGGCGAGATACTTTGTGCAGCTGGTTATCAATTAAATTTATTTATTTACGTTATTCTTTCATTTAAGATACACTATATAAATGATAAATCAGAATTTTGCATCGAAGGAAAGAGATTGAATATATTCGGACATGGAAAAAAATATATTCATCGAGAATTTTGAATTGTACAAATATTGATGGAAAACTAAATTTCCATAAATGGTGGATATATGCTTTAGAATTTTTTTGAATGAAAGGTTTAGAATTTTAACTGAAATAAATGGAAACTTAAAGAGTGTTTATAAATTTGTTTCATTTTTAATATTATATTATTAATGAGAAATATTTGAGGAGATAGTAAAACAATTAGTTTTGTCAAAGTTTCGATAAGTATGTGTAAAATGATTTTAATAGGTATAAAATAATTTCAATCACACTTTTTTTTTACTTTTTTGTTTCATTATGTAGTATATGATACAAAACCTATATTAACTGCACTGAGGTAAAATCGTCGACTTTGTATTTGTAAAAATTTGTATACATTTGTACCGGATCATTGTATTGACTTTCGGATGGTGTCGTTCTATTCAGTATTTAAAAATGCATAAATAACGATACCCCACTTGGTCTACTTTAAAAAAATATCCCCCCCTCTTCTTGAGGTAAACTTTCTCCCTATTTCCTAACGGGGTAAAACAACTTTTTCAAAAAATTGTATTTATTAAAGTACAAATTCAAAATGAACAATCTTTATACCAATGAAAAGAAGAAGTTTTGAAGTTTTTTTAAGACATTATAAAAGTTCAATGCGTCCACCGTTTGCTGAACGGCAAGCATCTACGCGATAGCCAAACTCGTCCCACACACGAGAAAGCGTATCTGCTGTTATTGAGTGCACGGCAGCAGTGATACGGTTCCGCAAATCGTTCAGAGATGTTGGTAGCGGCGGGACGTACACAGCTTTACTTTAATTAATTTTTGACACTTATGACCAGTGTAGTAATCAACCTTTCTTAGATAAACATATTGAAGTACATAAATTACTAGATGATCTAAATAAAATTTATGACAAGGCTTATGCCAACATCAAAACAGCTCAAGATAAAATATATCAAATATATGGTCGTAAAGCAAAATTAAGAAAATTTGTTTAAAAGATATAGTTTACTTAAAATCTGTTGATAAACTTAAACCTCGATATACCGGACCATATATTGTAACATATAAACATTCTCCTGTTTCATTCTCAATTAAAAGATTGTATGCGCATGATGATACTGCATTTCGTGTGCATATTGATAGACTACTTATAGCACCACCTCGATATGGACATTTATTTGATCCTTCAAGTCATGCCATTAATAATAATAATACCCCTTTTCATTTTGAACCTCGTTATAATCTGAGAAAAAGATAATTTAGTTTCAACCTTCAATGATTTAGTAAATAATATGTACATTGATACTTAGTGCTCAATGGTGTACAACATTGAGTGTATGTTGCGCATAACTGATCTTTAACTACATTGTGGCTGGTCCATGATTTTACTGTTTTCAAAGATCATTTGTGAACAATATTTTGTGTCTTTTTACATTTTGTTCATCTTATTTCCCTTTATTTTATAGCCATATCAAAATTGTATCACATTTATCTACATATACAAGTTCATATAAATTTTAACATTCAAAATATAGGAACATGTAAATTTCACATGCAATATTTTATAGGATTTTTTTTCCCTTTCGTTAATAACAAATAATAGCTTGTAAAATGGACTTAAATTCTCACCATCACACATGACTTGGATATATTTTACTCGATTATGTCATTTAGTCTCTCACCACTCTAGGATTGTCTACCCCTTTTTGATATATAAAATATATATCCAGTTTTTTTTAATTATTATTAATTATTGCCCTCAGAAGTTGTGGCCCGTTCAAAATTGTTGTCCTAAGGTCCCACACTTCATTGTGCTGAGAGACAACCCAGAATTGGTACGCCAATTTCTTCTTGTTACCAAAATAATTTTATATGATTTGTCGAAACGTGCTCCTGTTGAACACCAGTGCGGTCTTCATGGGGAGCAAGGGGTCCATGTTGTGGTCAAGAAACTACAATATGGGCTCTCAACTCACTCCCTCTACACCTAGGACAAAGGTATTAAAATGGCGTCATATTACTTGTATTTGTTACAAGAATAAGGACGGACACTTTTTGCAGGCGTGCAATTGCATTCCTTTTTTTTCCCGTCCTGTGCTTCGGCACGAATCTTAACATTTTGTTTCACTGCATCTATACCACATGCATTTCATTTTCATTTTTTCATGTAACATCTTTGTGACATTATGTATTTAGTAACATTGTGTATGTGTATTTTTTTTTGTTACTTGCATTTGCGATTTATATAAAATTTGCATAATCAGATAAAGATCCTAGCTGGATCAAAAATGCTCGAAAATGAGAAATGTTTGCATATTTTCTCATATGTTTATCGTCATGACAAATAAATTAAGTACTGGTACCAGTCACACAAGAAGTCGAACAATTTTATACTATTATACAAAAAGTCAAGCAATTTCAAAACAGTCATGTAAGGCCAATTCAATCAAGGCAAACAAACTTTAGATGACTAATTAAACAGGACGTCCTGCAAAACAACAAAATAACAACTTGTGGACTGTTGAATGGACTATTGATCACAAGTTATAAAGAATTGCTATGATAAAATAAGATTTTTTAAAAAAAATCTGTGCTTTTATATCTTTCTCAATGTTTATGCTTTACTTATGAACTGAATATATGTGCTTAAGAAGAGACACGATACTTGTTTTTACAGATGTACTGTACCATTACAGCTGTTCCTGGTTTGTGGGGTGATTATATATGACAGCAATCTGTCATATATATAAATGTTTTCTTACATTTTACTTATTTAAATCAAACCCCTCTTAATTTTAAAAGCTTTCAATATTCATCCGTTTCCCTGTATATTAATAATCCTTTTTATCTCTGTTTTATTTTCATAATATCTCAGCAGTAATCTAAATGTTAAGTTATACGAATTCATTTCTAGTTCAATAAATAATTCTTTTAATTTAAGCATTCCTTTTTTTCCGTTACAATAATTGAATAAATAAAAGGTAAATAGTAGTTTTCTACATCACAGTTATATATCAAGATTTATTGCAAAAAGGAAATTAAGAACTTTATTGATTACTTTAAAATCTATTTTTTTTATAATTATCCTTATTGTTCATAAAACAATCCACATGTAATTCATTTTCACCCTTTATTCATTTAACCTTGAATTGCATCTCTGGATGTAATCAAATTATAGCAATATGTATATAAAATAAATATGCCTATTTATAGCTTCTAAAATAAACATAATAATAATTATTCTTTTGATCTCTCATAAATAATCCAAAAAGAATTTAACTTCTATTTCAGAGTCATTAATCTTGCAAATGTTGACAGTTCAAATTATAGCAATAAATTATATCCAATAAATATACATTCATCTCATTTAAAACAACGTTTTCCTTTTCTAACTGTCAAATAGATTATCCCTAATGTATGCTTTTTTTATATTTACTTACTCAGAAAACAACGGTTGTTCTTGCTTTACTCTCAGTAGCATCTTCCAATCAAAATAATGGGTGATGATATCAATTGCTAAATTTAGATCAACATGTCAAAATATGGTAACGTTTCTGGCTCTGAGGCAAATAATTATTTTAATTTACTGGAAATTCCATACCCAGCCAAAAGTATCTTGTCTTTTCGAATTCTAATGCCAAAATAATGTATTGAGTAATGTGTTTTGGCACCAATTTTTGTTCGCCAAGTAATGTAAATCTCTGGCAATAATGTTATGTGACCACTCACTCTCTCTTTGAATACTCACTGTGTAAGTTGCTTCTTCTGCTGGCTCCTCCTAAGAGACGCCTCTCCTATATTATACTATATGATCATGGAAAAATTAATAAAAAGCATTGAATGTTTATTTATGGAGTTTTTTTATTGAAATTGCTGAACCTGGAAAATATTTATATAATTTTAAAAACTCTCTTCGCCCTCAACAAATCACCACGTCACACACCGTTTGCTGAACGGCAAGCATCTACGCGATAGCCAAACTCGTCCCACACACGAGAAAGCGTATCTGCTGTTATTGAGTGCACGGCAGCAGTGATACGGTTCCGCAAATCGTTCTGAGATTTTGGTAGCGGCGGGACGTACACAGCTTTCTTAACATAACCCCGGAAGAAGTAGTCACATGGGGTGAGATACGCTTTCTCGTGTGTGGGACGAGTTTGGCTAACCTGTAGATGTTTGCCGCGAGCAAACAGTGGACACATTGAACATTTATACTGTCTTAAAAAAACTTTGAAACGTCCTCTTTTCATTGATATAAAGACTGTTCATTTTGGATTTGTACTTTAATAAATACAATTTCTTGAAAATGGGTCAATCATTTAGAATAACCCTGTATAATTCCAACAATACATGGTGACTTGCTCTCTAATTTTTGGCATTTCTGTTTAAAATTTTCATAATTAAATTTCTTTTTTACGAATTTTAATTTTATAATATATATTATTTGAAAAAAATATATGAAATGTAATTTTATATTTTATTTAATAGCAATCTATTTACAGAAGCTTTATATATGCGAGTCAAAATTTACACCTGATTCCGCAAAGTAAAATTTGAGTTATGCTAAAAAAAAAAAAAAAAAAAAAAAAAAAAAAAAAAAAAAAAACTACAAACGCTGCAGCTTGTTTACAACAATTAAAAAAGAATTAGCATTTTTGAGTTCTAATCTTTAGATGTGCATATATCCTAAACCTCTTCACTGAATGACTTCCCACTTTCTATGCATTACAATGTTTTCTGAAGAATTTAAATTTAATGTTAAATTTGTGCATTTTTAACTTGCTAAAATTTCAACACTGTAACGGTCCCTGAAGTTATTTTTTTAACATTAAGGAAGAACATATAATTCCCAATTAAATATCTGATGTTGTTGTCTGGCGATTAAAATAAATCAGTTGTTCTCTTATTTTTGACAACTGTATAACTTTTGAAAAACGAAAGTAAATATAGTTATCTATTAAATAAAATCCATTCTTGGTATGTGTGTATGTTCCTCATACAAATCAACAGATTTTACCCTATTTGAACGAAATTTGATGTACCTATGCTTTAGAACACGAGTAAAATTACTGTCAACTGTAAAAAATTCTTATACAAATCTTTATTTTATTTTCAAACAACTCCCATAGTTTATAATTACGTAAATCAATTTTCTGTTTAAATTTCTAATGTAATTTCTTTTTATAAACCAATAAAAATTCAGACTCTTTCACTATAACTTGAAATACGAAACTAACGTCATTTTAGGAAGATAATGGGATTTTTTTTCGTATATTACAAACATTAACATGAAGTGTGTTTAAATGACATAGAACATGTTTTTAAATATGTTAGAATATAAAAATAAATAACGTAGCTCCTAATTTTACAAAGGTAAATTGTTTCCACTGGTTTATTAATATTAAAGTAAAATTTCCAAGAAATTAAAACATATTTTTGCGTATTCAGACATTATGATTCAATTTATTTTACATAACCAAAAATCATCTGTCAAATATGTATATTTAGAACTCATTACATCGTAATTTTTTTAGCGTTTGACTCAGACACGGAGGCATATTTAATCTCTTTGGATTTAGTTAGACACTAAATGCCCCCTATTAATACAAATTGGATTTAAGGAAAATAATATAGTATTCTTCATTAATTATTCTTTAAATGTGGGAGTTAAAACAATCTGGATTAAAAGTAAAACGGCTTATCAAAAAAAAGGACGTAATTTGTTTCATGTAAAACATTCATTTTAATTTTAAAAACTGATATATATATTTTAGTAAGTTCTACAAAAAGGCGTCATTGTAATTTAACCAGTTCCAAAATTATATTTTAATTCTTAAAAGAACAATATATTTTTGAAAAATAATGTTTCGCATCAAATATCACATAATTTCAAAATGCAATTTTAGCCAATTTTGTTTAAATTACATTCTAAATGTAATTTCTTAGTTAAATTTAACATTTAATAATATTAATGTTTAAATTTTTTTCTTTGTGTACAATAATATTTTATTTCTTTAAGCGCTTTCGCGTTTTAAATAGATAATGCGCATGTGACGTCACACACACACACACACGTAAAGATGTATTTCTCAAAAAGTAACAACTCTTACAGAGTTAGTAATTCATAATGTATTATTTCCTATACATCATATAATATAATCTAACTATTTCAAAATTTAGAGAAATTTAGAGAAACTTCAAGCAATTTAGCTCAACCTTTTGTCTATTTTAAGTTGAGTAGACACGCATCAAACCAATTTGTGGACAAACATGCACAATATCTAGAAATAGAAATGCATATTTGTACATGATCCAAGAAGTGAAATAATTATCTTTATCAAGGCAATTATAAGTCTATAGAAAAACTATCGCCGGTGAAAGTGTCATCAGATTTGAAATTATGACCCGGTTTTCATTGCAAAAAAAATATTATTTTACAGCAATTACACAGAGTGGCGGAATTTCCACAGAATTTATTGGTCGCCAAAACACAAGTTTAACATCCTTTTACCGTACAATTTTTCAGAATATTCAGTTGCTATAAAATTTAATAATTATACTAAAGTTGACGTAAAAATTGTTACCATATGGCAATTTTGATTGGAGAAAAGGATTTGTCTTTCACATCGTTTACGTGAAATTCAAACAAGAACCGATGCCACTGATTAAACAAGAAAATCCTCCCTCCCATATTTTAAAGGCAAAATGATTATGGAAAATCACCAGAGAAAATAAAAATAAAAATCCAGGTATTATCATCTTGCCTTCTCTGATAGTTATGTAAATTCTTTTAATTTTAAAATATCTAAATCTATAGTTAAAGAATATCTGCAAGGTAATTTTTATCCCTCACTGAAATATATTCCTGTCAAATACCGAAACTCACATAATCCTAACCTGCAGCACAACAATGAATAGGACAATGTTTATCCATAATCTTGGTGCTTTTAGGTAGCTTTCAATACAAAAAAGCTACCTAAATGGGTGTTACTTTTTTAAGTTTTTTACTACCTTTTGCAGCCGTTCGGAGGAAAGCAATTCCAAAGAATTTTAATATAATTTCACCGATCATGTCCCCCAGACCCCCAAAGCATCCTCCGTTCAAATGTTAATATATATATATATGACATATGTCATGCTGTAACTCTCGTATTTACGAACCGATTTAGATATGACTTAGTATTAGTATAGGACATACCAAGATCTAGACCGAGTTCGTTGGCCAGCTTCATACACCACCTTGTTACAAAATGGTGGCTAGTTTAAAAAAAATAATTTTTAAAAATTCAAAAATATTTAGAAAAAATATAAGAAAAACATGTTTCTGTTAAGTGTTAGAAAGTGATACAAGGATAGGATTCTTGAACATTTTTTTGTTTTGGCCATATCTTAAAAAATGGCTGAGATATGGCTGTTGGGAATTGTAGGGTGGCTGAGATTGTGAAATAATCTGATATTTGTTATGCTGTTCCTCTCGTATTCATGAACCGATATTAACGTTACTAATCATGTATACAGTACATACCAAGGTCTCCACCAAATTCGTTGGCCAGCTTCATGCGCCATCTTGGCGGCAAATTAAATTTTTAATTCAAAAAGATGTATAAAAGTTACAAATTACAAAGTTGTTTAGGTTAAGTGGTAGATCGTGATACAAGGATTCCGGAAATATTTTTGTTTTGGCTTTATCTTAAAAAACGGCTGAGATATGGCAGTTTGAAATTCTAGGGTGGCTGCTATTTTGAAACAATCTGATTTTTGTTATGATGTACCTCTCAAGCTAAAATTCGCATTAAAATTTAGCATTAAAGAAAAGCGGCATTGAATCTTCTTTAATAATTTTCTCCAATCATTTTAGCTTCAGGTGTTTCAGTAAAATGAGTTGAAGTTTTAAAAACATGACTATGAACGCTACCTTTTCCTCCCGGTACAAGCCAGAAAGACAAATACTATTTTAGATTGTTTTCGGCATTGAAAGAAATAAGAAACTCTATTGATTAATAAATCATCATTTAGGCTTTGAAAGTCTTTGGAGCGTGATAAATTTTTGATTTTGTTGGTGGATCTACAGCTATTTAAAGTGTGGCATTGAGAAATAAAAATCCAATAAATATGTGAGAAATAAAGGTATTTTTTCTACTGATTTCATTTTTTAACTTTTATGCTCAACCACGTTTTAATTCATTTTTTAAATATCACATAACTTTTTTTTCAAGATGTGAAATGTTTTGGAATAGAAACAAAATATGTGTTGACTTTTAGATTATTCTAATCAAATCAAACTAATATCGAAAATCTAATGTTAATTAACAAATTTCCTAAAAAAATATTTTCAAATAATCACTTTAAACAATATTCTTCTACACGAAAACATAAATTATATCAATTTCCACGAACGGAATAAATGTAAATTAGAAAAATTAGATTTGTTGAAATAGACTAACAAAGAAATAAAACTCCATACTTAATGTTCGTGAAAGTGTGTGAAATTTTATACTCGTGAAAAAAATTAAAATGATCTTATATTTATAAATAAAAATGCACATATTGTGATTATCTGAAGTAATTCTACTATAAAATATGATAAAGAGTTTGTTAATTGTATATGTTTCCTAATTAATGCATTAATTTTCTTTAAATTTTACCTGGACGAAGTTAGTATTGTGTATTTTTGTAAAAAATAAGTGTATTGAAATATTCAGAAATAAAGTGAAATTTCGCTGATACACTTATTAATGTGTTATTTTTATCTTCAAAATTGAAAGGATCAAAAACATGTAATCGGAACTGAAACTTGTTTGATTCAAAATATAATAAAAAAATATAAAACCGAATATCTTTGCGATAGTGTTTTAGATGCAGTTTCAGTTATGTATTGTATATGTATTGTATATGTATGCATATCTTATAATTCACTTTGAAAGAATATTTGAAATATATTATTATTTTTCAAAAGTTATGTTTAAGGCACAGAAACAATCAAACAAACAATAACATAAAATAACATCTAGAACATGTCGAATAGTTTTTGGGGTTATTTCTATTTTGCAGATCGCATAAACACGTATTTTTACCTTATTATTTTATGCGAATAACAAATGTATTCTGAATGTTTCGTAGGATCAACGGTTATCTCTATTAAAGAAACCTGAAAATATCTATAAATATTATTATTAGATTTCGTAAATGCAAAATAATGTAACTCAGCCGATCAGTTTACAAATGATGCAAACAGAATTTTCATTTATGAAGAAATTATTTTCTTACTAGACACGAAATACATTTTTATTAATAGAAAATTTAAAAAGTCAACAAGTTCATTTTAACATTACTTTAATTAATTAAGCATGAATTATTATTATTATTATTATTATTATTATTATTAGTTTACAAATAGGCTTATCTAATCAAACAAATATTAATAAATGTATTCAACAGTACTTGAACACAATTATAAATATTAATTATATAGTCAAATTATTAAATACTATATTTCCGTTTTGCCAGAATTTAATTTATTACCCCATTTAAATAATAATAAAAAATGTAACTTACCATTTGCACTTAACACATATTTTTATAACTTAACATATTTTTATCGGATGTTTGAACAGATCCCTAGGCAATCATGTTTGTATAATTTCCCGCATGATAATGATATTTTGATGGTATTGTAAGAGAAGAGGTAAATTCATCCAAACTCTTCATGTATGCATTATCTCCCGGTTTTGAATGTAGAGGTGGAATGGAGGATTTGAGCCATAAGAAATTGATAGGAGATTCTTCCGCTATCGAATATAACATTCATCCTCAGAACACATGATCATGGTTCATTTATCATCCATTAATTAATCTCCAAACATGAACGGTTTATCACAGTACCTTCTGTAAATACAACAACTTAATATATTTTTGGTAATTGAGGCGATGACTTTAAGTGAATAAAAATCATACTACATTTACACGAAGTACCTTAGAAATTACATTTTAACATCATAAAAATATATTAAAAATTATTACTAAAGCTTATTTTTTGCACGTATGCTTTAGAGTTATATGAATGAAGTGACATAATAATACTTTTGTAACTGCTTATAATACTTTTAATTTAAGTCATTTACAGTAATCTTATCAAATATTTTCATTTCCACAATGTCAGGATTTTAATATAACAATTTAATATATATATTTTTTAAATATGTGTTATTTAAATACATGTTTTAATATTTTAAAAGAAGAAATTTGAGATAGGCAAAGCAATGTAAAAATATTTCAAAGGGCAGATAATTAAAACAAATGTAAATAATACGGTAAATTACTATATTAACACATTCCCATTAAAAAGGGCCGTGAGACTTGGTAAACCTACGACTTATAAGCTAAAAAATTCACCGTATCAGATTACAATACTGGAAGACAACAGATACTAGTGACTATTTAATAAACATTGCTTGCGAAGCATAATCTAAAGTATCTTCTTAAAATTTCTGCTCTAAAAGTCTATTAAAATTAAAATTTCTGACATATCACAAATGTCTTTCAATCAATAACAATACAATAAATATTTAAATAACAAAATAATAATAATGAAATATTAAATGATAATAAATATTACAATAATAATAAATAACACAAAAAACATTCATCATGCAAAGGAGGAGTACATTTTTTTGCTTATTCCCAATTTATTAAATATTTACGGTTTATATCATCATCCACAATAAATAGAGTATATAATACAGAATTAAGTGTATTTATAGTAGTTATGGTAGTCGTAATACTAGTTAGTAGTATGTCAGTGATCAACTATACAAGTTGTAATAGTTTTTAGTTATTATAAGTACTATTTTTTATATGAATTATCTGTATTATTTGCCCTTTATATTCAAACAATTACATTGAATTCATAAAATTTTTCATTAGTTTGTCAATATTTATGTAATCTTACCTTCATATATCTATAATTTATAAATACTTTCTCTTTGTAAGTTTTTTTAAATTTCTTATAAATTAATATAATAACAACAATACTAATTATAATTTTGCTCGCAATATTCTTGGATAAAACAAATTCTTACGTATGATTGAAAACATATTAATTTGTTTTAGTTTCATAAGAACATGTTTTGCTACTCTAAAAAGAAAAGAAAATCTTGTAGTAATTGTATCGAAATGATTTTGGAAAAATGATTTCAACACAATGTAAATAAATGTTTAATATACTAATATATTAACAATAATATTTTATTACTAAAAATAATACACATTATAATTTTTAGCAGACCTTTACTGTATACACAAGCATTATTAGGTACACTTTTAATTCTTAATATCAAATTTATAGGTTCATTCTTTATTATAATACCATATTAATTCATCTCATAGTCACTTACAATACTACTTAATTCATCACATTTTGTAAGTAATATCATTTTTAATTCATCTTACAGTAATATCATTGTATGCACAATACAGTAGATTTCCGTTACAACGAACTCCACGGGACCACTAAAATATTTCGTTGTAACGATTTTTTCGTTGTAACGGAATTACTCCTATTTATCTAATGAATTACATATATACGTAGATAAATTATGTAAGATAAATGTACCTTTCATTATATAGGATTTTAATGGAAGACTAGTTAAATTAACATAGAAAAAGTTAGTAAATTAAAATTCAATATTAAAATTACAAAATTACGGACTAACCTTTATTTCGTAATACATTATTGCAGAAAGTTTGTAATTTTAGTTTGTACAAAGGAATGTGTAGCTGATTATAACAAAAACGTGTGCAACGAATGAATGTGAGAAAATACCTCCTCTGGAACATTCTTTTGATGAGAAACAAAAGCACGTATTTTTCTCCAAGCATGAGAGAGTTTCCGAAGAGGTAACTTCTGAATCGTCGGTGACACCAATATCGTCATCACTGCTTTCGTCATTTTGTTGGTCGAATGTAGTTTTAATGGATAAAATTATATTTTCATCAGTCACTTCAGAGCATGTTTGAATATTGTCATCCACGATAAGAAATCCTCCAAATCCACCTGATCAGAGATTGATGTTAATTTTCTGGTAGCCTTCCAAATTTTGTTTAACTCAGAGGACTCATATCCAAATCTTAAACTTCTGATTAATTTTCTTCGGGGTCAGTTAATCGGGCATGTTTCCAACAGTTAGAAATTGTTTTCTGGCTAATTTCTTGCCACGAACCAGAGATCAATTCAATAGCTTCTTTGAGATTTATTTTTGGTCTTTTGCCATTCTCTAAGCCGCAAAGAATTTCTTTTAGCAAAATAGTTCAGTTGCGAGATTTTACAGCACAGATGATATCTTGGTCTATAGGCTGTAGAATAGAAGTGCAATTTGGCAGAAAGTACTCAAATTGTATGCAGTCTAATTTGGAGGGATGATTATGAGGCATGCAGCTATCAATCAGGAGAAGAATTTTCCGTTTCTTAGCTTTCATTTCTTTGTCAAATTGCACTAGCCAATCATTAAAGATATCTTGTGTCATACATGCCTTCTTATTGAATTTATAATAGCAAGGTGAATGACAGGTCTTAAAGAAACGGGGCTTGCCCGAATGATCAACAATTAATATTTTTCTGTTCTCGGTTCCAGATTTGTTACAACAAAAAAGTGCTGCAATTCGTTTCTTTGAAGTTTTCCCTCCAATGCATTTGTCGTCATTAAATGTTAATGTTTAATGTTTTGGTTCAGATTGATAAAATATTCCAGCCTCGTCAGCATTAAAAACATCATTGGAGCTGTATGTCTTTATAAGGGCAGCTACTTTTCCAGCTCTCCATTAATTTACAGTCTTTGTAGGTTCACTACTTGCTTCGCCTCAAATTGATTTCATTACAATTCCATGGTGAGTACGGAAGCGATTGAGCCATCCGACACTGACTTGGAAATTTTCGATACCAAGCATTGTTCCGAACTCTTGAGCTTTTTGCCTTATCAGAAGATCACATTGCGTGAACGAACATCTTCGAATCACTTGAACACGGTTTTATCGACATCTTGAAATTGGGACTGTCGCATTCGTTTTCTATGAGAACCAATGCTTGCAATTTTAAATTGTCTGTCAATATTTTCCTTATCTTTTAGAAATGTAGATAAAGAAGATGGTGTTATTCCATATTTTTTGGCCACATCAGCTTTCCGCAATCCTTTATCAATCTCAGAAATTATAGCTTTCTTTTCTTCCAACGAAAATTGTTTTCGTTTTAACACAAGCCATATTTTATCAATGAACGAACCAAGAAACACACTGCAACAGGTATTGGCGAGAAAGATATCCCAGAACAAGCACAAACACTCCTTTCACAGTGAAGTCCACCTGAAGTCTGTCACGTGATCATTTTGAAGCGTATGGGCTAATGAAAGAAAAGGAATTCGGAAACAGAAGTAGACAAACGAAAAATAGCAAAGGAGAGAAAAATCTGAAATAGCACCTGTCCCCAAAACAACGTTATTTTTTTTAATCTTCGACATGCTATTCGAAGTATATTTCATTTCTGTTAAGCAACTGAGAAAAAAGAAAAAAAGAGCTCGAAGAAGATTTTTCGTTGTAACGGAATTCCTAGTAAAATGCACTTCGTTAAATCGGAATTTTTTATACATTGGGGTTAATGAAATTTGAAAAGGGGATTTGTCAAATTTCATAGTAACGGGATTTTTCGTTGTAATGGAATTCGTTGTAACGGGAATCTACTGTACTAATTCAATTATGCGTGACTCAAAAATTCAGAAAAAAAATACCAATAATATCAGTTGTATCACTTAAATCTTCACTGAGTCTTAACAGCAATGGACTCCGAATAATTACCTTGAATAACACAGTACGGGTGTAATCCCATAATAACTCACAGTACTATTTTAATTCATCAAATTTCGTAAGTAATATCATTTTTAAATCATGGGATAGTAATATTATACTATAAACAAACTTAATCCTTTTATGCATGACTCAAAAATTCAGAAAAACATAGCAATATTCTGAGTTGTATCATTTAAATTTTCACTGAGTCATAACTGAAATGAGTTCCAAATACTTATTCTGAATACGACAGATTAAGTATATTATTCCCAATATTTACACTTAGGTCATTCTAAACTTCAAATCAATTTATCTCTGGTGCAAAACATAGAGAATATGTAACTAGATGTGGTGCACAATGAACATAATTTCATCAAGGTTTTTCATTGTCATTTCATCATCAGTCCAATTTAATCCCTTTTTCTAGTCTATGACTTATAAATAATGAGACACTAGATTCCCTGTTTGTGTTCTTGTTGAATTTTAAGAACACATTTTCTTATTTAACCCCTTCAGGGGCAAAGTACTCTTGTAGCTAAAATAGTGAATTGATTGATTGACACCAGGATTCACGAACGAATTTATTTCAAAAGTAAGTAAAAGCTTTTCCTCATATACCTTATGAATTCGAACTTTGATTATAAAATTCTGGTGTCATTGTGGCATTTTGAGATTAAAATTAAGTGGTATATATAATATACCGGTGCCCTTCAAGGGGTTAAAGGCTAATTTTCTCTCTAAGAGAATTCTCTGATAATTAAGTTATTTTTTTTTTTAAGTAACAAGTTCACCACATATTTTAACTTATAAAAAATTGGAGTATTTAGTGTGGTATTATATTTAAAAATATAATACCTTAAAATAAATAACACATTCATAATAAAGAAAATAAACAACATATTTACAATATTTACATATTTATGTATTAAGTTAAAAGTGAAATAAAGATTGTAACATGTTGGAAAAATATATATGGTAATTCATTATACGTCGGTAATCATACTATTTGACAAAAGTAACAAAACTAAAGCTGTAAAGCTAAACAAAAAACATTCTAATAACTAACATTTGTATTATTATTATTATTATAAACTTTCATACACAACATTACTAGAATTTTATTATTCATTATCCGCATAATTCACACTTGTCATACACCCGCATAAGAAAATAAAAAACACACAAAATGGACCTTTAAATTCAGGGAACTTGTAATTATTCCTGAGCTCTTTGATAAAAATATTAGAGTATTTCGTAAAATGAAAGATTTTAAACTTAACTGAATATGGTCTCAATATTACTAATCAATCATCCTATTACAAAATTAGCTATTAAACTTTTACTAAATATAAAACATCCTAATAATTAACTATTGTATTATTATTATTATAAACTTTCATACACGAAATTACTAGAATTTTATTATGCATTATTCGCATACTTCACCCTTGTCCTTCGCCCGCCTAAGAAAATGAAAAACACGCAAAACGGATCTTTAAATACAAGGAAATTGTAATTATTATTCCTGAGCTCTTTGATAAAAATAATGTAAAATACTATACTGTGTTCTTTAACTCGAAATTTTATTAATAGTTGGCAATTATTGTTCATCAAAATCCAAGAGCCTAAATATGCCTCCTTGGTTAAAGCTAAAGCTAAAAAAGTTACGATGTAATGATTTCTAAATGTCAATATTTGACAGACGATTTGTTATGTAGAATAAATTGAATCATGAAGTTTGAATACGCAAAATATGTTTTTATTGCTTGGAAAATTTACTTTAATATTAAAAAAAAAAAACAAGTGGAAACAATTTACCTTTGTAAAATTAGGAGCTAAGTTATTTATTTTTATCTCCAAACACATTTAAATAAATGTACTATGTCGTTTAAACGCACGTATAGTAATATTTGTAATATGCGAAAAATTCATATTATCTTCTCAGAATGACATCAGTTTCGAATTTCAAATTATAGTGATTAAATCTGAATTTTTATTGGTTTGTAAAAATATTCTCCATACGCAGTTTCTTTTAATGGCAACGGGAAAGAAATGGCAGTAAAAATTGAAAAGAAAAAATACATTTATGTAATGATAAATTATGTGAGATATTTGAAAAGATTGGTAAAGAATTGTCTGAGAAATTTTTAAAGTTGACAGTAATTTTTCTCGTGTTCTAAAGCATATGTGCATCAAGTTTCGTCCAAATAATACAAAAACTGTAGATTTGCATAAGGAACATACACACATACCAAGTACGGCATTTATATATATAGATATATACAAATATCTACATGCAGGACTTTTAACTAAAAGTTCCAACTTTATTTAACAAATTTCACCAGGAAATGTATTTACTCCTTAGTAATTGCCAAAACGTCAGTGAGGGCTCACTGTGGAGACCCGAAAAGTTTTTGGTTTCTCTCTGTTTGTCTGTTTGTTTGTCTGTCTGTCTGTCTGTCTGTCTGTTCCGCGATAACTGCCGCAAAAATTATCCGATTATGTTCATTTTTGGTAGATATGTTGGTGAGGTACCCGGAATGAGCTGTTAGTTTTTAGTTACATTTGGTTGATTCGTTCGAAAAATACAGACATTTTTTGGGGGGGCATAATGCTTTCCTATGGGAATGCAGACGATTTTCAAATTCCTTTCTTAGATGAAATGGAAATCGCATGTTTGAATAGTGGATTTCAGCTTTATATTACGGATGTTAAACTTTCGACATGGTTTTTTTTAAATATATGCAATAGCTTTAAAAATTTGCTGATACATTTATTAAAATTTAGAAATTAATTGTTAAAATTATTGGAAAATTTTTCGCATCTGTTGGGGAAATATAAAACTTTTATTTTCATATATATATTTTTTAAATTTTAAAATGCATTTCTTTTAATTTGCTCTTTAATATATCAGTTGCTTAGCAACCATATTTCAAAGAATATCAAAATAATAAAATTCAAGTAACTCGCACAATTTTGCTGCTATACTTTATTAGCAAAATACATTATTTTCAGGAGAATTTCTTATTCTGTTGACATAAAAGGGAATTTATTTTGATACAAGTTGTCTTTAACTTTTATGGAATGATTATGGAAATATTTTTTTAAATCAAAAATTACAAAAACGTTGAACGTGTAATATGGATTCAAGTCTCGTAGTATGAGTATACATTTCTATATATATATTTCTTACATGATATATTATTAATTTTCTGGAACAAATGTGGATGTTTCGTCATTGAAAAGTTAATATAATTTTAAAAATAAGATAAAATCACTGGTACAACAAGGTCGTTAATCTAAAGAAATTAGAGTAGTAAAGTGATCATGAAATATTACAATTACTGGAAATTATTCTGGAACAAATGTGGATGTTTCGTCATTGAAAAGTTAATATAATTTTAAAAATAGGATAAAATCACTGGTACAACAAGGTCGTTAATCTAAAGAAATTAGAGTAGTAAAGTGATCCTGAAATATTACAATTACTGGAAATTGAGAACACAAAAGCTATTACAAAAATACTTTATAGCGTCAAACCACGTTTGAATCACGTGAATTGGCAGTAGGCATGATTATGAATGAACCCAATAGGTTTAAAATTTTCAAAATATGCCTATTGTGCTGTGATTTTAGTATGCTATTGCTATCAAGTTAAATCAGTATGTACTTATAGATAAAATAAATATTATAGAATGACCATCAAAACGTATTTTCAAAACAAAGATTGTATTAACGCTAGATTTCTAAAATAGATATGGGAGAAAATAGTAGATTCAGTTTACATTTTATAAGTTGCTTTTGTAGATGAGATATTATTCCACTAATCCATCAGATGCAAGTGTTTCGTGGTTGACAGGTAAGTAAATATTGCTATTTGAGTAACATAAAATTATTTTCGAAATTGTTGCATACCCTAATAATACCACTGTGTAGAATTAAATCCAAGATATACTAGAATCATTCACAGAATCAATAGGAAATCACGGACGTAAATATAATAAGATTACTGGGGGTCGAAAAAATGCATTTTTTATATAAAAAAATAAAAAATAAGAATTTTAGAACATCATTGCATAAACCGTGTTTAATTTAACGCTTCTGATTTCTGAAACCTCCGAAGTATTAGTTAGGCCTATAAATATGTATGTGATATTACAAAAAATTAAATTGAGGATTGTAAGATGCTAAATAATATGAAAAGTGACATTAAAAAACAAAGACTTTAAGAGGTGACGTTGAGGTTCCTGATCTGCAGATTTACTAGTGCAGTTTCATTTTCCTTCTTTTGTTTTTTCCCTTTTATTTTTTACTAAAGCACAGAATTCTGCCAATTTTTAAAATATTATATGGAATTCCAAGTTCGGTAAGTCATAAAAACTCACATTTAAAATGTCACAGTAGGGTTAAACATGTTTTAAGTCACTATATTTATATATACATATATATATATTTTCATATATGCTAATAATAGAATCCTGCATTAAAATTGTAAAAGATATTAAACCATTAATAATAAATTTTCAATACATTAAACATTCTAACATTATATAAATTCTTGTAACTATAAGAAAACACATGATAATGCTTAATACTCCAGGTCACATACCATTTAGAAGAATAATTTCTTAGCGATTTGTCGTATTTTTGTTGTCATCATACCTTAGTATATTGTAATCCTCTTGTGTTATTATTATGATTGAATCCAAATAGCAGACATTACTGATTTTCTTGAATGTTGCATCCAAACATTGGTTTGACAAATAAACTATTTTTGCGATGCAATAATCCTGCCAGGCTTCTTAGGTTGTGGAGGTTTACTTAAATGGAGCAGATTTGTAGCATATGGAGTAATTAGAAAAGTCGTTTCGGAGTGATACTATAGTGCAGCCAATAAGTAAGGAGATCAGCCTATTTATTTAAAGTTGAATTAGCAGGGAGAATTAAGAGATCTTAGCAGCCAAACTAATCAAAAATGTTGTGATGCGAGTCTTGTTGAAAGGACGTTTATCCAGACGAAAATTCCCCATAATTCAGGAATAAACCACTTGTTTAAATTCAAAATATTTATTTAGTAGCATCTTTCAGTCTTTGCGGAAAGCTCCTAACATAAAAACGCTATTGCGTTTAGCATATTTAAGGTTTATAAACAATTCATTAAATTATTAAATTAATTAAAATCAAAATGAAAACTAAAACTAGATTTTAGCTTATCCCCATAATATACACAAGGATTCCAGAGATTCGTGGTGAATGCACAGATCTTAATGGCAAGGAAAACAACAAAAATTGTTTCTTTGAGGGCGTGCATTTGCTTAAATCGTTGTGGATGTCAGAAGAAACTGCAGGGAAATGCTGCAATGCGGCTTCAGTTCCCCACAAATCAGCACTTTTAATGAAGCTCTTTATTCGCATATGAAAATAAAACTGTATTAAATTATTAAATTGACATAAAAGCCCTGGAATTCGTCCCCTGTAAAATAAAAACTTGTCTTATGACAGAAAAAAGAATATTCTTAAAAATAATGCATTTTAATATGGATAACCTAATATACGAGACGTATAAATAGTGAAATTTGAAATATTGAGAGTAAAAAAAAATGTATTTAAAATTGAAAAAAAAAAATTGGAAAAATATAGACAGTTAAAATATATACGAGGGGCAGTCGGAAAATAAGTTTCCCCTGACGACTGTGGACAGAGGTGTGTATGAAAGCCAAAAAATGTAATGAGACATTAAAGATAAAACATAACTTTATTTTTCCACATAAGTACCAAGTACATTGAGACATTTGTCATACCGCTTTATAAACTTCAAAAGCCCTCCATGAAAAAATCAGGGCTTTGCATACGGACGAAGAGTTGAACGGCTATGGGCGAAAGACGACACAGCAGGTGAACGCGAACGTGCAAGACACCGATACCATCGGGTAAAGGTCGACCGCGATCAAGCAGATGGCGCGGGTCAACCAATCCGTCCGGCCAGGTTTCAACAGCGCCATCTGCTTGATCGCGGTCGACCTCTACCCAATGGTATCGGTGCCTTGCACGTTCGCGTTCACCTGCTGTGTCGCCTTTCGCCCAAAGCCGTTTAACTCTTCGTCCGTACGCAAAGCCCTGATTGTTTCATGGAGGGTTTTTTTAAGCTTATAAAGTGGTATGACAAATGTCTCAATGTACTTGGTACTTATGTGGAGAAATAAAGTTATGTTTTATCTTTAATGTCTCATTACATATTTTGTCTTTCATACACACCTCTGTCCACAGTCGCCAGCGGAACCTTATTTTCCGACTGCCCCTCGTATTATAATCCCCCCTACCCACCCTAATTATAATCCCAAAGAACAAACTCTCGCGCGTTTCTCTCCTTCTCTGTATATATATATATATATATATATATATATATATATATATATATATATATATATATATATATATATATATATATATATATATATATATTGGATTTTATATATTTATTTTTTAAAGAAAATTATTCTCACTTACTTTCATGACAGCTATTTAAATTACCATCAATATCATGTAACATTTCATGTCGCATTAACTCTAAATAATTGCGCATGTTCACGACCAATTTATGCATGAATATTTTCATGGTAGCTTACTTTATCATTTTATATTTAACTGATGTATTTAAGATTTTTTTATTCTTCCCAACGACAAATATTTTGTTTGTTTGAACTTAAAATCGTGAAGAAAAAATGCTTTTGAGGTTCTGTCAATTGGCTGAAAGCCAGAAGAGATTTATCGTCCATTGGATAAAGTTCAAAAGGAATTTTTCAAAAATTTGTCCACGAAGAAAAGGATGAAAAAGTGAGTAACATATAAATTTATTTGTTTGTTCATTTTAAGAACTACGGGATATCAGCTATTTAGACATGGGATGTAAGAGATTTAAGGATTTTACGGTAGACTCATATTAAACGTTTGGAATTGAGAAGAGTTTCAAATATTTTTTTTTTCTTCTTATAAAAATAATAACTTATACTATATTATGGATGACATAAATTAATGTTTTAAATTTTTACGCATTGAAAAGGTTAATTTATAAACTTTCTTTGAAAAATAATAGAAATATATATGAACTTGAATATCTATAACATAAGACAATTTCTGTTAAATCCGTAGCTAATCTGTAAAAACAATGTAGTAATATTGCTCTGAATTCGGTATTTAAATATCCTGAAATCTATTTGTACTAACATTTCATTTCCTGTTAACACGAAATCAAACGTTTATGTGTATTTCACGTGGCGTAAATTTATCTTTATTTGTATGAAACACCAACGCTTTACTATCCTTACACCGTTTGTGAATTATTTTTTTATTTATTTATTTTATTTTATTTTTATTTATTTATTTATTTATTTATTTTTTTGTGTAAATTTATTAAATCTCGATTTTAAAAAAATCGAACCAGAAATTTTCAAGATGTTTTTTTTTTTTTTTTTTTTTTCTAAAAGACTGAAGTTTCTGTTCTGAATCTGTTGTTATTTCAACCTGTCTTTGACACATGTCTTTGAACATATCAATTTGGAAACGAGGAATAAAACCACAATTTATTATTCAGAGATAATGATATTATTATTATTTTTTTTTTAATATTGCATTTTTCGATTTCAAAATTATGCATCTGTGCATATTTCATAACAAGGAATCAAAATATATAATTTTCATTAATATAGCATTAATAAAACAGAAATTAATAATTAATTTTTCTTTAATGATTTTACTTTTTTTTTTTTTTTTTTTTTGAAAAAGAAAGACAAAGTTTTTTGGTAATAGAAGTAACGTTACCAAATGCGAATAGGGATGTTTGTATTTTTTCACCTGCGGGGATAGGAAGGGGTGCGATATTTTAATAATTATCGCTTTTAGTGAACTGCGAAACCTAGCGGCGGGTTTATTGTTATTTGACACCATTTTTAATATATACATATCTAATGCCCCGATTTCAACAGAACTAATTCCATTTTAAAAAATTAATTTTTTATTCATCAGTAGCATTTAATTGCTGTGATGTATAGATAATTACCACCATTTCCGAATAGTAAATATATATAGGTTCCAAGCTTTTCTACGATTCCCTGTCTTTGAATAAGGAGTCCGGTATTCTTAATTAGTTGTTTGACAAAAATCTGTCTAATTCCCCCTCCCTCCTCCCATATTCAAGTTTTTTCTCTAACTATGCCCCTTTTCCATATCTCAGCAACTAACTTTCCAATGTCTTCGCAACTGATTCCAAACATTATAATAACTTTTATAATCACCCTCTATAACATTAAAGTGAATTTATGAGTTGTATATATCACTCTTTTCAAATAATAACTTCAGATTATTTGTATTTCATTTCAGAGTATATTGGACTATACTCTGTTCATATATTCAGTGTGTGATACATTCAGAGTAAAACATTTTGTACCATTTCATTCTGCCATTATATGTCCATTATTTTCGATTATATGTAGAATTTATATTATTCACGTCATATACCACATAATGAAAGACTCAGATATGACTGATAGAGATATTTGATCTAAAATATATTCAATGTTTTTTAATGCTAGTACATTTTTTATTATCTTCTTTTCAAAATTACTTTTATCTCTGTAAAAAAGAATAGTACATTTTACTGAATCGTCATTTTATAGTCAAGTGTACTTTAATAAGTAACAATAAAATGGGATTTTGAATATCTTTAGAAAACGTTCTTATTTACATCTTATATTATTCTTCTTATTTGAATTTACATCTTACAAGTAACCACCATGTCAAATTACAGGTTTCTAGTCCCTTCAATTAAAAAAAAAAAAAGTAAGTGTAGAACTTTTTTTTTTGCTCCAGCATCATATTATTATTATTTTTTTTAAACTGTCCTGCGCCTATATTTGCGTCATACAGATAGCTACCATTTCAAATTTAGTTTTTCTATCTCTATTAATTTTATATAATCCGTAATTTAGAACGCTTATAGAATGTTTTTCACGCATTTCATCATTTTAAATTTCGAATTTTCTAGAAACCTTTCATAGAGAGTATTTATATATTACTAGGGCATCCAACCCGGGCTTCCCGGGATAGAGAATATAGGTGCAGACCATTTATTATTTTTATTGAAAACTCTAATACATTTTTACTTACCCATCATACGTAGTATAGGGTAAGTCTTGTAATCGTTTTGAAAATCGAAATTTTTTTTGACGGATTTACACGTTTCAGACACTGGAGATTCCGAAAAACATATTTTTAGAAAAAAAATTTTGCCGTCCGTCTGTGTGTCTGTGTGTGTGTCTGTGTGTGTGTCTGTGTGTGTGTCTGTGTGTCTGTAAACGCTCTATCTCCCGAAAAAATTGAGATAGAGACTTGCAATTTGGTATGTACTTAGTATGTAATAATGGGAAGAAGCCTATTTCATTTCAATAACCTCGATTAACCGGAACAATTTTTTTCGGACTCTCGAAATATTCGTTCTGATGAAAGGTATATAAAAATTTTCGAAATTGTTTATTTTAAGAAATGAATATAAAAGACAATAAAAAAACATAAATTTTGAATAAAGCATGAAGTCGATCGGATAATTAGTTGCCGAGATATTTGTAATCCTATTTTCCACACTCTTCGATTTTTCATGACCCTGTATTTCATCCAAATTTCACTTCAAAGATATATTTCAATTGGAAATTTGACGCTTAATCAGATGCAATAAACCGCTAGTTAATAGGATTATTATTTTTGGAGTTATAAGGAAAAACCTCTTTCAAGCAATTCAGTAATCGAGCCTTTAAAGTTTGTGACGTCATCAAGCCACGATTTTATTTGAATTGCAATGCATTTTATAAGTAGTTTACACATTTTTATTTTAATATTTTACATTATGCATATCCATGATGGGTAAGTATTACGGTGGCCCCCAACGACTAGTTTTCATTTAATATTTTTTTTTAGATTGCTCCCTAACAGCACCAAAGAGCATATTTATATGAAATATGTCAATTATATAATCAAATAAAATTTCGAAATTTATTAAAAATGGTAATTTTGTATTGGCTTCGCGCCAAAAGTTAATAGACGAAGAAATTGCCAAAAATTTCATTATCTGCAGCAGTTTTATATATATATATATGTTATATAAAAATTTATTTCCTTCGTATCCTTCCATTTTATTCGCATTAATATTTTAAAATTAATCTAACTTCTGTCATAGTCAGTATTTCCTTAATTCTTAATAATATCTATTCCTATTTAAAGTCCTTTTAAAAGTAAATATCCGTATATTAATAATTATTTTATTCCAAATCTTAATCTAAAATTTAAGATCATTCGTAGCTTTTATCAATTTCCCAATCTATAAAATTCTGAGACGCGTTCTCATTTCGAATGTTTTTCAAGAGCCATTTTCTTCTTCTTATTATTATTATTATTGCTCTGATTTTTTCGCGCGCTTGGGATTTTAACTTCAAAATTTCTCCGCACCTAAGTACGGGATTCTTTACCGTCTTAGCTCCTCCTTCGCACCTCATTTGCTGGGCTGGAGCTAGCTTCTCACTCATTGGTTTGTACGCTCGTGACGTAAATTACTGTATGTCTCCGCTGAAGGAACAAAACTAGGTCGCATCGGTCGGAGCACTAGATTTTTGACGTTTTCGGAAGCTAAACAAATATGTGTCTGGTATTTTTATGTCCGTAGAATATTCAACTGGCCCAGTAACATCTTAATTCAATGAAGTGAAGCAACGTTAGCCCGAGGGTTATAAGTTTTAGACCTTTGGGAACTGTTTATGTGTTGTTCGTCTTCTAATAAAATTATTTGTCTGGAGATTGGCTGGATTTATTGGAAAACTTTGGTGGACTCATTTCATTGCCTTCTACTTCGCCATACTCGCTAATATCGACTGCAACTTGCTATATCGTTGAAGGACTGCCATCTTTTCATCGAATATTATTCATCGTAATATCTCAACCTCGTCAAAATGCTACATATATATATATATATATATATATATATATATATATATATATATAAACTTATATATAATTTCAGTGGTTTTAAGCGCTTATTTCAATTACATGTCACCTAAATTTGCATTTTATTTATGCTATTTTATTTATTGCTTAATGACGTTGTAATTTCGTTGTGGAATATTAGTTTGGAAACAAATGCTGAACTTGTTATATTGTTTAAAGTGCAAACGGATCAATATATTGTAATTGTCTGCAAGCGATAAGAAATAGATTAAAACAAATCATGGTTGAAATTTAATTTAAATGCTATAATAAATGAGTAAAACGCGATACAGTTTTGAAATAAATTGCATTTGAAAAAGATTTTTTTACCTGTATAACGGTGTAAAAATTTAAATTGTGCAATAGTTAAAAATTTTTAAAAATGCAGTAACAAAAATCGGAAAACCGAAATTTTATTGTGAAGTGTTGCCATTCGCAAAATGACGTCAGCGTTACGCACGGACACGTTTGTCCTTTATAATATAGATATGTAGGTAACTACCATGCTCACGTAATTTTAGAACTTTTTCCGCTTCTGCACAATTTTGCCATTAAAAAAAAAAAAAAAAAAAAAAAAAAAAACTATTCTGTGCGTGTATTTGCGTCTCAAAGACAGCAGTCATATCAAATTTCTAATTCTTATCCTTAACAATCCCGTAGAAATCGCAATTCAGAAAGTTTTTAGACCTCGTTTTGCGCATTTCCCGTTTTTAGTTTTCGAATTTTCTTTAAACTTGTTCTGTTGGAGCATTTACGGCTTAAAAGTAACAGCCATATGAAATTTAGAATTTCTATTCCTAACAGTTCCATATAAATCGCAATTAAGAACGTTCTTATAACAATCTCTGCTTCTTTTCATTATTTTAATTTCGTTTTATTTTAAAACTATTCTATGTGTGCATTTGGGTCTGAAAAGTAGCAGCCATATCAAATTTCTAGTTTCTAGCCTTTACAATTTCATAGAAATAGTGACTTAGAACGTTTTTAGAAATAGGGACTGTCACCATTAATTTGCCACCATTACTTTTGAAATTGGTTCGAAAGTTCCAGAAATTATCACTACAAACAAACGTTACTCCTTTGTAATATTAGTATGGTTGATAAATATTATAAACTGTACCTTTTAGTATATATATATTTATCACATAAAAAATAAAATGTTTCTTTATTTTCTCGTAAGATGAACATATTTACCTATTTGCTTAGTAATTCATTTTTGTACATTTTTACGTTCCGTCATTTCACCTTATATGTAATATATGCAGTGACAACATGAAGTACCAGAGGAAGTATTTTTGAAGCTAGGTTATGATTATTAGCTGGCGAAATGCCAGAATTATTTAATCGTTACTTGATAAAAAGAAATCCACTGCAGAAAATTATATTGCTCAGATGACCAGAAGTAGTAATACATATTAAAAAAAAGACGTAAAGCGCTGTTTCTTTCCACTTTTCTCTTCAGAGAATCTTTTATACATATTTTTTACAGCTAGTTGAGTTTTTTATGTGTTCAGATAGCGAGATAATGTGTTTCGTGTAATATGTTTCTTCTTATTCTTTAATGCGGTGCTAGATAAACATACACAATTATTAAGGAAGTAAGAATGTGAAATAATTGTAATTGCGTGTTGATGGATTTTTCAAATACAAAAAAAAAAAAAAATTAGAAATACGTAAAGAAAAATAAACATAGTTGTATAATTAATGATCAATCGTTTTTAACTCTTTATTTCTATTCAAAAGGAAAATATATTAAAGTAATTTTTTATTCTTATTTTGTAGAATTTTTGTATTATGTACCTAATTTCCATTTTAAATGATTTTTGGATCTTTTTCAAGAAATTGTGTGCTGTACGTATCATATTGTGCCAGTAATGACAATAATTTTCTTTGTGAAATACAATAGTTAAGAAACTTTATTAATTTAAATATTAATCTTACAAAAAATATTTTTTGTTGTATTGTGAATTTTTACGTACAGAAAAACAATCCATATAAATTGTGCTTTCAAAGGCACTTAATTATTAAAACATTGAAACAAAATCGATTTTAAAATGTTTCAATCATATCAAATTTCATGTCAAATATCATATAATGGTTATGTTATACATCATACATTGTGAAACAGACTATTTTTTTGGATGTCAATGAATATATTCATTTAATTTCCAACCCTTTTATTATTATTCAAAATCCAAATAAATACTCTTAATTGTTTTTTAAATGAATAAAAACTGTTCTTTCTAATAAAATATTAAAAAAACTTCTTTCTAATAAAAAAAAATAATAATAACACTGTTTATGCTAAAGAACATAAACTTGATTTTCAGGACTCATTTTGTGACCCATTTTCATAGGATTATACAACAGATAATTCATTGAAGCAAATAACAATACACTAGAAACGCATATATTTTTTTCAAAATTCAATATCGATAATATTAAGTTTGTTGCATTTGCTTTTTGGAACAAAATAAGTGGTGATCAATAATTCCCTTTAAAAAATCCCCAAATATAATAAATATGATTCCTCAAATGTATTAAATACGACAAAAAAAAAATTATCGATGTAGAAATGTATTTATAAGAAATTCCTAATTATATTCAAAGTTTAATTAATCCATTAAAGCCGGAATTATTTTTCACTTTAAAATTCAAAAATTGCATTTCATACCAATATTTCAAAGTAGCAAATTTAATCCCCTTTTATTACGGAGTTTCTGTCATCAGATAAAGATAATATTTCTTTTAAAATATACTGGTATACAAGCAACAAAATGGAGGGAAGCTATCCCGGTACCATATGGTACCGATAGGCTTTAATGGGTTAACTGAGAATAGAAAAGAATAAATTATTTGCAGGTGAAACTTTTCGGAAATCTATACTAACAAAACTCTAAATAAGCTTTCTTGGAAAATAATGCTAATTTTTTCTTGTAAAACTTAAACTTATATTACTACTTAAAATTATATTTGAAAGTGAAACTACTATTTAAAAAAGTGAGAGTCTTAAATGTTCTTTGTATAATTCAACATAGCTAAGTTCAGAATCATTCGTTTATAAGCGTGAATCATATATCCCTGTATCGTCAGCTTATTCTTTTGCCTTCTTCTTTCAGTGAAATGATTGATATACAGATTTATTACAAATTTGTACATGAACAAGTAAAAGCATCTGAAGAAAGGGAAGGAGTTTAATGTGTTTTGAATAAAAAAGTATGTGTACTTCATACTAAAATGCTTACTACTTGAATTTAATATATTTTATAGGTAGTACGGTATATAACGGTTTGTTAACGGTTTGTTTCTAGACGATTTACTGTAAGAATACTCTTAGCTATTTAATTAATTATTTGTTTGATTAAAATACACACTTTTAAATAATAATCGCACAAATTATTTACTATATGCCACTCAACAAACGCATAACTTGCGGGCCACCTATGGCTACGTTAGCCTTGGCCCAAAGTTTTAGATGGGGGCCCGCTATCATTGGTGGTAACGGCAACGTCAAAAATGTACCACGCCGCTGGTCACAATGAGGCCGAAACGCAATTGGCCATAAATACATTAAGATGCCCATAATTAGGCTACTAATGGTTAACCATAATTGATAAATATCCTAAAACTGGACACAATTATACTTTAAATTGCAATTATGAATGATAGCTAGTCATAGCTTGGCCACTAACGATCATCCTTAAAAGAAATCTAGCCAGAAACCCGCCATAGCCATGCCATTTTTGGATATCAAATAATTAAATCTAGCGGAAAGCTGTCCACAAACACGCCTTTAATGTTTAATTATAAATGTAACTAGCCTAAAGCCAGCCACTGTCATACCATAAAGATTATTTAGGCATAAATAAAAAAATTCATTTAAAATAAAATACATTTTAGAAGGTTAATTAAATGATAAAAAGTTTTTACATAAAAACAAATGCTAATAATCAGTTAGCTGCAATTTCAAGAAAATTATAAGTTCACATATCTTGAACTCTTTCAAAAATTTCCAAAACATAGTGAATTAATGATTTTTTTATTTTTAAGCTGTATAATTTTTAAATTTACGTAACATGCCAATTTAAAATAATTTCATTTCTTTAAAAAATTAAAAATTTTTAATTGAAAAAAAATTAATTAATTATTTCACTCCACAAGTGCGGATTCTTCTTCATGTAGTTCTATGTTTTGTGATTCCCGTTTAAACGAGACTTTTTTTCAATTTAACGATAACTCTTGTAAATTTTAAATATTTTAAATACGTTTTGAGCTATTTTACGCTCTTTAATCTTTATCAACTGATCATTTGAAAAATCGAATAGGTTTTTCATAGAATTATAGTATATTTAGTGGCTATCAGGAATGGTAAAATATATACATATAAGTATAATGAAATGTCGGAGTAACAAATTTTAAGATTGGTAGAATATAAAATAATTCGAGAATTCAACTCCTAAAAATTATAGACAAATCACAAAATAATTACTCCAACATCTCACTATTGGTCAATGTGAAAGATAGTGGATCGTACAAAAGTTGTGATATGAAACGAAATGATATATTTTTATTTAATTGGCGTAGAAGTTTAATAATCCAATTTATAATAAGAAAGATTTACTCTTTACGATTCAAAAATTATTGAAATATACTATTTCAAAAAAGTGATAGCAAATACATATTAAAATTGCATTGCGCACAGCAGTTTATGATGAAAATCTAGACGCAAAGATAATTTCATATTTTTAAAGATGGTATTCAGTAAATATTGTAGTATTGCACATTGATGATCTGCTGTTCAAATTCGAGTTATAAGATGAAAAAGCCACGGCAAATATTCATATGAAAATGAATTATTACTCATTGATGATTGTAAAATTTATATATTTTCAGCAACTAGAAGATTTTAATTTCTTTAATGGATCAGTTGTAGCTATGTCATATATGAGCATCTTATAAACGAAAACTTGTATGAACTTCATTGTACACAAGATTGGAGAAATCGTCATTTCTTAGTAAATTGAAGTTATAATTATTTTGATCAATTAGGCACAGCCATGTAGAAATTAACAATTTCATAAAAAAAATTCTTGTAGAAGACATTGCAGATAGGATTGAAACAAATTAACACTGTTCAGACACTCCTTTACAAAAATCCAACAGACCGCTTCAATGGAACCATCCTTCCTTATTAGACGTTAACAATCATCTAAAAAAACGCCAGAGAAACTAGCGACCCAAAGCCCCAAAGTAGAGTTCCCGAAAATTTTAACTTATTCCAACGACTCCTTTTAAATAACTAACTGCATCTTTCAGAAGTTTTATTATCGCTAGAAAGTGAACACTTACTTAGCAGTCAATGAACGTAATTCCAGCAAAGAAGAGGAGTTATTTACACCATGCATTATCATGCTACGGTTGAATTCAGCTCGCGAAACGGAGTTTTGAAAAGGATATGAAAAGTAAGTACTGTCCAACCACGCTTCTAAGAACTTCTGTTGGCAGAATGCCAAGCCGATTCCATTTACACTGTAGGGAGAATAGCCCCGGCAAAAGAAGCTGAAATCACCGCTCTTTATCTTAGGCAGCGTACTTATGGCTTACGGACTTCCCCATTTTCAACATGGACTAGCCATTTTCGACCATGCGCAGTTCGCTCCAGGTTTCTATCAAGCGTGGTGCATCAGTATGTAAGTGGCAACCGGAAACGTTCTTGGGGTCAACGGTCTGAATACAATATGGAGGAAAATTGTTGATCCCTAACACTCAAGTTGTTGTTTAAGCGCGGGAGGAGGGAATGTTAAAATGGCGAGTTTAAAGATTCATGGCGCAATGCTTAAAAATTAGAAAACAAGTAAAAACATTTTTTTTTTGTTTTGTTTACATTTTTTAACAAAATTTAATGAAATTTTAATAGGGAATAAAGGAGAAATTTAAATATTTTGGAAAATAAGAGTGTAATAATAAGACATAGAAATTTTGAGCGATTTGCCGATTTTTGAAAGTTTCAGAAAAGAAAATACACTTATTTAAGTTACTAATAAATAATGAAATAGCGATTAACAGATTTTTTAGGGGAAAAGGGAAATACACCATATTACGAGATTTGTTTATTAAATAAAGATTGATTAATAGGTTGTTATTACGAATTATATTTAATTGAGATATTAGAAATTATTGTTTTAATAGGAAATGTACGTAATACATAACATTTTAGCTCCCCTCTGTAGAAAAAAAAATGAGAGAAAAAAAAAATGCGAAAAAGATTTCCCAAAATTTTGAAAAATCGAAAATAATTTTTTTAAAGAATTAAATTTGTTTCAAACGGAAAAAAATGGAGGAAATTTGGCACGAAATCGGGAAGATGCAAGGTACACGCAGTGAACATCCTAATGAATCAAATAATAAAATGTTTTCATTGAAAACTTAAATAGTTGTGCACATTTTCGTTTGCGATTTCAAACATTTTGAAACTCTAATTTCGTCTACTGTCTAATTCCGGATCTATCTCTTGATGAAATTGCATTGCACATAACTTAAAAACAATACATTCATTACATATAGGATTACACATGTTGAAATAAAGAACGGTAAAAGCATCGAATTGAGTAAAAATAGAACAATGAACACATTATGCAAATACAAAATGTCATACATATTATATACTCAGCATTTTAGGGTGAGATGAAGACCTAAATTTTATAGAAGTATAGCCTTGAAATTGCCATATACACACCATTACAAAAATATAATATTGCAGAAAAACAAACTTAACAATACTTATAACGTGTATAAAGTGGTAATGCTTACAAACATGGATATATCAAGCCAGAGTAAAATAATAATAGGATAAATTAGGAAATTTGGATGTGAAAGATGAAACAATAAGTAATATGTCATTTGTTTAACATTCATCATATTCATTTGTAAATACATTACAATTTCCAATTAGGGTAAAAACAAAAGTATATCACTTAGAGAATGTAATCGTGTCCAGAAAGTTAAAAAAGAATTCCAGATAATTTAAATTTACAGTTGACAGGAAAATCATTGCTGCCATGGACACATAAAAATTTACAATTAAAATTAAATCCCATAAATTTTTCAATAACTGCACCTTGAAGGAATTATGGGAGGGAAGAGTGTTTTGTGATTAAGTATATCCCAAGCATAAATATATCCCAAGCCGGATGGACCTTCGATGCGTGCTCGTTATGCATTTTGGGGAAACAACAAAAATAAGAAACTCTTAAGGAAGTTGCCTTCTCGTTTTCTTTTCAAAATTTAATATTTTCTGTTTATATTGATAAGAAGTTAAGATTTTCTCAAAAAATATTTTTTCCCGATCAATAACATGAAACTTCCTAAAAAATTTTGTGAAACATGACACTTGCAAAAATGATTTTTGAAGCGATTTGTCATGGAACAGTTTTTTATTTTTCATTTTCTTCTCTATACGTGAATTACATACTGTAAGCGGCTGTCATTTAACATTTCAGCACTTCCCATTTCTCGTGCTGTCACGTCTGGAAATATGGCTCAAAACGCCAAATTTAATAGCGTTTTCTAAAAGATCTTCTGCCTTTACCGAAAAATGGAAGAAACATTTCGATTACATAGCTTTTGCAATTGCTAATTTCATGCGCTTGAGGATAAAAATTAATTTTAAAAATTTTACAGAAAGTAGCAAATTTGGATTTGCGAACACCTTAAACAATTTCACACGTTTTATGTTTTTGTAAAAATATACCGCCCAACTTGTTTTTTTTTTCTCCTTAACAAATACCAGGTGATTACCTTTACACTGATAATTTCTTAAAATGATATTAAAAATCGTTGCAGCCCAACTATAATAGTGAATTATATTTTATGAGAAGTTTATTCAGTGCTGGATTTGTTTGAAGTTTAAAGGGTTTTTTATTTTTTTTTTTGTTAATAAAAATTGACATATTTTGTTTTTGTTTTTTTGCGGCAAATATTTTTTTCAATGAAACTGAAAAGAAATTCACGCTTTTGTTTAAAAATTTTACTTGATGTTTATATAACAATTGTGCCTAAACATTACAGTTCATTGCTACTAATTGTTTGTACCGTTCAAATGAGCTTTTCTGTTATTTTATAATATGTTTAAATTGCTATTAAACATTATTTGAAAGAAAAATTAAAGTGTTTTCAGTTTGATTCTAGCGTGCTTATAAAAAAAATCCATGTATACATTTTAAGACATAATTTAGAGACAAGAAAAATTTATCTGTAATTTTTAAAAAAGCGTAAAAGAAAAAAAGGAATTTTTTTAAATGTATATTTCAGTTTATAAAATATAAATCTCGCAACTTACTTAGTACTTCCATATAGAAGTTGTAGAAGAGTATAGGTTTTGAATAACGAAAATTACGTTGAAAAAGGTGAAGCAAAAATATTTGTATATCTTTTTATATATAATCATTAGTATATCCAGTAGATAAAAGGCCTTCTGTTTTCTAGATGATGCCAGGCTTTTATATACTGGCCGGAAATTTAACTGTAGGGGCTACTAAGCACGGGAAATGCAATAGTTTTTACTCCCTTGTTATCACTTAGACCGGATGTAGTGGCACATCAGTTAATACACTAAGATGACTGGATACAATTGGCGACAAGATTGTTTGGCCATAATGTTTATATCCTGCGGTCACATAGCTCGTGTTTGTTAGGCAATCCGGTTTAATGATGAACATGGATTCTGCATTGAAAATAAGGCACCACAGGTTTCATCATTTTTATGTTTAAAACATTTTAAACCCTAAAATGTCCCCCGATCTTTATTTTTCGTTGTTCTATTGTACATCAACCCCTTGCGATTCACCAGATTAACTGACTGCGAAGAACTCTTTGCAGAACGAGCAACTGAAGTTAAACTCAACTATGCAAATTTTGATTTCTTCTTGAAATTTGAAACATAAAGAGTGTAGTATGATTTAATTGTCATATGTCAATACACTAGAATGACAGTAAATGCCAATAAATACTATTAACTCATAAATAATTTTATAATTTCTTATTAGTGTGTGGCAGTACAAACCTACTCTTATGAAGGGAGTCTAGATTGTGAACGTGTTGCCCGACACCGAACATCTTGTGTGGGAAAGGGACCTCTGATTTTCCCGTTCCTCTGACTTTCACATGTATGTTTGTGCCAACCTGAATGAAGGTTCCGTGGTTATTTTGGTACGATTATACGCAAATGTGCTAATTGTCGACTTGCAAAGTAAAAATACTGGTGTGAAAGTATGAACAGATAGATCAGTCGAATCTCACCAAAGTGGTTTCGTTAGGCAGCTATCCAACATTTCAAGCGTAGACATTATGCCATTTTGTTTTAATGATTTACATAGCTTAAGCGAAACGGGTTAGCTTAACGCAGTCAAGAAACGTGCTTTTGTTAATGTGTTATCCCACGTATTTGAATAATATGTATTTTGGGATAAACGGGATTCCATTTACTTACTGATATTTAGAATGCAGTGAAGTGCTATATATTGTAGTATTTTCAGCGATAGTGGTCTTCTCCATTGCGGTTAGCTATTACCCCACTTATGAGAAGTCGTTTTTCCCAGCGTGAGTTGAATTTTAAGATTAGTAAATATGTAATTAGTTCTTTGAAAAGCGTCTGAAGACTGAATTTATTAACATATTAGCAGAGAAGCATCCGGCTTTGCGCCTGTTCACCATCGGTGCCTTCCGGTAAAATAAATAAAAATCTAATATCCTAAAAATACGACGATCACAATAACTAAACTCTGTGCATTCGCGGCCATAAATCGTTAAAATGACAACCAGAAAAGAATTGGCGTTACTTTGAAGCAATCATAACAAAATTCCAAAAGTTTTATAAATAATTAATTTAAAAAAACGAAATATCCAGAGAAAAGTCTTACGCAAAATATCTAATAAAAAAGTGGCAGTAGTTGTCGTATTCGTCTAATCTCCAACAATCGGGTTCATAGCCAATGTTGGCGACGAAATCACTAAAATAGCTCTAAAATCTGTGAAATACGTGTTTAACTATTTTTTAGAAGTTTGGTTTAGCTGTATTTTATGCTCCTACCCAGAACAGCAACTAAGATATGTCGAAATTACTTAAATCTTTCGAAAACACATTTAACCCCACTGGTGGTTAAATTTCTAAAGTCACTAAAATACGCGTTTATCTAATTTTTCTGTAGATTTTTTATGCTGTATTTCACGCTACTAGCTAAAACTGCTTATGAGACATAGTGAAATGTCTTAAAAAAATTTACAGCGCTTCCCATTTACCCATTTAGTAGTTGAATTTCTAAATACGATAAAATACGTGTTTAATAATATTTTTAGTGGAATTGTTGCGCTGAATTTAAATGGTCCTATTTAAAGATGCTGCTAAGATATGGCAGATGACCTAAAAATTTCGACCACTCATTTAATCTCCTTACGTGTGAATTTTCAAAAATACTTTCTTATTGCTTGCCTATGTCCTAAAAGCAATCTACTGTCAAAATTTCTTGATCATGGCTTTAGTCTTTTAGCTTTGCGTAGATGAGTCATTTAGGAGTTCTCTTTTTATTATATTAGTATAGAATTTTAATTTTGCCTGATCTACTGCAATCCACATTGCTTATTAGTTTTGATTATTTTTTATCTTAATTCCACGCCAGGTCGACTTTCTTGCGTGAAGATCCAGAGGAATCCATTACAAGTAATTTTATTAATTTTATCAAAAAGGAAATGTAAAATTTACTGGCCGTAATACATTTCTAAAACTCAGTATGCACATACTTGTTTTTCTAGCATCTTTCAGTACACTAGTGAAATTAAACAAGATATCTTTACGAAGTGATACCGGAGGTACGTTTTGTTCATTTCCACTTTGTTTATCAATTAGACAAAGTAATCAATATGATGAGAAATTTGGGATAATAATTGCTACAGAAAACTTATCAATTTAACTATTGTCTTAAAAATTAATTTCCTATTGACTTTCATATATACAGTAATACTAATTATCTTTTATTTTCTCTTTTTCAACACCTAAAAAGATAATTAAAAGAAACGCTTCACAAAAATGATTCGAATAACTTCTAAGGAAACTTTCTCTTTTTCCTGAACGGAATGCAAACGAATGAAGTTGGTAACAGTTGTAGTTCATCGAAAGAAAATTATGGTTGGAAATTTGGTTTCATATAAATAAAATTTGTATTCCAAAAATATTACTATTTAATTAAATTGTTTTACATAAATATGTTCAACAGCAATGTGAGGTAGGATAAATGTATTACAATAATTAGCTAATTTTTGCAAAAATCACTGAATTTTTATAGCTTTTTAAAGACTCCATAATTAGATTTTCAAAACGGTTTTTATTTTCTTTGTATAATAATTTAATGTGTAGATATGTTAATGCAGCACTAAAACTGGAAGTGTATATTTAAAAACCAAAAATGTTTATTTAAGTAAACGTAAAAAAGGAAATTATTTTTTAATTTAAAAAATAAGAAACTTTTCTCATAAAAGTCTGGAGAATTTTTAAATTTTGCGGTTAAAATTTCCAGATGTCTTTCAGAAATAAAAATGTTTTGAAAAAAATTATTTTCTCAAAGTAAAATGTCTCAAATCAATAACGAAAAACCTTTCATTTCTAAATAAAACGGGTAGTCTTAAATATACATGATATTGTAAAGATAATGAACTATTAGCTTAAATACTTGGCAATTTACTGAAATAGTACAGCTATATTTATTTATAAACAAACTAAAAATATATGAAAAAGTCCTTCCGGTCTGTACCGAGAGGAAAAGGTAGCTTTCCTATATCATATTTTTAAAATTTTAGCTAGTGTTACTCGAAAACAGCAAGCTAAAATACATAGAAACCGTTTAGAAAAGATTCGTTAATACCGAATTTGAATAAGAAATTCGCCAAATTACTGAGCTATAGCCAAGATGGCTTCATTTATGAAGACTTATTTTGGTCGCCCAATTTAGTGATATTTCGCCAAATGTCGCCAAGTTTGGTGATAAGCCTTGGTTTGTCAGCCACCCTGGTATTTCAAACTGCTCTTACTCAGTCATTTTTTAAGATAGAGGTAAAACAAGAAATGCTCTGGAATCTTTGTATCAAGGCCTATCACTTGGTTAAAAAATAAATTTGACTTTTTAACTTTTTTGTCTTTTTATTTTAGTTTTAAAATTTTCAGTGTCCACCATCTTGAAACAAGATGGCGGACCAAGCTGGCCGACCAAGCTGGCCGACGAACTCGGTCGAGGCATTGGTGAGCTTAATACACACAATTAGTTTCATCCAAATTGCTTTATAAATACGAGCGTTGTCGTATGACATACGTCAGATATATATATATATATATAAATCAACATTTGAACGGAGGGTCGTTTTAGGGTCTGGGGGTCATGATCGGTGAAAATATATCGAAATTTTCCGGAACTGCTTTCCTCCGAACGGCTGCAATAGGTAGCTTTATACTCTTTTGTATTGAAAGCTACAAAAAATAAACAAAAGGATAATTTTAATGAGGATTTCTCTCCAGATGTTTATCGTTTCACTCCAGAAGATTTAATCGGCAGACGTTTTTATTTTAAGGGTTAGAGTCTAGTTTATTACATTTGTAGCAACTCATTTTGTACATATAAGGAAGCAAAAATAGTAAACTATCATGATTTTGAAGTTCGGACATATTTGGTAACCATCAAGTATTCCATTATTTATCATAAAAAGTTGTAAAAATGAAAAACGATTGTATCAAATTAAATTACTTAACAAATGAAACTGCATTTTTTATACTAATGTTATTGAAAATTTATGTTTTATGTTTTATGTTTGTTATTTTATGTTTTAATTTAAATGAATGTGCACGAAATATAATAGAACTCTGTAAGTAAATCTCTATCTCTATAAAGCAGTAGGTGTCTGTCTGCCTGCCCGCGGTTTTCACCGTAATTATAGTACCTAGGATTCTGAAATTTTTGTCATGTGTAGATGTTGTCACCGGAAAGTATACCTCGGCGCCAGATTTTTAAATTTTAATTTAGATTTTTTTTATTAAAACGTGTATATGGAATTTTGGGTTCTAGGCTATTTCAAGCTCTCCGCATGGAATAGGTTCGGCAATGCCATCCGTGGCAACGAAGCAGCCAGCCAATGAGAGCAGGTGTGATTATGGCATGATCCAGGATCTAGCGACCAGCGACGACAGGGACAGTTTATGGTCGTAGCTTACGCGGCTGTTTAGGTACATATTCCATTGTTTTGTTTATTTTTTAGATTTATTTTAAAGAAAAGGAATATATTTTTGACTGATTGAGATTAAAGTAGGTTAGTTTTTATTGTATTCATTCTTTGTATGTTTAGTTGCCCCATATATTATGTTTTAGGTAAGAATATAACTTGCATTTTACTGAATGGTTTCATAGCGTTCATATATCTGCTCATGTTCTGAAATGAAACAAACTGATTTCCATAACAAATCTTAATGAATTAAATTAATCTTACTCTTTACTATAAAATGTACAGTTCTACAATTTATCGCATGTTACAACGTTCTCGGGAACTAAAAATGTAGTAAAAAACTCTTAACAGAAAGATTGTAATAAATTAACAAACTCATATATATAAGATATAACTTTAAACTGATATGTCTCATCAACTGTTGTCGAAATCAATGTAATGTAAATATTTCTTAAATATTATGATTTTGTTTAAGAATTGGAAACATTCAGTGAAGTGTAGATTGTATTTTTTCATCAAAACAATTTGATTTGTTAGTATGAGGTAAAAAAAAATCACCGTTTTATCACATATTGAGTTTCATCAGAAAGTAAAACAATAAATAAATATGAATGATTTGTGGAGCTGTTTCAAAATAATTATAAAGAATAAGTCTTTAAAAATGTAAAATTAATGTTATTTCTGGCGGAGTTTTTTTTAAAATAATTATAAACCATTTTAATTTGTAAGCATGTTGTAAAAAAATCACCATTTAGTGACAAATTTTGTGTTTTATAAGGATCTCCCAAGAACGGACATGCAATATGATATAAAATTTATGTTGTCATCGCACTCTTTATAATTATTTTTGTTGAGGGTTTTTGGGTGATGTTATTGAATTAGTGATAGAAACAGCTCCGCAAATCATTCATATTTACTTATTGTTTAACTTGCTGATAAAACTCATAATATGTGAGAAAACGGTGATTTATTTTTTTTACTTCATATTTACAAATTAAATTGTTTTGCGGATTGTAAGTATGAGGTAAAAAAAAAAAAAAAAAACGTTTTCTCACATAATGAGTTTCATCAGAAAGTAAAACAATAAATAAATATGAATGATTTGCGGAGCTGTTTCAAAATAATTATAAAGAATAAGTCTTTAAAAATGTAAAATCAATGTTATTTCTGGCTGAGTTTTTTTAAAAATAATTATAAACCATTTTAATTTGTAAGCATGTTTTAAAAAAATCACCATTTTGTGACAAATTTTGAGTTTTATAAGAATCGCCCAAGAACGGACATGTTATGTGTTGTAAAATTTATGTTGTCATCACACTCTTTATAATTATTTTTGTTGAGGGTTTTGGGCGATGTGATTGAATTTTTGATAGAAACATCTCCGCAAATCCTACGCGCCCCTTGGTGGTGAAACTCGGAACTAAAATCGGTAAGCTCTATTGATGTCGAGTGGAAAGAGCCATACCCCGTCGTGATCCAGCCCATAGAAACAGAGATAGCAAAGCACCCCCTGGTGGTGAGAGGAAGTTGATGTAGAATAAATGCGATATTTAATAAAAAGTCGTTCCCCCCATTCATATTTACTTGATGTTTAACTTGCTGATAAAACTCATAACATGTGAGAAAACGGTGATTTTTTTTTTTTTTTTTTTTTTTTTTAGTTCATATTTAAAAATTAAATTGTTTTGAGGATTGTAAGTATGAGGTAAAAAAAAAAAAACACCGTTTTCTCACATAATGAGTTTCATTAGAAAGTAAAACAATAAATGAATATCAATGATTTGCGCAGCTGTTTCAAAATAATTAAAAAGAATAAGTCTTTAAAAATGTGAAATCAATGTTATTCCTGGCAGAGTTTTTTTTTTTTAAATAATTATAAACCATTTTAATTTGTAAGCATGTTTTAAAAAAATCACCATTTTGTGACAAATTTTGAGTTTTATAAGAATCGCCCAAGAACGGATATGCAATGTGGTATAAAATTTATGTTGTCATCGCACTCTTTATAATTATTTTTGTTGAGGGTTTTTGGACGATGTTATTGAATTTTTGATAGAAACAGCTCCGCAAATCATTCATATTTACTTAATGTTTTAACTTGCTGATAAAACTCATAATATGTGAGAAAACGGTGATATATATATATTTTTGTTTACTTCATATTTACAAATTAAATTGTTTTGAGGAAAAAATAAATCCTACACTGCACTGAATGTTTTAATTTCTTAGCAAACTCATAATGTTTGAGAATTATTTACATTATATTGATTTCGACAGCAGATGATGAGGCATATCAGTTTATAGTTAAATCTTATATATGAGTTTGTTAATTCAATGATGTGAAATTTATGATTATTTATTTATTGTTATTTACAATTTTTTTTTCTGATACTGTTATTGGACTACATTTTTAGTTCCCAAGAACGTTGTAATATGCGATACATTGTAGAACTGTACATTTTATAGTAAAGTGTAAGATTAATTTGATTCATTAAGATATGTTATTGAAAACAGTTTGTTTCATTTAAGAACATGAGCTGATATGTCTAGAGCTATGAAAACATTCAGTAAAGTGCAAAATATATTCTTACCAAACACATAATATATGGGGGCAACTACGCATACAAAGAATGAATACAATTGAAACTAACTTATGTGAACCTCAATTATCCAAAAATATATACCTTTTCTTTAAAATAAAACTCAAACATAAACTAAACAACGAAAGCTGTGGCTAGCCGCTTTCAGCTGTGAACATGAACTGCCGTCGCTGGATCCTGGATCATCCCATATTCACACCTGCTCTCATTGGCTGTCTGCTCTGTTGCTGTGGATTGGCGGAGTGCATGGAATAGCATTGAATCCAGAATTCCGTATGCATGTTTTAATTTAAAAAAATCTAAATTGAAATTAAAAAATCAGGCCTAGGTGTTATAATTACGGTGCTTTCCTCAGGCAGGAAGACAGAATAAGTTTGTATAGAGGTTTGTGTGTGTGCTGTTTTTAAAAAAGACAGTTGCATTTTTTCCACGACCCTTTCACGAAAGTTTTTTCTGTGAACCTTTCACTCAAGCATTTTTGCCACATTCCTTTGAAGAATTTCGTATTTTTTCTGCGACCCTTTGATGAAATTCAAGTTTTTCCTGCAATCATTTGACGAAATTTGCTTTTTTTTTATCCTTTAATGAAATTCGTGTTTTTTCTGCGATTATTTGATGAAATTCGTGTTTTTCTCGCGAACCTTTGACAAAATTCGCGTTTGCCAGCGATTCGTTGATAAAATATGCTTTTTTCTATTATGATAGGGAAAAGCGGATTAAGATAGGTAGATAGGGAAACCCCATTATCGGATCGGGACATTAGATGTAATTAAGAAACATTTGTATATTTGTAATAATTAGCGAAAATGGCGAGATAAAGGGGGTGGGGGGAACGACTTTTTATTAAATATCGCATTTATTCTACATCAACTTCCTCTCACCACCAGGGGGTGCTTTGCTATCTCTGTTTCTATGGGCTGGATCACGACGGGGTATGGCTCTTTCCACTCGACATCAATAGAGCTTATCGATTTTAGTTCCGAGTTTCACCACCAAGGGGCGCTTTCGTATCTCTGGTTCTATGGGCTGGATCATGACGGGGTATGCCTCATTCGACTCGACATCGATAACCTTAATGATTTCAGTTATGTTCGTATAGAGCATATTGTGCCCCCTGGTGGTGGAAGGTGTAACTAAAGGATTTTGCAGCTAACTCGGGTTCTATGGGTCACATCACGACACGGTTTGGCTCATTCGACACAACATCAATACAGCTTACCTATTTCAGTTCTGAATTTCACCACCAAGGGGTGCTTTTCTATCTCTGTTTCTATGGGCTGGATCGCAATGGGGTATGGCTCTTTCCACTTGACATCGGTAGAGCTGACTGATTTTAGTTCGGATTTTCACCACCAGGGGGTGCTTTCCTATATCTGTTTCTATGGGCTGGATAACGACGGGGTATGGCTCATTTGACTCTACATAGATAGAACTTATCGATTTTTACCACCAGGGGCGCTTTTTTATCTGGTTCTATGTGTTGGATCATGAAGGGGTATGGCTCTTTCGACTCGACTTACAGTAATATATGGGAATGTGTATGACACGCCCAGTCTTTGCTGTCTAAGGTAGTGGGGCCCCCAACATTAGATTTGTTTAAAAAAAAAATCAACACTGATTTCAGGTACATTTAAGGTTGTTGGCACGGGCAACGCCGGGCGGGTAAGCTAGTGAGAAATATAACAAATATAAAAAATTATTTAAACATAAAAAAATATCGGTATAAAAAGACTTCTTTAAAAAAACTGAAAGTACGTTGTTTTAAAATGTCTTTACTGAAATAAAAAATAGTACATTTATATTCTGAATGGTATAAATATAGCTTCTTTCCCAAGAAAATATGTTTCCCTTTGAGAAAAATCCTTTTGTAAAATATTTACTGTGTGAGATTTTCCTTCCATTTTGGGATTTGTATTATATAAGATAAAACAGACAGATTGGTTAAAAACATAAAAACAAAATAGCCTGTATTTTATACTTGGCTTTTTGAAATACTGAAAAATTTTGGTAATTCGGTGTTTACAAAAATATAGAATACTTAAAATTTATTTATTGTTTGCATACTATTACCTTGAAAACAAAACTAGTGTTCTGCAACAAAGCGTCAAAGCATATTTCTTTCTTCTTGAAATACATTTGTATTTTTATTGGCAAACAATAAATAAAGAAATAAAGAAAAAACAAATATGTATGATTTTGCTTTTACGTTTAAGTGTCGCTTTAAACAATTAAAATATGTTTACAGAAAATAACTGAATACATATTTTAAAATTTATTTGAAAATGGCAAATATTTAATATTTTAATATACAACTATACTATTTATAAAATTAAGTATCCAAAATAAAACCTGAACTAATAACCTTTCTTTTTTCTTTTCTTTTTTTTTAAAGAAAAATATTAATTATCTAATATATAAATGTAAACATATTTTTTTTCCGAAAAAAATATAAAATACATATAAATACAAGTATTATAAGTAATTTTCAAAAATGTAAATTGTGTACAAATACATATATATATATATATATATATATATATATATATACCCTATATATATAAAATCCTAATGAAACAAATTTGTGAAACGATTTTATGAAACGAATTTATGAAACGATTTTATGAAACGACTGATTAAACGACTGATTATGTTTCAGGGCTATTTTTAATAAAATATTAGACGCTTGATGGTGAAATTAATACCAATTGTCCATAAAAATCCGCGGATGTCAAAACTGGTAATAGAATTTTGAAATTGGAATTTGTTTTCGAGATATTAATTTTTTTCTAATTTTAATGGCATTTCTGTAATGATGGCAACTAATTACTCAGTTTTTTTGTGACAAAAAGGGGAAAAAAATTTAAAAGGATCCCGATAGGGATTATTGATTTCTTTTTATCCGTCATTTTCAAATTGAAATTGAATTTATCTTTTATTTCAATCGATAATGAAGACAAGATTGTGATTAAATTATGTTTTTCAGGAAAATTTGAAAAAAAAAATCACATTTCTATCGTCAGGATTCAATCGTCTGTCAGCATTTAATTTAATTTATAAACTAAAATATTTTGAATAAATTCGTCCAAATGACGTCATTTATGTAAAAGCAAAAGAAAGGAGCAAAAAAATATTTATAAAATTTGTTTAGCGTAAAATGTCATTTATCCTATTTTATATATAATCAGAAGTAATTTGTATAGAAAAAACAATAATAATATACGTATAATTAAAATACGCATATAAACAAAAAAAATCGTCGAATTTGTTTCCATGGCTGTTTATGTCATTTAGCACCAAATCTCATTTTCTGATGCCCGAATTGCGCCAAGCTTTTTAAATAAAAAGGAAAACTGCCCAGTTAAACTGAGGGCATTGAGCTCACAGGCTATTCACACTAATTGTATATTATACTCTTATTTCAAAGAATTTGAAATATGCCCCTTGAAAAATAAAGAAATCAACAGTATATTAAGGGGGGGGTCATCCCACCGTTACCCCGTCATAGTTAACTAATGAACCCCTTAAACTAATCAGAGAAGTCTCTAATTACAATGAATATATATACAAAATTTGAAGAAAATCAGATAATTCTGCATGAAAAACTCATTTATCTAAATTAAGGGTGGATTAGCCCCCCCCCTTTCCCCCTTTATACTTAACCAATGAACCCCCAAAACTATTCAGAGAAGCGCATCATAACAATGAAACTATATACAAAATTTGAAGAAAATCGGATAATTCTGCATGAAAAACTCATTTATCTAAATTAAGGGGGGGGATATCACCCCTTTCCTCTTTATACTTAACCAATGAACCCCCAAAACTATTGACAGAAGCGCATTATCAAAATGAACCTATATACAAAATTGGAAGAAAATGGGATAATTCTGCATGAAAAACCCATTTATCTAAATTATGGGGGGTTAGCCCCCCGTTTCCCCCCTTTATGCTTAACCAATGAACCTCCAAAACTAATCAGGGAAGCGCCTTATCACAAGGAACCTATAAACAAAATTTAAAGTAAAACGGTTAGTTCTATCAAGAGTTATCGCGTTACGTACATACATACATACGTACGTACATACAGAACCGGCGGGCACATAAGCTCTCAGACTTTGATAGCCTGTGAGCTAAAAAGCGTCAAATACCCCTATAATAGAAAAGCACCAAAAGCTCATTGGGTTTGTTTTCATAACTTTTGGCAACAAATCTATGTATATTAACGAATCTATCCCTTTTCGAAGCTCGAATTACGCCAAACCTAAAAGCAAAGGATCCTATACTGGAAAAGTACCCGATTTTCTTATGGACAATATTCAAGTGACATAACAAGGTCATAGTTGCCAACCTCCTGATTTTTTTCCTACCAGTATTTTTAAGAAAAAATATTTATTTTATATAATCGTGCATTTTCTGCTATTTAATAAAGCTAAAATTTTTGTATGATTTTACTGGTATGCAAAAAATTGGGAGGTTGGCAACTATGCAAAGTGTAAAATTATCGCGGATAGCAAATTTGTTTAAACATGTCATCAATTGATGTCGAATAAATGCATGCACAAAATATTTAATTAATTTTGTATGATAAATAATTATTAGAAAATTCGTATATACATATTAATTAAAATAAATAATTTACATATTTAAAATAACTTGAAAATATGCATGATGGTGCACTAAAATAGAGAAAATTAAAACCTGTTACTGAAAATGTCTATAACAGTACTTTTCAATCCGTGGTTCTTAATGTTATTCACAAGCAGATGGAATTTTTCACATCCTTAAACGCAAAGGAACAATAGAATACAGATAGTTGTTATAAAAGTCCGAGAGGTAGCCACAATTTAAACCTAACCATTTTATACAAGCTGGTTTTCAAGTTGTAATTGATTTTACTTATCAATCCTGAAAACAGTCGTCAGTTGTCGCAACAGCTGTGTATGAGGCCATGGTAATCAAATAATGCCCCATTAAAACGTTAAAAGCATGGCAACCCAATTACAGATTTACCAATATTTTTAAAACAAAGCACGCTGTCATGTTTTTAGAGGCTTCGAAGTCTGAGCGGGCGTTGGCGAGCGTAGCTCGCAGGGGGTAGGCCCCCTAGTATATATATATATATATATATATATATATATATATATATATATATATATATATATTACGGCTAAACTAAAAATTAAAAGTAATCCACACTTTAACCGGTTAAACCTAGGTTTACATTTAATTCTTACTTTATCCGTAACATATATAATATAGAGCAATCGATAGTCATTTTTTGTCATGATTGTTGTAATAAAAATATTGTATGCTGGGAAGTTTTTTATAAGTTTGTAAAAATGTTTCATGATATTGGTGTACAATTATAAACTTTATATTTCTGTACATAACACGCTTATCAGATTTTGGTCCATATTCCTTATATGTATTTTAATAAGTACGTCCAAATGACATAAATTTTGTATTTTCGTAAAAATGACGTAATGTATATTCCATCAGCTCAAAAATTAACAGTGAGTAATTAAAATCACATCCAATCTTGAGAAAAAAGTTTTTGTTGTTCTTTAAAAAATTATGTTATTGAAAGTATGTAATTTTATTCAGAAAATTTTAAATGACGATTTTAAACATGACATATTACTTGAAATATTGCATTTAATAAGTTTAATATTGAAATTCTGCTGAAAGAGAAGAAAATATGAATTTTAATTATAAATAAAATTTATTGTACAAAAGAAATGGGCTTGATTTTCTTATTTTAAAATATTTCTTTTAAAGCATCAAAGTAAAGCTGATTTTAAATGTTTGGTTTCTAATGCAAAAATAATTTTAAATTATTGTGTCCTCAGCATTTTAATGTGAGTGAGAGTAAAGAGAGTGACTCAAAAATTAAGTTTATCTTTCTAATAATAGTAGTTGAAATGTGTGTATTTACAAGCTTTATATGTATAAATATTGTGGTTGAAGTCACATAAAGAAAATTCGAGATCTTATACGTTGAGGCTCACAACATAGCTTGTGGCTATCTGGGAAATGAAGTAAGACAAAATTTATGAAGAGAAAATTATTCATTGTTTATGTGGAAAGAAAGAGGCGGAGTCATTATCCCATTAAATTTCCTCTGTGGAAGTAAGAGATTTAGACCAAACTTTTTTTTAAGTATTTTTGGAACAAAACAATATACGATTTTCTAGCCATTGTAAATTAATTTAAAATTATACAGGAATTAAATGAATGGAAAATATAAATTAGTTATAGCGTATGTAAGGAAAATTAAATTGATCGTTATTATTACCTGATACCATCGGAAACTTATTAACGAAGGAATTCATACAATTCATTACAGATAAAATAATTTTTTGCGGCGACAACTTATGGCCATTTTCCGAAATTTGGAAAGAACTTCCTTTTGGCCCTAGAAATGGAGATCTGATGAGTCACTAAAAATAAAGTTGTTTTTCAATGTTTCGGGGGAACGAAAGGAGTATTTTAATCCACGGGGGGACTCAATGCATTTTAAATAGATCACATGAAGCATCGCGTATTACTTTTTTTTTTTTTTAATTCTGAATCGCATGACACCACCCTCAAGTCGCTAGGATCATTTGTTTCAAAATTACGGCCGGTTGTATGAATAAAAAGTTCAATATTATACTTTATGAGAGAGCTCAACTTTATATACTTAGTTTGCGTTCACAACTTCAATGACCATGAAAAAGATTCAGATGACCATTATTTTGATTATGTTGAAATCTACCAATCTGTGTATTTTCTGCAGCATCATACCTAACCTTGAACATGGTTATAAGTTTTTATAGTAGATGTCATATTTTGCTTTATCTTATATAGTCATTATGATAATAGTTTATTTCGGTTCCGGTAAAGCTTCGCTCGCTGTGGGATATCGCATTGTTCGCTGAGCTGCTCCTAGATCCTTTAAATCAACTGCAAGAATGTAACATAGTCTGAGGCATCAGGTATCTGAGTCATATAGGAAGACCATTTAAAAATATCTAAGCAAAAATTACTCATGCCAAAAACAAATATATACATATATTTTTTTGTTTTGCATTTACGGAAATCAGGTGACTAAAGTTTGCGGCTTATCTTACGCTTTGTTTCCTTTGATTTTCGCCTTAGCATAGCGATGACAGAATTTTAAAATGCCACTTCTGATACCTTACTCCAGCATTTGAATCATATCATAGTATGTTAGCTGTTACAGTTTGACCTCAGACTCTTTGCCCATACTAACTCTCATACTTCATCCATACTATCTCTGGTGCTGTGCAATATCAATATATCTGAAATGAATATATCTGGTTTGACCTACAAATAAATATGCTCCCTCTTGCCTTAATAGCGAACATGTTTCAAACCAATCGTGTATGCTCTTAGCCTTTATCAGAATTACCCCGTTCATTTAGCTCAATTCAGAGATGAACTTTACGGGATAATTGTGTCACAGCACATTTATCCCTTAGATCATGTAATAATAGGGAATCAGGCCTTCTCAGATTAACAGATCCAACTTTTCACTTTATATAAATTTTAATATTTCTCGAAATTGCTCTTTATTTAGATTTATTTTTCGATTGCGCGTCTAAACTACTAATCATGAATATGAACGAGTGAAGACAATTCAATATTATTTTGCTCTTCTCATCAACAATTTCTTGGCTAAATCATATGTATTTCTGTTCCGTGTTTGTGATAATGTCGATAGATTTCCTCCTATTTGCCGAGCGAATAGACAAACAGGTGAACATCGTATTCAGACAAATTATGGATAAATACTGAAATGAAATTGGGTCACATTTATTTCCGTGATATATGGCAATGGTACACGATCTGCGATATATGAAATCTACAGATATAGTGTACATTTGTCTTTTAAAAATGGGTTTTATATTATCTTGTCACAAGCATTGGTTTCACAACATTTTATATTTTCTGGATCGCTGTTGCTTCATCTATTAACATATTGGCTAGTTTTCTTAGGCGTTGCGTTCTCTGTAGACTTCTGGTTGTTCATAATGATGGTTTTGGTATTAATTATAATAGCAAGTTCATAGGTTCAGGTTTTTGGTATAAGAGAATACACGCGCTTTCATTTAGTTTCTGTTTTGTGGTTTTGATCTTTTGATATTTTGGTTGCTGAACTAATATAAGGTTGAAGTTTTAATTTGTGTTCAAAACATTTTTTTTCAGCTTTGTGATTTCTTTATATGTCTTTAGTGGCTGAAATTTTTACGACAGTTGAGAATTGGGAGTGCAACCGTCGATTCAAAATCAGAATAAATCACGACTGGAAATACGACTATTTTAGAGAAACTTCCGAACTCAATGTAATTAAATTGTTTCTTTTCCATAAATTCTACTACCTCACAATTTGTTTTATGGCTTTTAGCACCATTTTCCCTGTTGAGTTCTTGACCGTGTGCATTACATACATATATTTTATTACTTGATAACTTAACTGCAACAATGGTATTTAATTCCTATGCGGGATATCGTGGCTATTCTTTTGAAAAATAATAACTTAAAACACTTTCACGTGGTTTGACTTTATGTCTATTCCTGTTTATGTGAGAGGTTATATGTCTAGGGAGTCTTTCTTCATACAATAATGACTATTTTGTACATATTTTAATTAGAATACTTTTACATGATTTTTCAGTCTGATTTTTCTTATTTCTGAATGATATAGAGATAATTTGTCACCATAAATATTTACGAAAATATATTTGCGATTCTGGAATTTATAATTGACTTTTAATGACACTGTAACAGAATGCTGGGGAGATTTATTTTAGTTTACGGGACTCGTACTTTGATATTCTTCCAGCACTGTCTTCGGCAGAATTAAAACTTAATGTATTGACCACATGAAACACTTTATAATCTTATTTTTGACTTTAGATAGAAGACTTTTTGTTTTTAAGCACATTAATTGGAACAACGTAGGATATGGTATGACAATGTAGGATGATGACGTCGGATGACTCTCTTAATGGTGTGTACTTGTTAATCCTTATCTCCAGACTCATAACGCTGGTAACAGTCCACCCAGGTCTTCTAACAGCAAATTCGTTGAGTTCTTTTAATAATTTATCAACATTATTACAACAACCTCTTTGTAAGAAGTTACTAGATCTGTCGATTCAGTGATGACTTCGTTCTGCCTAATAAAAACTATTCCTGATGATCTTAATTATTTTGGTACTTGTACCAAAGCTCGCCATTCACATTTAGAGATTTATTTCTTCCCAAATGTTTGGTGTTGAGCCCCTTGATGATTTTTGCTAAGTCTTTTAAAATGCCTATCGGAAGCACCAGAGTTTGCTTTATATAAATTTTATACGGTCTGAGACTTGGTTGAAAGGCTGTCTCTGTTTCTTCAACAACGTAGTTTTTACGTTGTTTTCATGGTCAGTAAAAAGCGAGATTCAAAATTAAAATACCGCCGAAAAAAACAATCCTATATATGATTGACAATATCTGCTTTTCCAGTCTTGGGTATATTTTGATGCTATATTGACTACTGATAGCACAAAGTTGTGAGAATGTTTTTGATTCCAAATTTGCCAATCCAACTGTCGTGGGGTAGACATTCGAGAGCACCTCCTTTCTTGAATCATTATGTCCACCGCAATGCACACATTTAATCTGTTTCTCTAAAGGACGCATTGCTGCTGAGAACGCATTATCACTGAAATTCAGTGGAAATTCGCATCCCTTATTTTACAGATAACGCCGATTTTTAAAGCTAGAATAATTTTAAATGTTGTGCTTCTTGCAACATTCTCGCAGCAATTTTCAATTATTTTTCCATCATTTTTTAAGAGAAAAATGTTTGGAACATCAATTTTATTATCATTTTTCATTGTGTTCTATATCCAAAGGTAGGTGTTGGATCGACTCTCACTCGTTCTTATGTCCCCGCTGTTGTTTATAAAAAAGGCGAAAATCAGATAAAATTCTTGACTCTGGGCATCTGCTTTGTGTTCAAAAAAGAAAAGAAAGCTTTAAAATTTTCTATTATTATTAAAAAACATACAAAGTAGAATTATTGACAAATTCCACTTCAATAGTTTCTTTGTAGTATGAAATGAAACTTATAAAAATAAACTACGATCCCTTTAAAACCTAAAAAGGTAACATAACCCCGGGAGAATGTTTTTTTTTTTTTTTTTTTTTTTTTTTTTTTTTTTTTTTTTTTTTTAACGATATGGTTCTCATTGTCGCTTCTAGAACTATATAGTTTTTGGAAAATATTTTATAACATTTGGCTCATTTTGTAAGTTTAATAAAATAGATTGTTTTGGAATAAACTTTAAAATACTATGATGCCACTTAAGGCGCTGAAATTAAGATTGTTTTTATGGTCGAAACAAGTGCTAATGGATTTTTGAAAAGTAATGGGCACATTCTGAACCAAGCTCTGTGCTAATTCATTATGGTTGTATTTTTGACCAACCCTCCTTTATCAAAAGTGATAGTCAAATACAATGGTGCTCCAAAGGTGTAGTCATTGAACTACTACTTGAGATAGTCAGCCAACAGATAACAAGTGAATTTATTTATGAATAACAACAAAAATTTTAAAACAAAAGTCTACTAAATAAATATTCAAATAAACGTAGTTGAAATATGGAAATTTTGACGCAAGAAGGAAATTTGATTATTGAAATGAATTCTTTAAAATTTAAAATTTAAAATTTTATAGAAAATTGTCTACAATAATTAGAAATTTAAGTATTTCTGAAATTCTGCTTTGTTGAGGCAAATAGAAAAAATTCTGTGATGTGTTGTTTTCATTTTCGATTTTAAAATATTAATTAAAAATTTATTAATAAAATTCAAATTTTATTGTCCAGCAAGATTCTGTAACTGCACATGTTAAACATTGTTAACTGTATTGCATGTTGAAATATTTTATTTTGTATCGTTCAGAATATGTTTCTTGATTTTTTTTTCAGACGCATATTGTACATTCGTCTACTTACACATGGGTGAACACATCTACCAATGCATTAAGCATTATATTTATAAAATATTTCCCTGAGAATTATTAATTATATAATCTAATCAAGTCAATTGAAATAAATGATAACGACAAAAATGTAAATTTACCAGTATCATAAAATATGTAAATATTCAAATTATTTTTGTTATTTTGCAGCATAAATTATAAACAATAAACTTTTATCATTACAGTAAAGAATGATTTCACATTCATTTAAATAAGTACGTTTTTCTTTAGCAAACAATAAGAAGTAATATCTTTTTTTTAAACGTCCTGGGTCCATTATACTTATTAAAAAAAAGAAAATATTAAATGAGCTGTGAAATATCTAATATATAAAAATGAAAATTTTTCTGCTGTATTTCCATACAAATAAACAGTTGAGAAGATAGAATCGTGAAATGTTACTTACAATAGTATTAAAACAATTCAGAGTAATTCAGAATGGGAATAAATTATAGTTATTTTTTAATTAACAAAAACCCACCAATCTAACAGCCATTTCCTATCAAATTTAAACATTTTTGACATAGGAGTTGCCAACAACGAAAAATCCACAATGAAATTCTTTCCACAACAATAAATTTTCTACTTGAAAATTTCCGCTTGAAAATTTGGAAATGAAACTTTTAACAATTAAATAGAAGATGTATCTGACGTCATATTGGAAGTATAATGGACATTTTCAAAGATTTAGCAATAATACAAAGAGTATGAGAATGAGTAAGTACAGTAAGCAGGTTAATATGATGTCATTAGAAAATTAAAAAGAAAATGAATATGACGTCATATTTGAAGTTTAATGAAAGTTTTCAAATGTTTGACAATCATACAAGGAGAGTATCAATATGCGTAAGTACAGAAAGCAAGTAGAAATGACGTCAGCAGGTGAATATAACCTCACTTGAGTTTGAGAAACGTATTCAATCATAGTAAAATCCTGATTATGGATATAATGACGTATTTTGCGGTTCTCTGAATTCATCTTCGCTATTTATAATGTATTCCACATGTACATGTGTGTGTATGCGTGTCTATTAGAATTTTCACAAATGTTTAGGTTCTCAGAGCTCATTCTTAGGGATAAACTGAAATAAAGATTTAAATTAAAAAATAAAATAAAATGTCAGGTTATGGTATGGATGAATGCACCATGTCACACAAAATAACTTTTCAGGCCCTCAATCAGAAACTTCAGTTTTTTAAGAGTTCATTTTTGCTAATTGATGGAGTCCATGTTGGATTGTCTGGAGATTTCCTGCAAACATTGACGGTCATTCTAAAAGGATCAATGATAGTGAAATTAACGCATGCCTTAAATTGTCACATCTATGGAGGCATTTTCGCATTTTGCGACTAACTAAAAATATAAACATTCATCTGGATGTAAAGATATTAGAACGTCCATTTTCTGATCATCTATTAAATGTGGAGAATGGACTAATACCGCTTCATTCAGTAAATGGTCTGTTCAAATTCAGAGAAGCATTATGTAACACACTTGTGTTTGTTGAAGAACTCAATGCAAAAGTATTTCAAACTATTCTAACTGTAAGGCGACATTTTACAGACCGTAAATGGCTTTGAGAACGTGCGATTCTTGCTCTGAAAATTATAGTGTAAACAACATCAACTTGAAGATTGAAGAAGAGTTATCGGGAGACGCTGTATTGTATAAATCAATTCATACTGTTGTTGAAGCGAATGAGCTTTGAAGTATTTTTTTTTTCACTTCGTCACATATGTACAATAGGGTGGAGCGCTCGCCTATGGAAAAAATATTTTTTCTCCAAATCAAAATGGGACGGTGTGGGAAAGTTGCTCTATCATATCCTCATTCTGAATATAAAATATATTTGAAAAATATTAATATTAAATACTGCCCCAAGGTCATTGAATATTGAGAAAAAACGTAAAAGCGCTCGCCTATGAAAAAAAATTTTTTTCACCAAATCAAAATGGTGTGGTGTGGGAAGGTTGCTCCATCATATCCTCATTCTAAATATAAAATATATTTGAAAAATATTAATATTAAATACTGCCCCAAGGTCATTGAATATTGAGGAAAAACGTAAAAGTTGTGCATTTTTCCATTTTCCCCCCTCAAATATACAAACTTTTAATAATAATTTAATTTAAAAGGTTGATCATCGAATTATTATTATTATTATTATTATTATATATTTATAGTAAAATTATGTAATATTTATATCAAATTCGCTTTTATTATACTAACTCAACGACTGTACTTTTTTTTAAATATATGAAATTTGGGTAATTGTAATTGTTTTATATTTTTTACTTAAGAAAATATAATTTCTAATTCTTTTTAAAGAACTATTGTAATAAGGTAAAAATAATTTACTATTACAATTTACAAGCAATGAAGTTATCATTTTATAGTAGTCCATATTGTTTTTTGGTTTCAAAAACTGGCATGTTTTTCAGAGACTCCAGACAAGTTTTAATGAACCCATCGCGTCTCAAAGGACTTCAAAAAGCTGAAGAAGCCTACTTAATAAGTTTCACACATCTTTAAGTGGCTTGATTGTGACAAGGGAATAGTTTAATCTTAGGTAAGATGTCTTCATCTATTGCCTTTGGATTTAGGATACTCTTTGTAAGAATATTATGATCTAATTACATAGTTAATGGTGGTTCTGTCACGGTTACTTCAGCCCAATTTATAAAATCGATATAGTCTTTGGCTTCAAACTTGATCTCAGGTAACTTGAACTTACGTAAAGAATTTCTTGACTTTTGAGATTTTATTATTCTACGTAGTGCCATTAATCTTACATAGTCCCTATCGTCAGCCAACATGGCAATCAAAATATTTTCCGGATGACGAAAATAACCATTTCGTTGAATTACGGGATCTATTATTGTTTTAAATTCTTTGGTAAATATCATGATAACATAACTATTTAATGCAAATGCTTAGCTCCGTAAATGTATGAAGGCTTAGTTTTAATTTGAAACCATATAGTTGAATAAACTCTTAGTATAAAACTTGTCAGAATTAACAAATTTTCAGACGGTTCACTTGAAGAAACGTATAGCCTAAAAATTTTATTTGCCACTGTAAGCCCCCTAGAATGCACAATTTTACCAGGATATCTTTTATACAATTTTTCGTGACACAATCCCAAAGAAATTGCTTCACACATCTCAAGCAAATAGAGTTGATCCGTGCTTAAATCCTTTTTATTAGTAATTTCTAGCAAAGCACAGCTTATTCTCTTATAATGTACAAGAGGAAGAAGTTCACAATCTTATAGAGGTTTGCCAATAGATCCTGTAAAACTTTGAGGTCCATTTGTTGTATCGTCAAGATTCTAGAGCAAATGGCTCAAGATAAGCTCATTGGCATGTATTTGGCAAATAAACCTATGAAGTGGTTTTCCTTCTTTTTCTTCTAGAAATCGCATGACGCCTTCTTTGTAACCCGTGTTAACTGTAGTTCCGTCACATCCAATTGCAACAAGCTTACTAGTATCAATATTTTTAGCAGTTAATTTTTTTTCACTTAAAATTAAAGCTTTTCCAGATTGTAACGAAAGGTGCCCCAAATACTCAGAACCTGGTTATTTTATTAAACTTATAATGCTTGTAAATTGTAATAATAAATTATTTTTTCTTGTTATTCTTCATTTTCAAGTATAATTTTTAAAAATATATTCTTACGAAGTATAAAATATAACACAATTTTGTTGTTTTGATTATGATTTACAATTACCCAATTTTTATACATTTTTCAAAATTTTGAAGACATTGGGGCAGTATAAGACACCTGGATTTGATATAAATATTACATAGTTTTACTATAAGCGTATAATAATAACAATTTAAGAAGAATACTTTAACATTTTAATTTAATATTAATAATATTTTTGCATTTTATATGTTTGACAAGAAAATGGGAAAATGCACAACTTTTACAATTTTCTCAATTTTCAATGACCTTGGGACAGTATTTAATATTTATATTTTTCAAAGATATTTTATATTCAGAATGAGGACCTGATAGAGCAACTTTCCCACCCCGTCCAATTTTGATTTGAAGAAAAAAAAAATTTGCTCCACCCTAATGTACAATTCAAAGACAGATTGACATTTTTTTCTTTTTAGTTTTTATTGCTTCAATGATGCATGGAAGCAAGCTGATTTATAGCTGAATATGTTATGAGTTTATAATATAAACTTATATATATTTAGTTTGGGATATCATTAGATTCATTTATATAACATTTCGACTGCTTTTTTTTATTATGTGATTTATTCAACATGTTTAATTTTGAATTCGATTTTTCTATACAATCATTTTTAAAATTCCAGACAACGCGGGGTACTTCAGCTAATAATAAAATTAAACCATATATTTCAACCAGACGTTTATCCGTGAAATTTATTTAGTTAGAATTTTTAGTTTACGATAAGAGTTATAAAAGATAAATATAAATATTTTGAACAAAAGAATCTTAAATATTTTTGGAATAAACAGTCTTCATGAAGAATTTGAAATTTTGCAAATATTGACGCAAATCCGAATTTTCATTTATGAAGAATAAATGCTTTATAATTTTAAAACAGAAAGTGTATTTACTGTTGACAGAAACAAATGGAAATTTAATGAATATTAATGTATTTTTGTCAGTTTGACTACTACAATATTAATGAAAAACATTTTGTAAGAATGTAATTAATTGTCGTTTTAGTCAATATTGTGCAAAAGTATATTGTTGCTGAGTGTAAAATCTGTATTTTGTACCTGTTACAGTATTTTTTTTTTCATTTAAAAAAGAAGCCTTTATATGAGCAGCATAGGTTACCATTGTATGTTTTTTTTATATACTAATTAAAATAACTCTCTCATATAACATATTTTACTTTAATAAAATATAGTAAATATCGCTATTTTACGATTATTACAGAGACTGTTTGCGCAGAGACTGTTTCTGGAGATTTTAATGGTATTTTGAATACTATTCACATATTGATTTCTGTTTTATCTATTTAGTTTCTTACCACCTTTTTTTGACTTTTTTGGCCGTTAATTTGCCTGACAATAGAGTATTAGAAGGAGAAGCTTTTCCAAATCCTCTTGAACATCTTTTGAATGTCCACGAAGATTGTTACGAAAAAGCCATTTAGGTGCTAGGATAATGCCTCTTTTATGTCAGAAAGGGCAAACATGTATCACTTGCGCATCAGTAGATTTAGAATGTATATCAGTAAAAGGTTTGGTTTGGTATCAGTTTCTTACTCCATTTATGGCAGGACATTTACTGTGGATTATTATATGTGTCAAGAGCTGTGTTTCAATTATTGCTTTCATGCTGTTTTACTGATTAACGGCACTTTGGCCAAACAGATAGTTCTTCATGTGTGATGATTGGTGATAAATTATATGTTCCTGATAATATATGAAGTTCATCTTAAAATTGTTCCCCATTCTCTATGCTTTTTTTAATTTCCCGTTAAAATTGAAACCACCTGCAATTATCAAACCGTTTTATTCATATTTTTAATCATGATTTTAGACATTTTATCCTCTTTGTTGGAAATAAATGGATCTGTTTTGACTCAGTCATATAACAACATTCAATAATAATCTATTTTTATAATACCTTTCCACTTTCCCATGTGTAAAAGCTTTAAAAAAATTTCTGCAACGTATTCAGCTTTCGGGAATATACCGTAAAGAAAAAGATAAACATTGTGTATAAATTCTTTTTTTTTTCATATTTTTAATAATGATTTCAGACATTTTATCCTCTTAGGCTGTAATAAATTAATCTCTTTTGACTCAGTCATAGAAAAACTTTCAATCATCATCAATTTTGACAACACGGATAAATGTATTAATAAAAAATTCTGCAGAGTGTTGAGCATTCGACGATATATCGTAGAAAAAAACGATAAGAATTGTTTAATGTTGGCGCTGAACATTTTATTGATTCAGGACATTTTATTTTAACATGAGAGATTTCACCTTTGCAATATTCGTATAATTCCATTTTTTTCTTGAATATATATATATATATATATACAGTAAAACCTCTAAATAACGGACACCTCGGGAGAGCATAAATTGTCCGCTATTGGGAAAACTTCAGAGATTCACAAAATCGCTAAGAAATGCTTAACGTTTCATTAATTAGCTTTTATATGTCCGAGAACTTCCATTATATGATTAATCAGAAATTAAAATTACTTTTTTAAGCAATAAAACTGAAATGAAATTGTACATACATTTTTCCACTGTTTATTACATTCTTAAGGAAAAAATCTGTTACAAAAGTTTGCTTTTGCTTGCGATTACATGTAGTTAGTTTTTCTATGCGACGTTTTTATGCTATCAGTAGTTTTAATCCTTCTAAATCATCTTTTTTTGGAAAAAAGAAAAAAAAAATGTGTGTAACTGCTCACTGTGTTTCGCCGCTTCTTGGAGATTCTCGATATTGCAGGAAACATCCCCTGGTTTCAGTAACTGATTCATATCACTAATAGAGTCAACTTTTGTCGAAGATTCTGAAGGAATATAATCGCCTAGTTCAACTGATTCTTTTTCAGTTGGTCATCATCAATACTGATGGACATTTTGGCATTTCATCACTCCTGATCCATTTCATTAATTCACTTATTGCGATAGTTCTTCATTTCTATCGTAAATAAGTATTTCATTTTCTTTTAATACAAATCCTGCTTTTCTGAAACATTGTCGTACGCATACGCATTCCGATTATATGTTTTTTACAGCTGAAGAAATCAAGAATTTGAAAGCATCGGGAACATTAACTAATTTTAGGCTGTTCTCAACTGTATTCATAGAATAAAACTTCGAAAGAATATGGCTTAATAAAAACTTTCTCTATCAGGCTTTACAATTGTGTATAACGCCTTGATCAAGGGGCTGGTATACGGAAGTTGTCTTTGGGGTGTGGTGGGGTGAGGAAAACACTGTTTTAACATTGTCCAATTTAAAAAGTTTTGGATGAGAAGTTGCACTGCCCAAAAACAAGAGAACTTTTCTTTGTTTTTTCATCCTATTATCAAAGGAAGTTAACCATTTAATCACTAAAAAACTGGTTATCCACGCTTTTTATTCGTTCTAGATTCCAATTTTTTTTTAATTTGATGTTCTTTGAGAACCACATGTGTTTCAGAGATTTTTGAACTATAGGAATAATTTAAAATTCCCCTAATACATTGCAACATAATAAAATAGTGATTCGCTCTTTTGTCATTTTTTTCGCCGATACAGCCACCCTTTTTAAAGCACAAAGTCTTATTCGAAAAAATTCTGAAAAAGAGTCCACTTTCCTCGGAATTAAAAATGTTTCTTTCCTCATAACCTTCACAAACTGATTGCAGTTATTCATGCCAATCCTCCACTTTTTTCAGAGCTACAGATTTTACTTTTCAACATATTGTTTTGAAAGAGATGTTGTGCCGAGACAGGAACTTTTCCAGCCATCTACCCAAATCCTTAAAATCGTGTAATCCGAGTTCTTTAGCGACTTTTAAAGCCTTTTCCCGAATCAAAGGCCCACTGATAATTTTTTTTTTTGAATGGAGTGAAATAAACCAATTCAGAAATATAGAATAAAGTTCAATGGAATCAGTATATCTCAATTTCAAATTTTTGGTGTTCTAGTTAGAGTTAATAATCCACAAATTCTTGATTTCGTAAAATCTCTCCCACTTGTGTTTTACCTATTTTAAAACATTCGGCAAGTATCCGTAAACTCTATTTCTGTTTTTCAGATTCACTTACATTTACAATTTCAAATTTTTCTTTTAAAGTTAATCGCTTTCGTTTTGAGGTCATTCTCGAAACATTAATCACAAACAAGACACTAAATTCAGAATACGCAGAACTCAATATATTCAGAAAACGATAAAAAGGGTTTTAACATATTTAAAGCTTTGAATATTGTATGTCAATTAAATCTGAAGAATCAAACAGTAATCGATACAAAATACATACGATATTGTGATATTTCCAGACACCACCCCCTACATTTATCTGTGGTCAAAAAATTTGTGACACATTGCCTTGATAAATTTCGAGGCTTTTTACTTTTTTTTTCCATTTTCTTTCACGTTAAAAAATCATTTTTCATCCTGGATCGCCAAAACTACTGTCCGCTATTCGGAATGTCCGCTATTCGGAATGTCCGCTATTCAGAGGTTAAACATACAAAAATTTACATTTTGGGAGTGGGGATTTGAAAAGTGACGGTTAAATAGAGGTGTCCGCTTTTCGGGAGTGTCCGTTATGGAGGTTTTACTGTATATATATATTTGGAAATATATTTCTACTCAGAGGCTGATATTCACGTTTTTAATTTTTTGCTGACTTTTATTATTATTTTTATGATGTCTTTAGATGTAAAAATAGCATGGATTTTACAGCGTTTATTATTCATTACTGAGCTTAATTTTGTGTAAAGTTTATTGATTTAATATATATATATATATATATATATATATATATATAGAGAGAGAGAGAGAGAGAGATAGAGAGAGAGAGAGAGACTAGTTTTCACATAATAAAAACATATTAAACAACAATACAAAAAAAAAAACGGATAAATTTCCGACAATAAAGTTAGAATATGTACACTGATGGCTGAAATTACTAGAATATTAAATCACGTAAAGAACCAGCTACAATAACATTTTTAATTATCTATAGTATTATTATAAAGTAGTAAATATTGTTTGTTTGTTTGTTTGTAGGGGGTTAACTCTGGAACTACTGAAGCGATTTCAAAAGTGATGGGGGCAAATTGATGGTGACAATCCCTGCTCCAACATAGGCTATATTTTATGTCGGTGCCACAACCCCCGGGGGGGTGGGGCAGCAGCGAAAAACATTCTAAAATTTCGATTTTTTTTATACTGAATGTGTTAGAAACATGAAATTTGGCATGGTAGTTACATATAAGATGTAAATGCTTTCTAAGAACAAAATCTAAAGAAATTGAAAATTTAAAAGGGTGAGATGAGTAAAAAGCGTTCTAAAAACATTCTAAATTACAATTTCTACGGAATCTCTGAAATTACAGAATCGTTTTCAAAAATGATGGCGGCAAATTGATGGTGACATTCCCTGCTCCAATATAGGCTATATTTTATGTCCGTGTCACTACTCCCAGAGGGGTGCAGAAGTGAAAAACGTTCTAAAATTTCGATTTTTTTTTTATACTGAAGGTGTTAGAAACATGAAATTTAGCATGGTAGTTACTTATAAGATGTAAATGCTCTCTAAGAACAAATTCTAAAAAAATTCGAAAATTTAAAGGGTGAGTTGAGCGAAAAGCGTTCTAAAAACATTCTAAATTACAATTTCTATGGAATCTGTAGAACTACAGAACCGTTTCCGAAAGTGATGGTGGCAAATTGATGGTGACATTCCCTGCTCCAACACACGCTATATTTTATGTCGCTGCCACTACTCCCAGGGGTGCAGATAAGAAAAACGTTCTAAAATTTCGATTTTTTTTTATACTGAAGGTGTTAGAAACATGAAATTTAGCATGGTAGTTACTTATAAGATGTAAATGTTCTCTAAGAACAAATTCTGAAAAAATTCGAAATTTAAAAGGGCGAGATGAGCGAAAAGCGTTCTAAAAACATTCTAAATTACAATTTCTATGGAATATCTGGAACTACAGAACCGTTTTCAAAAGTGATGGTAACAAATTGATGGTGAGAGTCCCTGCTGTAACGGAAGCTATATTTTATGTCGGTGCCACTACCACAGGGAGGTGCAAGAGTGAAAAACGGTCTAAAATTTCGATTTTTTTTATACTGAAGGAACTAGAAACTTAACTTGAAATTTGGCATGGTAGTTATTTATAAAATGTAAATGCTCTCCAAGAACTAATTCTAATAAAATCCGAAATTTTAAAATGTGAGATGAGCGAAAAGCGGTTTAAAAACATTATAAATTACAATTTCTATAGAATCTCTGGAACTACAGAACCGTTTACAAATGTGATGGTAACTGTCCCTGTTGTAACATAGGCTTTATTTTATATCGGTGACACTACCACACTGGGAGGGGGAGGGGGGGTTAAAAAGTGAAAATCGTACTAAAATTTCGATTTTTTTCGACATTAGTGAGGCTTAATTAATAATTTCTGAATTATATGTGGCAGTAAAATTTCCTCTAATGAAAATAGGCTAACGAATACCACTTGGCATTTTTTAATAATTACGCGAGCAAAGCCGCGGGTTTTGCCAGTAGGTATATAAAATACTTCGGAGACTTCAGAAATTAGAAGCGTTAAATTAAACACGGTTTATGCAATGATATTTTGAAATTCTTATGAACTTCGCATTCATGTAACTTTTTAGATAAAAAAATAAACTTGTATTAAAATAAATTCTTCATTTATGTGAGTAGAATACAAAAATAATTTATTTTGATAATAAAATATTGCTGCAAAATAGTGCGAGTTACTTGATTTTTTTTTTATTTTCATATTCTTTGAAATATGGTTGCTAAGCAACTAATAAATTAAAGAGCAAAGTAAAAAAGAAATGCATTTTAAAATTTATAAAAAAAATGGAAATAAAATGTTTTATATTTCCCGAAAAGATGCAAAAATTTTGCCAATAATTTAAACAATTAATTTCTAAATTCTAATGAATGTATCAGCAAATTTTCAAACTAATTGGATATATTTAAAACCTTCATACCGAAAATTTAGCATTAATAAGTTTACGTTTAAATCCATTAATCAAACACGCGATTTTCACTTAAGTTAAAAATGAAATTTGAAAATCACCTGCATTCCTATAGGAAAGCATTATGACCTAAAAATAAATGTTCTATATTTTTTGAACGAATGAACCAAATGTAACTAAAAACTATACGGCCAATTCTGGGTTACCTCACCGATATACCCACCAAAAATAAACCTAGTAGGATGATTTTTACGGCAGTTATCACGGAACAGACATACAAACAAACAGACAGACAGACAGAAAACAAAAAGTTTTCGCGTCTCCACAGTGAGCCCCAACTGACGTTTCGGCAACTAATTATTTGTATATTACTTGATGTGTCTAAATGTTATAGATTATATACAGAGCTGCACGAAAGTATTCGAGTACATTTCATCTTATTGACTTTAATTGCTGTAGGAGAATTTTAAACAGTGTTATGCGTTTCCTTACTGAATTAAATTTTTACATATTAGGTATATATCCAAATCTATAGATCATATACAGGGCTGGGAAAAAAATTCGGATATTTTTCCGACTATAAGTGATAATTGTCGAAATTGGGTTTTCAAATGTGTTACGCCTTTTCCAAATCGATTAATTAGACATCATCATTCACCTTACTACACGGTAAATTTTCGTTATAGTATTCTGAATGCTTTGGAATGTGTTCATGATCTATGCTTGAGGCTTGAGGCTTGAGGCATGATTTTTATTTCTTGTGTTATATAAAAAAGGAAGTTTCCAATTAAAACTTTAATTTAGTCGTGACTGTGAAGTCATTAACTTATACATATTCAACTAATACATATGTATTATTCAAAAAGTAAAATAAAGTAATTTTTTATCAAACAAATGCGTTTCATAAAGATAGAAAAAACTAAAGCTTACAGACCTTTTAAGAACTCTAGTCTACAAAAAGTTCAGAAAAGATCCCTTTCTTAAATTTAAAAATGGAAACAAAAAACGAGAAGCAAGACTACAAGTAAATATTTAATATAATTTCTTACTGGGAAAATTTAATATAAATTGAGATTTAAAAATACTTTTATCCCTGTTTAAATAAATGCTTGTAAGTTATACTCTATAGTATATTTCATACGATAAAGGGAATTTAAGAAATGGGGTTTTAAGATAACTGCATTTTCGCACCTGATCACATTTTAAGCAGTCAATAGATATAGAATGCATTCATCTTCAAAGAAATCAATAAAGATGAATAAGAAAGAACCTACTTTATTGTACATTAAGTGCACTTTAAAAAAAAGAAAAATGCTCGAGTAATCTCTAAAGAAAAGGTTCCCTCTTTTTAAAGTTCCACACTTCATCTTTTGGCTTTGAGTTAATCCGTTTTACATTCTAGTTGAGTTTCTGTTACTCCGGCAGAGCTTAGTATCCTTTAAGTCCTTGAATTATGTATTGGATTGTAAGACGGTGTTATTTTTTTTTTAGCCTTTTCCTTTTAATACAGAGCTATATCCTTAGAGAAAATTTTATCTGAAATAAACAAAAGTAAATTTTAAGAATAAAATTAATGTTTGGTTTTTTCAACAGAAAGTAATTGATCATAAAAGTTTTATTATTTTACTTTAAATTTATACATATTTTACTATTTTTTTCATGTTGTTATCTAAAACTTTGTTGGGATACAGAAAGTTTAAATCAGATATATTTTAACCTAATATCACTTACAAGTTTAATGAAAATGGTAATGTCAAGCTTTTGTTGACTGCATACCTTATGATCATTCATTTTTATAATACACAAAAGAATATTTTAATCAAGCAATTTAAAATACAGTTATATATATATATATATATATATATATATATATATATATATATATATATATATATATATATATATATATATATATAATATCTAAAAAAATAAATGAATAAACAACTGTTTGAAAATCCCTTTACCATTCATGTATAAATTATTAAATTCGACAACTAGCATAATATTCAAAAATAAAAGTGTTTGTTTTTAGAAATATTTTGCGTTATATATATATATATATACTTTTCACTCGTTTTCGTATCAGCTATCTAAATTAATATAAATGTTACGTATGATTTCAATTTGTCATACCTTTAAACAATTCCAGTAATTTATGCATTAATGTTTACATTGGGCTTACTATATCATTTCATGTTTAGCCTTGTTCTTTTAAAGATGTCTAATAATTCTTGACAAAAACAAATATTTAAAGTAGTTTTGTACTTAAAATCTTAAAGAAAAATGCTTTTGAAGTTATTTCAATTGGCTAAAAGCCAAAAGAGTTCTATCATCCGTTGGATGAAACTTAAAAGAAATTTGTCAGGTCACTATGTTTATGTCTTTAAAAAAAGAAGTGAGAAATATATAATTCATATGTTTGTTTTATATAAGAACTCTAGGATATTAGACAAGTGTCACTGATTTTAACATTGAATGTGAGATTTTTAAAGCTTTTACTTTAGATTCATACTACATTTTGCAATAGGTGAAGTTTTTGAAATTCTCTTTTAGTTCTGCAAAAAATGTTTTTATCTATTTATTGATGATGTAAAATAAGTGCACTGAACGTTTACATATTTAAAGGTTTAATTTGTAAAACGCATTTGATATAACATATAAATATTTATCCGTATGAAAATAATATTGATTATTGGTTACATGAATGCTTATCGGTTTTACCCACAGATAATTGAGTTTCTAGAAAATAAAATAAAGCATTTACATTAGAATAAATAACATTTACGTGATGTATTTTTAACAACACAATAAAAAACTAAAATTTTAAAGTCCTCGTTTCACAATTTATAACAAATTTAAAATAATTGAATCTTATTAAAAAAATAATAATACCACAGTTTGTTTAAAACATTTAGGCTCTAGTACAAATAGAACAAAACCCGTGTAACACTAGTATTATCTTGGCGTTTAATTTTTGCAATATACTGTATGTTATTTCTTCATTAACTTATTCCTATCCTGTATCATATATCAATTGTATAACTATTCCTATCAGTAAATAAACCTTACAAAATTTAAAATTTAAATATGTTTTATAGTAATTTGTTTTTTTTTTTTATATATAGAGGCAATAATTTGCTAATCTGATATCTAAATAACAACAATAGCCTTTCCATAATATTGTTTTAGGGTTTCGTTCATCTCACGAAACCCTATTACTCCCGCTCCGTTGTCGGTCCGTCACAGAGCCGATCTCAGAACCTATATAACTTACAGAGTTGAAACTTTGTGTATATATAACTGAATACATGCTATGAAGCTCAAAATATTAAAATTTGAAAAAGCATATTATTTTAATAACTAGAGATAAAAAACAAAAATTCTAACAGCCTTTTCCTATTAAATTTAAACATTTTTCGTTATAACAGTAGCCAACAATTAAAAATCCGCAATAAAATTATTTCTACAATAATTAATTTTCTATTGAAAGATTGAATGAAATGAAAAGGAAAAATGAAAAGGAAATACAAAGTTTCACTAATTAAAAAAAAGGTTGATATGAAATAAAAATGATCGACGCATATTGGTAATAAAACGGAGATATTCAAAGATTTCTCAATAATACAAGGAGTATGAGTATGTGTATATACAGAAAGCAGATTAATATCACGTCATTAGAGAATTAAAAAGAAAATTAATCTGACGTCATATCGGAAGTTTAACGGATTTCTCAAATGTTTGATTATAATACAAACGAGTATCAATATGAGTAATAGAAAATAGTAAATATATGAGTTTGATGAACGTATTGAATCATGATAAAAACCCGCTTATGGAAATATTCGCATATTTTAACATTTTGAAGGTGTTTAATTTTGATATTAATATTTTTTTTTAATATCGCATTTAGTCCACATGACAGATATTATTATGATAGTGTATAATAGCGGGCTTCGCCCGCTATCGGACTGGTAGCGTATCGGACTGGTAGGTATATTCGAAAAACGAAAAAAAATAGACCGGTAAATTTTTAATTTATAAAAAACTTGACTTTTTTTGGTTGTTGTTGTTGCTAAATTAAATTTATTTGGATTTTATTAAAGAAAGGATAAAGTGTTTTGAAAGGAATATTAAACAAACCTTTTGTGCGATCTTCGATCAAACTTACCCACTTGTTTAGAATTTATTATTAACTTTAAACATCATATAAAGAGAGCCTAATAAAACATTTTTAGAATGTTTAGGTCTAACATACAATTATTTCAATCTTAAATAATTTAATTTTCTTTTATACACGTGAAAAATAGTAGGTATCTTTAATTAACTGTTATTTTACGCATCAACATAATAATTAAATATAGTTTTTGTCCAATGATATTTTTATCAAACCTGACTGATAATGCCATTACAATTAGGTGTAGGTATTATAGTGCTGTTTGTATAAAGGTATTTATATTCTAGGATATTAAATTGCTTACGCTGCATACTGAGTAATTTGATAACACCTATTCTAGAGATAAAAAAAATACATATATATAAAACATAATTGAATCAAATGTCATTCTAGAAACAGCACTAGTCTATAATTGTCAAAAAATATTTTATTGCAGAATATTATGGGCATGTGTCCTTTCAGAAATTACTTCTTCGTTAGAATATATGGAATATTTTTGTTTAGTAGTTTTATAGCAAAATCTATATGAATATAAAAAAATTGTTCTGATACACTATTATATATCTACATGAATGATATTTTTTAATTGGAAGAACTGCGTAGATTTCTTTTAATTTGTTGGTCATCCATGTACAAACGGGATGCATTTCAGAAAAATCAAGAATAAGGAATGCCTTAAAAAATGCTAATGTACGATTTCAGCCAGCATCTTTTATGCACTTAGGATATAATATCTGACCGTCCGGGTATTGTCATTACAAGAGAATACATTGAAGCTATAATCAGCATCTCGTTCTCGCGTAACCTAGAAGTTGAGCTGACAAACGAAAATCGCCTCAACGCCTATGTTCCTGACAAATTTGAAAGATTTTATGAAGAAATTTCATTCTGGCCATCCAATGAAGTTTAACAACTTCCTAATGCATAATTGAAAGTAATTACAATGTAGTTTTTCCATGTCTCACATCATGTATCTATCAATGTATCTCTTTTGTAAGAAAGTTTTGTAATACATATTCTCTGTATTCTCTGTAGTTTAAGTCAAAACATCATTTTTATATTATTCACCCTCTTTTTATTATGGAAAGTGCATGTGTCACAAATTTTATTTTATTTTTATTACATCATGCATACATCATGAAGAAATTTCAACTATGTCAAATAATGTTATCTCATTTTTATTGTAACTTAACATAGACACTTACAAAAAATGTGCCTTTACATTTCTCAAAAAAAAATGTTTTATGTGTGTCCTGTAAAGCATTTTAGGAAAAGGGCATTTTCTAGAATGACTGATTAAATTACATGCATGATATTCTTGAATTCTTCGTTAAATTTTTCAACCTAAATATAAACCTGGTAATCACGTATATCTAATTTAAAAATTATAAAATTATTTAACCTACGAGTAATTGTTCGAAATTTTTAAGAGCTGGTGAAATTTACAATTTTTAAATATTAATTATAGCATTTAGAAAAATATGAGCATTTCTCAGTTTTTTATCTATTTGTGTTTACTTTTTATGAATGTTTATTTACATTATATTCATATAACGAAATTTTACAAAATGTAATATGTATTTTAATGGGTCTTATACATGAAAACAAACTATTTGTGAAACATCTTAATAAAATAATGATATATTTGTTAGTTATTACATGCAATTACCCAAAATTGTATAACTTTTATAAGTTAGAGTTACAACATCATGGTCACACAAACATTTGCCTGATATCATTGTCACTATTAGATGAATATAACATTCACCAATTACTTTACAATTAGGGAAATTTCAATCTGTGCTACACGTTTCCTAACGGAACTAAAATTTAACATTCTATGTAGTATATATACAAACCTATAGGTCATATACAGGGCTGCACAAAAGAGTTCGGATATTTAAATGAATATTGTTGATAATTCCTGAAATTAAGTTTTTAAATTTGTTATGAGTTTTCCAAATATTTAGATATATATTTAGATATAAACTTTCTCCTTATTAAACGGTAAAGATTTGTAAAATTATTTTGTAAGTGTTCAAAAATGTTACATAATCTATGCTTGACGAATGATTTTTTGTTCTTGTTTATTATTATTCTACATTATGAATAGTCCATTTACAAGTAATAGTATTTATATTTACTAAAATAAAAAAATAAAATTTATACTTATTTCCTTGTAAAACTAGTCGTTGGGGGTCACCGTAATACTTACCCATCATGGATATGCATAATGTAAAATATTAAAATAAAAATGTGTAAACTACTTATAAAATTCATTGCAATTCAAATAAAATCGTGGGTTGATGACGTCACAAACTTTAAAGGCTCGATTACTGAATTGCTTGAAAGAAACATCCTTATAACTCCAAAAATAATAATCCTATTAACTAGCAGTTTATTGCATCTGATTAAGCGTCAAATTTCCAATTAAAATACATCTTTGAAGTGAAATTTGGAAGAAATACAGGGTCATGAAAAATCGAAGAGTGTGGAAAATAGGATTCCAAATATCTCGGCAACTAATCATCCGATCAACTTCATGCTTTATGCAAAATTTATGTTTTTTTATTGTCTTTTATATTCATTTCTTAAAATAAACAATTTCGAAAATTTTTATATACCTTTCATCAGAACGAATATTTCGAGAGTCCGAAAAAAATAGTTCCGATTAATCGAGGTTATTGAAATGAAATAGGCTTCTTCCCATTATTACATACTAAATACATACAAAATTGCAAGTCTCTATCTCAATTTTTTCGGGAGATAGAGCGTTTACAGACACACAGACACACAGACGGACGGCAAATTTTTTTTTCTAAAAATATGTTTTTCGGAATCTCCAATGTCTGAAACGTGTAAATCCGTCAAAAAAAATTTTTCGATTTTCAAAACGATTACAAGACTTACCCTATACTACGTATGATGAGTAAGTAATAAATATATTTTCTTATTTGTTTAAAAATGCTTGTTTATACACTTTATGCTTTGTCTATTCATCTATTTTAAAATATATATTATGTAAGAATGACGTGAAGTGCCAAAAGAAGTTCTTTGAAATTAAGTTATAATCATTAGCTGGCCATATGCCAGAATTGTTCAATTTATGTGATAAAAGGTATCCACTTGGGACAATTAGATTTCTCGGATGGTCAGAAGAAGAAACTCATATAAGAAAAGACGGAAAGAGCCATTATTTTCAACGATTTTGAGAGAAGGTTTTAAATCTATTTTTTTACGAGTGACTGACTCTGATACTTGATTTAACGGATTGCAGACAATTGTTAGAAAAATACTTTTTATAAACATAATTACGATTTCTTAAGTGTTAAAACGGCAACATAAGTGTTTGATGTTTCTTTTATTCTTTTTAAATGAGTTCTTAGATAAACATAAACAAATAAAGGAAATAGGGGGTGCTAGAGTGTAAAATAATTTAAATCCCGCTTCTACAGATTTCAGAAATAGAAAGCAACTTATCAAGACCATTCTTATAAAGATATATTTTAAATACGTATATATTGATATAATTAGTGAGCAATTTAATTTTTTTCTTCTTTTTACAACAGGAAAATATACTAAAATACTTTCAAGCAGACAATTTTTACAATTTTTGTATTTGGAACTGAAATTCAAATACAAAGTAATTTTTAGATTTGTAAAAAGTGTTACATTATTATTATATTGTGCAACTGATTGCAAATTTATGTTCTGCATAATATAATATGTAACAAACTGAAAAAAATAATTATAATCGAAATTTATTTTGGCGAGGGGTGCAAAAATTGCCTTTTATGTATATTAGTTTACATGTTTTATTATTATTATTATTATTATTATTATTATTATTATTATTATTATTATTATTATTATTATTGAAATCCATTCATATTTTCCGGTGCTCCAAGCGCCCCAAATATAGTTAAAAATTGAAATTTTTGTGCAAACTTATATATACTTTTTTGTTTTTTTTTCATTTGTTTTAAATTACTTTTGGCGCGGGGTGTGAAAATTGTCTTTTATGTATATTAGCGCCCCAAAAATAGTTAAAAATTTAAGCTTTAATGAAAATTTGTATATATATATATATATATTTCATTTATTTTTTTAAATTGCATTTGGTGCCGTGTGAGAAAGTTTCGTATTGCGTGTATTACATAATTCTGTAGTTTACATATTTTTGTTTCCGAAATCCATTCATATCTGTTGGTGCCCAAAATATCGTTAAAAATTTATTTTTTAAGAAAATGTATTAAAAATTTGAAATTTATGAAAATTGCTTAAATATTTTGCAAAGTGTTTAATTAATAATGTATAAACTTATAAATAATAATAATTTTATAATAATACATGAAGTATGAATTTAAAAATCAAAGCACTAAATCATAAAATTTAAAAAAATTGTACTTACGCAGCAAATTGTTTACTTCTTTTAATTTGGACATTTACATATTTTTAAAGTCTGTAATCGTTTTTGGGATTAAAATGTTTGATATGGCGTCTTGATTTATTAGTTTCAATATGAAACCGCGTCTTTTTTCTTGTCCATATACACTTTCTGGTGCCTCAAACACTAGGCGAATGCATCTTTTAGCATCTTGGGTATGGCATGGATATTTTGACCATTCCTCCGTTTTTCATACTTTTACCATGGCCACAATTCCTTCGTGAGGTACATTCATCAAAAGAGATTATTCAAAACGTCCAACTCATTGCCAGTCAATAAGTTCACAATAACACTTTACTTTGAAGTATATTTTTGGTACTTGAAAAATTCGTACTTCTGGTGATCCTCTATTTCCATTTCTAGCAGAAAATAGTTTTCGTATTGCAAAAGACCTGATATTCTCTCTGCTATCTGAGAGCATTGATAATACCAAATTTACATGATGATAAAAGAAGCTATCTAGTCGAGCAACAGCGTCTAAAATCTTTCTTAGATTGGGTTCGAACTATCTAGAAAATGTGATAAATTACCAAATATACCGCTGTCCTTCTGTTATGGAGGGCATTGTTTTGATATGGAACCATATAGGTCCATACATTCTTAATATATGTTGTAAGAAGAATGAGATTATCAGATAGATTATCTTTGGCCACCTTAAAGTTCTACATGCAGTCGTTAGCCATCTTGAGTGAACAACTAGAACAGGATTTTTAAATGCCAGATCAGAACCACTTTCACCAAGTGATATTACTACGCAAATAACATGTAAATATTGCTGATCATTACTGAGAACATTTCTATCTATGTTATCTGGCGTATTCTACACACTACAGGTAGATCACAGGTAGAAGCTACAGGTAAATCCTCGTTTTGATTGCTGTGCCGATTGGCCCACAGAAAGCTTTCGCACTAGTTGTTGCACCTAAATAAAAAATTTAGTAAATGACGTAAAGGCAACTCATTTGTATAAAGCAAACAAATGAACCAATGAAAGGGACTATTGACATACAGCTCCATCAGGCGAATAAATCCCTCTTTGTGCCCAATATTTACATTTGTTCGTCGCATCCAATTACTGTAAGCCTATTTAATTGTATGTTATTTGTAAATAACAGTATGAGTTATCAAAATGGCTGCTTCATCTTCATAAAGGTAAGTATTTCAGTGATTGCACCCAAAAGTGCAGTTGAAATTTAGTTAAAACTGATACATCCGGTTTCACACGACTACAGTTTTACACTGCATAACTTTTATAAGAATAAGTAAAATAAAATAATAATAATAATAACATAAATATAAAATTTTACTGAATAAGAAATAACCATTTTTAAAAATCTTTTTTTTCAGTAAGTGAAAGTATTTTGTTTTTTTAATGGCTTTAACGAAATAAAAAGTATATCGCAAAAAATCCTGATCGGATGTTTCCCAAGAACAGAATTTTTCCTTTAAAGAAAATCTTTTAGTAAAATATTTATTTTGTGTGATTTTTCTTTCAGTTTAGTTTTGTATTTTTTGAGATAAAGCAGACTGACTGGCTAAAGACATAAAAACAAAAAGAACCTATATTTTATACTTGCTTTCTTAAAATACTGAAAAATGTTGAAATTCCGATGTATAAGTAAAAGGATCAAATATTTTATTTGTGTTGTTGTTTGCATAGCTTACTGTAAAGAAGGAATTTTGTAAGTTACCTTCTGTTAGTATCACGTTGGCGTTTTCCAAGAGAGTAAAAATAAATCTAATTTTAAAAAAAATCAGAATCGATTTCATTTTTATGCTGATGTAAGAAGACAAAAAACAAACAAAAAACTTTGAAACTACTCAATGAACAATTATAAGTTCTTTGGAGAAAAAATACCCTAGTATTCAATAATTTAGTATAAACATTTATTGTATGTTTAATTAATTTAGCAACTTAAAATCTAAACTCTTCACTTTAAAAGAAATGTACTAACGTAAGAATATTATATTTGTGTATCAATATTCTTACTTTGGAAAACTAAATATATAAATAATAATTCAAAACGCAATAAACATACAAATATTTTTAAAAATGTAATTTTTTACAAATATGTAAGTTTAAATTGTATAAATGCACAAAACAAAAAGTTACTAAATATATATTTTTTAATTATGATAAAATACACATAAAATGATATTATTTTAAATAATTATATTATTTTTTCTTATGTATCTCAAATTATTGGTAATTAAAAATTAAATAAAACTGTTTGGACATTCTGTATGATATACTTAAAATATATATCTTATTCATGAAAATCAAATGACAAATTACACCAATTATATGGGCTATATTTCTCTGATCTGTTTGCATAACAGGAATTTCCAATGCTATGAGGAGTCAAAGAAAGTTCCAATGCAGAACTTTACAAAAGAATGGGAGATGTACAGTAATTATGCATTCTCGAACTTATATAAGTTTCACAAAATAACTGTTGTAAATACTTCGTAGCTCAGGAAAGATAACTGTTAATTTTAAAGAAAAATTTTCTTAAAAACAAAAAAATTTGGATTAAAGTATTGCAATTTCATATTCACTTATAAACTGCATGTGGGTATATCGCAAAAAAAGGAAAAAAAATACAAAAAATTATGTATGTACTTTAAAATAGCGATCTTATTAAAAGCGTAAAATGTATGTGTGATCATGCGCAATGATTATCTATATTTTAAATCACGGGCATCAATAAATTATAAAATATGGTAAAAACATGCAAATACTTTTGGTCTTTTCGATATAAAAATGTATCAACTTACAAAATGATTAAATGGAAATTTTTTCAAAATGATTTATTAAAACTAGATTAGAATAGCTAATAACGTTTTAACCCCTTAATCGTCGCGCCCGATACATTCACGTACAGTGTAGGCTACTTTTTAGCTCACAGGCTATCAAAGCCTGAGAGCTTATGTGCCCGCCGGTTCTGTATGTATGTATGTATGTATGTACGTATGTACGTACGTAACGCGATAACTCTTCATAGAAATAACCGTTTTGCTTCCAATTTTGTTTATAGGTTCCTTGTGATAAGGCGCTTCCCTGATTGGTTTTGGGAATTGATTGTTTAACTATAAAGGGGGGAACGGGGGGGCTAACACCCCTTAATTAAGATAAATGATTTTTTCATGCAGAATCGTCCAATTTTCTTCAAATTTTGTATATAGGTTCATTGTGATAAGATTCTTTCCTGATTAGTTTTGGGGATTGATTGGTTAACTATAAAGGGGGGGGACGGGGGGCTAACCCCCCTTAATTTGGATAAATGGTTTTTTCATGCAAAATTATCCAATTTTCTTCAAATTTTGTATATAGGTTCATTGTGATAAGGTTCTTTCCTGATTAGTTTTGGGGGTTCATAGGTTAAGTATAAAGGGGGGACGGGGGGCTAACCCCCCCCCCCCCTTAATTTAGATAAATTATTTTTTTTCATGCAGAGTTATCCGATTTTCTTCAAATTTTATATATATGTTCATTGTGATAAGGCGCTTCTCTGATTAGTTTTGGGGGTTCTTTGGTTAAGTATAAAGGGGGACGGGGGGATAACCCCCCCCCTTAATTTAGATAAATGGATTTTTCATGCAGAATTATCCGATTTTTTCAAATTTTGTATATAGGTTCATTGTGGTAAGGCGCTTCTCTGATTAGTTTTATGGGTTCATTGGTTAATTATAAGAAGGAGAAACTGGGGATGGTTCCCCCCTCCTAATATATTGTCGATTTCTTCATTTTTCGAGGGCTTATTTCAAATTCTTTGAAATAAGAATATAATTTACAGTTAGTGTGAATAGCCTGTGAGCTCAATGCCGTCAGTTTAACTGGGCAGTTTTCTTTTTTTTAAATTCAGATTGTTTGGTTCCCACCAGTTTTTTAAATTAGTGTAATTGGCTTTATGCTCGCATTATTTTATCTGCCATTAAGTAATCCGAATATTTCTACTTAAAAAAATTGTTCGCAATCAAGCAATCTGAATTTTAAAACAAGAACGAAAAATCATGCGTCAAGAATAGATTATGTAACACTTTCCAACGCTTCCAAAATAATTTTACAAATCGTACCGTTTAATAAGCTAAAAGATAACATCTAAGAAATTCGAATACTTTTATTCAGCCCTGTATAGGATCTATAGATTTGTATATATACTACATAGGATGCTAAATTTTAGTTCAGTTAGGAAACGCGTAGCACAGTTTAAAATTCTCCTTCTGGAGTTTCTGTCAATAAACGGGAATGTGTTCTCGAACTTTTGTGCTACCCTGTATATGAAATACAGAATGTATACACAGCCAGTAATAGACAAAAAGTGAGTTCAATTGAAAATCGCGTTCATTAACTTAAAACGCACTTCCAGGAATTATTGTTAACATACAGTAGAGAATTCTTTTGTGTGTCCCTGTAAATGAACGATGACTGCTATACACACAATATTCTGTAGTAAGTCTCTTGTAATGAACCTCATATAAATTTCAATGCGTTTAAAATAGGGAAACATTATTTAAATAAACCGCAGACGATTTTTCTCCATAGACGTAATGTAACGGAATTCTTTTGACTGTCCCTGTAAAGTAACTATAAGTGCTATGCACACCCTATTCCATATTAAGCTTCTTCTAATGCACCTTAGTGATATATATAAATTTCAATGCGTTCAAAATAGTGAAACATTATATAAATAAACCGCAAATGACTTTTCCCCATAGACCGCAATGTAATGGAATTCTTTTGAGTGTCCCTGTAAAAAACTATAAGTGCTACACACTTGCGTTGAAATAGGGAACATGCTATAGATAACGAAAATAACACATAAAAATTGCAAGGCAATCCGAGCATATTTACGGGAGTTAGAGCACGGCCAGACGGCAGACGGCCAGACAAACCGAAGTCATAAACACTTTTCAACTAGGTTGGAAAGTGTTAAAAAGTAGCCTACGCTTATCGGGCACGACGATTAAGGGGTTAATGAAACATGTTATAAGACAGAAATAATTTATGTAAACAAAAAAAAGAAAATTTTAAACTACATCTCTTATATAAATTATAATTAGATTAAATATTCCTATTAAAATCAGAAATAGAAAACAACCTGTGCATATACTATATGTTTAAATATTTAACAACACAAAATCAGTCAGTATTCATATTTTTTTCTTAATCAAACATTGCTCAGTTAAAATAATAAACTGTTGAACAATGCTATATATAGATAAATGTTCGGGTTAATTGTAAGCAACATACTTTTATGCAATAAAAAAAAAAGTTATTTTGAAAAATATGCACTTATATTTATAGCTCTATATAACAATGAATACGCGTAATGGGTTAAAGGTTCTGCTATAAATCTATTAATAATAATGCACATAAACATACATATAAAATATTCAGATAAAAGCTTTATTTTTATCTTTTAAAAGAAGTTTTCCGTAAAAATTTTGATAAACATTTCATACATTTTCTATGGCCAACTAACATTAAAAATACAACTATATGAACAATGTAAAAGCATGAAGCAAATAGTGCAGTTATTCAAAGTATTGTAAAAATGTTTTCTAATACACATAGGAGGCCTTTATTTAGAAGATCCAAAATGAAAAAAAATTATGTATAATTTTTTGAAAATGATTTATTCTTCAGTTGCAGTAATGACATTAGAATGAGACGGAATAAGTATGGCATTGGTTTTCCTGATTTAAAAAAAATTGCTTATTTTAGTTACCTTTGTCTTTCTAATCATGTATTTTTCTATTTTGAATATTAATAATTACATTTTCAAAAAAAAAAATATTCTGTAAATGCCGATTTGATATTTCCCCCTTTTACTAAAGCGTAAAAAATTTGCATCCGCTTTTCAAATAAATAATAATAATAATAGTAAAACAATTATTTGTGGCATTTTTGTTTATCTAACGATTTCTTTTAAAAAGTAATAATATTTACCTTTTCAAAAAATTATTTTATGAATGCGAATTTCATATTTTTCGTTTTTTATGCAGATTTTAAACTTCGCATCCGAACTAGAATACAAAACAGCAAAAAATACCCACTTATTCTAGATACTTTTCCGGTTTCAACGATGTCTTGTGTTTAAAAAATATTAATAATTAATATTTAAAAAAAAGATATTCTGGAAGTCCTTTCACGAATTTTCCAAACTTTTTTCTCTCAGTACCTTCACAGATAGCATTTGGTGTTGCATGAGAAACGCATCTTGCAACTTTATCACAATTCGTAATTTAAAAGAGGTTCACAATTCCTTTATCACAATTCGTATTTAAAATAGGGTCCCCAAATTTATGTCCGTTTGAAAAAATATATTTTTAAAAATATAAAATCCTTCAACACTCACTTTAGGTATATTTAGTGTTATAGTCACTGGCCCAGTCACGTATTATATTATTAAGATTTTCTGAGCAACTATTACTCAGAATTTAAAGCTTAATAAATCTAAATGTAAGAAAATAAATCAACAATCAATATAATGGAGCTCCTTAGTTCCTTTGCATAGATTTTCGTTTAAAAATATAAAATTATATAAATTTGAGATTTTACACTGCGGAAATCAGTGAGGCCTCCAATTCTAGATTCGTTGGGATACATTGTAGTTTAAAAATATCATGTGATGCAATTTCTTATGTGGACGCTGCTGTAGGCAATGGACCACCATTATTAGGCTCGCTTGGAAAGATTTTCGTTGATAAAATCCAAATAGACCGTAGCGTGAGTAGCCTGCCCCGTGTACGCAGTCGAAGGCCGTGAGGCCCTGAACTCCACATTAGTTTTGTTAGATTTTCATTTAAAAATATAAAATCGTACAAATTCGAGGGTGTACGCTGTCGAATGCAGTGGGGTCCTCAACTTTATGTTCGTTTGAAAAAAAATATATTTTTAAATATAAAATCCTTCACCACTCACTTTAGTTATATTTAATGTTATAGTAACTGGTCCGGTCAAGTATTATTAAATTTAAGAAAATACATCATTGATTTTACCTATTCGTTGATTTTGTATAAATTTTTTCATTCAACATTTTCTTTTAGATCTTTTTAAATACTAATAACGACACATTTTAATAAATCATTATCGGAATATTCTTATCTGAATATTCTTATCGGAACAGATATTAGAGGAATAACATTTCCTGGATGAAATATTTTATCCGTTTCCGATAAGGCGGTAGTCAAAACGTTTGAATATTTTTAATTTATTTGACATTTATGTTTAAAATATTAATTTATTAAATTAGATTTCCATAGTATTTTATCAAAAATTTATTATTTAATAATATTTTATATAACGTACATGATCCAACAGTGTTAGAATATGCCAGATAATTTATTTATTATATTTACATTGAAATCTATACAATGCAATGATTTATTTATCTTATGTATTTTGAATAGAAATTTAAACATTAATTAAACAAAAGTTATTGGATAAACGTAAATAATTTCATTTAAAATAGACAGACAAATAATATGTATCAGGAATAAAACATATTGTTAAAAATATATGCAATTTAGTTACTTATCAACTATTGAAATAAATTCCAGGAAAAGACAATTTTCGCCTCACTCATTAGAAAAACATTCATATATGGCACAATTTTTGACATGGAAATAACTTATTGTGCCATTATAAAAACATGAAACATTCATACGATATTTCAAACTTTTATTTTATGAAGTCCTCTCAATTCTCCATGGCACTTAAATTTTAGTTATGTTTTCCTTTTTATGTTTATGAATTTAAAAAATAACTTAATATTGGGGAGCGGATCCTGTGCAGTGTTTAATTCAGGATGTGTCTCGGTGGAGACATCTCCCAATCCCCCCACAGATTTTGAAATATAATTAACTAAATTTTATTTTCCTCCGATTTTGACGGACTTTTTCTCTTTTCGACCAATTTGACTTTTTTTGACCAATTTTTCTCTTTTCGAGTAACTTCAAATAATTAAACACTAAGAAAAAAAGAAACTAAATATTTTCTATCAAGTGGGTTCCTAAATCCCCCATGAAGTTAATTTTAGTTCTGCTTTTACTTTTATGTTTATGTGTTTTAAAATTAACTTAAACGGGGGATTCAAGACAGTATTAAATTCAGGGAGTAGCCCGGTTGAGACGCCACCCCCCAAATTTTGAAATTTTAATTAACTAATTTTTCTTTTTGTCCGATTTTGAAAGTCATAGTATTTTTTCTATCTGTTCCAATAACTTAAAATTAACACTAAGTGAACGGAGAACTAAAAATTTTAATTCTTCTAAGGATTTAACCCACTTGATATTTTTTCCAAAATACACTTTACCAAAATGTAATCGACCAGTATCTCCTCGGTTATTACATATTTCAAATGATTGTGTATATAAAATATGTATTATATTTATCACTTGCATTTCCCCTCTTTGACTGTGGAATTTTTAAAATAATATTCCTTCAAAATTTGTATTATATAATTTTTTCTACAAATGTCTTGCTGTGGAAATCGCGGGGTAAGCGGTCAAAGGGTTAAATATCATTAAGGGTAGGGGGGGGAGTCTCCCCCTGTTAACGGAATGCTTATTATAAAGGATTATAATTTTTGTATATCAAAAATAAGGAAAAACTATTTGTTTATTTTTTATTTTTCGTTTTCTTCACTATATTTATAATATTTTCACAATTTTGTTGTTTTTTTAAAAATTGGAAAAAATATTTTATTCAAAATATTTATCATATTTTCCTGATTAGTAATCGTCATTTTATTTGATATCGAAATATCTCTTATTAAGTAACGAGAAAATTACAATTATGCAATATTCGTAAATATTTTGAATGAAAAAAAAATCCAAAATTCTCAAAACTGGTTTGTGACATTCTTGAACTTATAATATTTTTTTTTTGTTCTTTTCTATAGCTTTAAATTATTCAGGTTCTTATCGATTTATATGCCTATGAAGGGTGTATATATTATACAACTAAAATATCCAAAACCGCGTAAACTAGAAATGTTATCTCTTGTATTCAGATTTTGTTCTATAAATATTATGCAGAAGGATTTATACCTGTGAACATTTAAAAAAAATCCATTCTAAGTTATATAAGATGTAAAATATAGCGGTAGTAAATGTAGTTTTCTGGAATCTTTGTTATAAAAGAAGTCGTTGAAGAATATGTAAGACGTTGTAGAGAACGTTACAGAAAGCTGCTGAAATATATATTTTTTTCCAAACGCATTTTCGGAGGTTTATAAAGAACTTTTTTAGAGGAATTTCATACAAATGAATGACGAATATTGAGATAAATCTTATACATGACAAATAAATGTATAGATGTATGTAAAAATATTTATTCAGGATTAAATTTCTCAAACATAACAAACAAAACCTTCCAAATCCGTTAGAGGTAAACACAATAACAAAAATTATATCGATAATATTGTGATAAAACAGGAGATTGATGATCTTAAGGCACAATTTAGTATTGATTATAATTGGTTTGTAATAAGAAAACACATTTTCAATATTAAAAAGAAATATTTGAACCAATATTTCAAAGTATTTAAAAAGTATCAATATTCTCCACATTTGTGCGATTTTTTTATGATATTATTCATTAAAAGGCCGACGTCTTAAATGCAAGTCTTTCTACTACACCTAAATACAAAACTAATAATACACAACTAATTATAAATTTTTCTAATCTTGTTTTGAATTAAATCTATTTACGACATGTCATTAACAACAACTGTAATATTTTTCCAATAAAAAAAATTTGTATTATTCACAAGATTTATACCTATAATCGCACACTAGGACGTAAAATGTTTAATTAAATTATTTTGCAAAACAATTAGGCTCTTCATCAAACTACCTTGGTTTTTGTAATGACCCACAGTATAAAAAATATATTAACACCACACACATGGGCATATTATTACTGGTGATCTCAATATAGATGCACAACATAATTTACAAACATTAATGCATTATGGTACAAAATTTCGCCTTCCATACATGTGTAATACTAAATGTATAATAATACAGTTTATTCAAGATCTAGAATCAATTATATATAAAATTGATTTTGAGTATAAAAAAACAATTGTGTTTTTTTAAGAATGGAGATTTAATGCTATAGGTAAATTTAAAATTGAAATTATTAAAAATATTGAACATATTACACATGTAGCTTCTAAAAATACAAAACTAATTAACTAATTTCATAAACTACGACATAAAAGTACTATAAAATAAATTTATTATCACTTATATGGATAAATCTCCATACAGTTATGCTATTATATGTAAAGAATACTATAAAGACTTAATTCACAATGTCATTAACACAAGTATAAAACTTCATAAAAATTGAAATTAATAATAAACTAGTCGGATGTGCCAATCCCAAAACTTTCTTCTATCTCAGTCATGTTAATACTTCAAAATTCGTTATCATATCCCCAATAAAATCAATATTTTTCGTTATTCCGTTGTACGTCAGCTGCTTTCGAATCGTCGGGTTACCGGGATGCGATCAACTGATGTATAATACTAAACTACGAAAAGTCCTTCAGGTCTGAACCGACAGGAACAGATAGCCTCCCTATTTCTTGGTTTTTCGATTTTAGCTAATTTTACTGGAAAACACGAAGGTAAAATGCGTGGAACCTAATTAAAGAAGATTCAATCCCAGTTCTCGTCAACATTGAATTTGAATGAGAATATCGCCAAATTAGTCCTATACAGCCAAGTTGGCTTCATTTATGACAACCTATTTTGGTCGCCAAATTCGGCGATATTTCGCCAACTGTCGTCAAGTTTGTCGAGAATTTGACGTTGGCGAATATAAATATATAGTGATAAGCATATAATAGGATTAATTGTTACAACAATGAAAGAACATTTGCCAAAACCATGTTAACTATAACTCATAAGTTAAAGCCGTTTATGGATGAATTTTGCTGTCTTGTTTGAAAATGTCAGCAACTCTAAAATTTCAAACCGCTATATCTCAGGCATTTTTTAAGATAGAGGCAAAACAAAAATTGTTCCGGATTCTCTGAACATTTAACGAAAAAAAATTGTATGATTTCTAATTTTTTTGCACATCTTTTTGAATTTGAAATTGAATTTGGCTATTTTGACCTTTTGAATTTGGCTATCACAGCACCCCCTTTCGTCGAAATATCCCCAAATCCTGATAGAACCTGCTTGCCATAGCCAAAAACATAGAAAAAAAATGTGGTTCAATTTGAAGCATAACTTCATACACTTTTCGATGATACAATAGTGAAAATGGAACAAAAATATCGATCGCAGCGCGCCCTTTCGTCGAAATATCCCTAAATTCTGACAGAACCTGCTTTCCATAGCCAAAAACATAGAAAAAAAAATCTGGTTCAATTTGAAGTATAACTTCATACACTTTTAGATGGTACAATAGTGAAAATGGAACAAAAATATCGATCGCAGCGCCCCCTTTTGTCGAAATATCCCCAAATTCTGATAAAACCTGCTTGCCATAGTTAAAAACATAAAAAAAAAATCTGGTTCAATTTGAAGCATAACTTCATACACTCTTAGATGGTACAATAGTGAAAATGGAACAAAAATATCGATCGCAGCGCCCCCTTTCGTCGAAATATCCACAAATTCTGATAGAACCTGCTTGCCATAGCCGAAAGCATAGAAAAAAAATCTGGTCCAAAATGAAGCATAACTTCATACACTTTTCGATGATACAATAGTGAAAATGGAACAAAAATATCGATCGCAGCGCCCCCTTTCGTCGAAATATCCCCAAATTCTGATAGAATCTGCTTGCCATAGCCAAAAACATAGAAAAAAAATGTGGTTCAATTTGATGCATAACTTCATATACTTTTAGATGGTACAATAGTGAAAATGGAACAAAAATATCGATCGCAGCGCCCCCTTTCGTCAAAATATCCCCACATTGTGATAGAATCTGCTTGCCATAGCCAAAAACATAGAAAAAAGTTAGGTTCAATTTGAAGCATAACTTCATACACTTTTCCATGGTACAAAAAAGACCCATACAGACGGACAGACGGACAGACGGACGGACGGACAGACGGACAGACAGACATTTTGTAAAAACATGTTTTTCGGAATCTCTGACCCCTAAAACGTGTAAATCCGTCGAAAACCGGGAGTCGAAAAAAATTTCGATTACAATACTTTCTTCTATTATAGATAGAAGAAAGTAAAAAAATATTTCATTTTCAGAAATTACTAAAAATCAAATGTAAAAATTTTAATTATCCTTATCTTGTTATCATTCCAAAATTTCATAGAAATCCTATTAAACTTCGAACAGTTACTATAGGCTGTAATGCATATAATAACACTTCTAGCAATTCACTTCTTAATATACCCGTATAGCATGCATGCTCACAGGGACGTCACAGTAACGTCACTATGAGTCATTTCGAGGCTAACGAAAAAGAAAGGCTACCGCGGTGCTTTACGCATATCTTTTTTTACAGACCGCCGGAGTCACGTGTTGCTCGAATGCACCAATGAAAGCGTACGAAAAGATCATCACGTCACTCTAGCGGTCTGTAAAAAAAGATAAGTGGAATGTACCGCGGTAGCCTGTCTTTTTCGTTAGCCTCGGAGTCATTTACGTCACGTCACCTCTGTGACCGAAATACCACCATTCGGTGAAGTCACACTGTGACTAAAATGTGATATGCTTAAAAATCTTTAAAAAATTTAAGAACAATATAAAATATGTTATTGAGTGTAAAAAACATGTTTCTGACAATTTGTTTAATTTTTGTGACGTCACTGTGACGTTACTGCAAGTCACAAAAGTTACGTCATCCATGTGGTCAAAAGACCACTATGTTGTGAACTCACAGTTTGAACAAAATGGGAATTTTAAATGTATAGTTGAAAAGGAGGAGAAATATATTAATTAGAAATGCCTCAATGCACTTAAAATGTCTGATTCTGACTGATTTTTATGACCCCTAGAAAATTAATTAGTTTATTTATTTATTTATTTACCGAACTACAGAAAAATGCTTCATAAATAGATAAATTTCAATCAATACGCAATTCTAAATTATAATACAAACATAATTTTGCATGTACTCCATGAACGATTTTTTAAATTAAGGCAGTTTTTCATTTGCTTTTCATATTATGTAAAAAACTAACAACTTTTGTTAAAATAAGAGCAGCAATCTATATTATAGAGCGAAATCATACCTGAGAGTAACAATGACGTCATGTTCACGGTGCCGAGGCTAACGAAAAAGACAGGCTACCGCGGTTCATTTCACTTATCTTTTTTTACAGACCGCCAGAGTGACGTGATGCTCTTTTCGTACACCTGCATTGGTGGATTCGACCACCACGTGACTCCCGCGGTCTGTAAAAAAAGATACGCGTAAAGCACCGCGGTAGCCTGTATTTTTCGTTAGCCTCGCACGGTGCCAACAAATGAACATTAAATAACGCTTTTACAGTGATTTTTTTAACTTCGAAAAATTGCAAAATTTCAATTTTTAACCGTCGAAAAGCCAAAAAAATATTTTTTTTAAAATGCAATATGCTTGAAACTGTACTTCAATTTACTATTATTTTTGCTTTTAAAAATAATTTTCAAGCATTAAAAAAAAAAAAAAAAACTGTCTCTCGCGTGCCTTCCAATCAAAACAGATTAAAACGTTTCCATTTGAATTATAAAAAAATTACAATAATAAATATTTCAGCGATTATTTCCGACTAATATTTAACATCGAAATTCAAAACTTTATAAAAAATAGGAATTCATATTTTTTAAACACAAATTTAATAGACATAAAATCAAACTATTCGCTTAAACTCTTTATCAACAAAATTTTTAAAGTTTACTTAATTTTAGTTTTATAATATTTACACTATATTTCACTGTAAAAATTATCAATGTTTAATGTGTAATCAAGAAATGGAATCTGTGGATAGATTTATGTATTAATATTGTTGTGAGCTCGGAGTTCGAAAGGATTGTTGCCAATATATAAGAACAATCAACAGGTTTTATTTACTCCAAACAGTTCGGTATACACAAGAATCTTCTCAAAGACACAAATATTGAGTAATCTTTAAATCTAATAACAGCACAGCAAAATTTCACACAGAACAATATAGCGTATTGTTCAATACGGCGAATCAAATACAAAACCGCTTAGAGAAACACAGTTCTCAATGCAAAGCCTCTCGTGCGTATTCAATCGCATTTGACAGAGAACTAACTGAACTGAACTGGTGGAGGTCCCTTATATAGACTTCAGAGATCTTTCCACATTATTCCAGGGCTTTCTAATGCTAGAAATTACCAGAAGGTCCTTCAACTCTCGATAGAGTACTCCAAACGTGAAAGGATCCCAAGGTAAATGTATACGGGGGGGGGGGGGGGGGTAGCACAAAAAGTCGCCAAATCCGTCGCCAACTTGGCGACATTTGGCGATATATCGCCAAATTTGGCGAGAAAAATAAGTCGCCAAAATCATCGCCAACTTGGCGATAAACCCATTCCTTGGCGATATTTCCATAGACTTCCATTATAAAGATGAGGGTGTAAGGTTGTTTTTCTTGCAAAGCATCTGAGGCCTTTAGCATTGAGTTACATGATGCTCAATAGGAAATACATTAATAATACTGCAATTTTCACAATAATAAAATAAAATAAATTTAAAAAAATGGAATATTTACAGATATATACAAAATTCATAACATTGCCCCCCTCTCAAGGACGCAAACCTGTTACCAACAAATGCTATACTATTCAAAACACTTAAAGCAAACATGGAAAACAACAATTAAACACATTCATAATGCTGAATTATACAAAATATACACTTATTTAAAAAAATTAAATTACATTAAAGCATAGACATCATTACATACAAGTATTTAAATAATAATAACAACTTATATGCAAGACCATGGTCATACTAATTTACATTATTTACATTACACTATTTACAATCAATGAACTAAGTACTATGGCCATAGTATGGAGCCAGCCAGTCGTAATGAACGACTCTAGGCTTCGAACTTGGTGACTTTCGGATCCGAATTACGACATCGTTCAGTCTGTTTAGGACTGTATAAGGGCCGTCCCAGTGCGATTGCAGTTTGGGAGAAAGTCCTTTACGTCGAGTCGGATTATAAAACCAAACCTTGTCACCTTCTTTGAATTGATGTCCCGTGGCTTTCGTGTCGTACCTGGTCTTCATCTTCTCCGTCTGTATATTGATCCGCTCTCGAGCCAAGTTGTGGACGTTTTCAAATAGTGCCTGGAGATTCTGCACGTATCCCTCTGGCGATGAAGGCGCATCTGGAGGGCGACCAAAAATCAGATCACAAGGTAGACGAATATCACGACCGAAAAGCATCTGAGACGGGGAATAGCCGGTTGTTTCATGGGCGGCGCTGCGATAGGCGAGAAGAAACAAGGGAAGTTTTTGGTCCCAGTCTTGTTGGTTTCTTGAGACTAGCAGTGAGAGATTTTTGAGGATGGTACGATTAAATCTCTCAACCATGCCATCCGATTGTGGATGTAAAGGCGTCGTCCTAGTTTTGTCCATTCCGAGAAGTTGACAGAGACCCTCAATCACAGCAATGATGAAATTTCTCCCCTGGTCAGAATGCATTTGAAGGGGGACTCCATACCTTGATATCCACTGGTGTACCAAGGCATCCGCAACCGTAGAAGCTTCTTGATCAGGGATGGCATAAACTTCAGGCCATTTCGTGAAGTAGTCCATGACAACAAGGAGGTATTTGTTGCCATCAGCACTTCTTGGCAGAGGGCCTAGGATGTCAAGGGCGATGCGTTCGAAAGGTGCTCCTACATTGTAGAGATGTAGTCTTCCTCGGCTACGTTTCTTTGGTCCTTATCGAGCTGCACATGCATCGCAAGATTTGCACCATCGTTCGACGTCAGCTCTCGCTTTTCCCCAGAAGAAGCGCTCTCGGACTCTATGTAATGTTTTCATGACTTCAAAATGGCCACCAGTGGGACTGCCATGTAATTCCTTGAAGACCTCTGGTATTCGGGATCGAGGAAGTACCAACTGCCACCTAGATGTCTTCCCATCTTCCGATTCGAATTTTCGGAACAGGACACCACTCCTGACGTGGAGAGAGTTCCAAAGAGCCCAATATTGCTTCGTCGTAGGACTGTAAGTCGAGATGTCTTTCCAACTGGGCTTCGTGGTAGAAGATTCTAATAACTCCAAGATTGGTTTGATCTCAGAGTCTGCCATTTGATCTTCTCGAATCTTCTCATCACTCCAGGGATCTGGTGGCGTCAATAGTGAAGTCTTCGTCTGGCGTATGACTTATTCGGGATTATACTTGCTCTCCGCTCTGGAACAATAGCGACAGCCTTCGGGACACGGTCTTCTTAATAGGGCATCGCTCGTTTCCATACGATGAGCCTTTGCGATGCCTGATGTCAAAGTCGTATTCCTGGAGCCGTTGTATCCATCTGGCTACTTGGCCCTCTGGGTTCTTAAAATTCATCAGCCATGTTAGGGATGCGTGAACAGTACGAAGGAGAAATTTCCTGCCATAGAGATAGTGATGGAAGTGTTCTATGGCTTTCACTATAGCTAATAACTCCTTACGAGTGACGCAATAATTCCGCTCTGGTTTCGATAAACATTTGCTCCAGTATGCAACGACTCGTTCTTGGCCATCTATTTCTTGGGAAAGTACAGCGCCGACACTTTCATGACTGGCATCCGTGTCCACAATGAACTGTTTCTCGGGGTGCGGATAGGTAAGGACTGGAGAGGATGTGAGAGCTTCTTTCAGCCGCTGGAAGGAATTATCGCATTCTTGTGTCCATAGAAACTTCTGCTTGCTTTCAGTGAGCCTATGCAATGGTCTTGCGATGTTGGAGAGCCCCTGGAAAAATTTTCTGTAATAAGTGCATAGTCCCAGAAAGCTTCGCAACTGATGGACATTTTCCG